>JAWWMK010000008.1:15749444-15779778 GCA_035047105.1 Galeopsomyia nigrocyanea | reverse complement strand
GAATATTCTTGCCGTAGAACTTTCCGAAAGCATGTACTGGATAGCGATTGTGAGCACTCTTCTTATTGACAATAGCATGACGTACTAGATCAGCGTACGATTGATGTGCATTATCAAAGACAACTGGTGGGTCAATAACTTCTTTCAACTTGAGCATTTCCTAGCAAATAAAAATAAATTCGTGTTTATTGTTCCTCTAAACTACTTCTTATAAATAAAAATTATCCTTACCAGGAATGTCTCCATATATTCAGGTGTAGGTGTACGCGTTGATTTAGCAATAGAGTTGATAACCTTGGCCGCTTCGTCGTCCTTGATTCTCTTTTCTTGAACCCATTTTTTAATACTGACAAGGGCTGGTCCAGTGCCTGCTTGTGCAACTGCATCACGAAAAGCAACCCAAGTATTTCTACGAGCTTTGTGTTGTTCGCTGGCTGGGCCTGCCTCATTGCGAGGTCGAGGTGATTCGTACAATTCACGCTGAACTACATCGATCTCATCGGCATTCATCAAACGTACGAGTCTTGAAAGAATAGTGAATTTTTCCAGAGTGTCTTCTTCTGGCATAACGTCGTAATGTACCATGTCGTTTCCAATTTCTTGAGCAATAGATTTGGCAGATTTCACAACATCGACTTTGCCATTAGCTCTAATTGAACGTCCATTATCACCAATAAAGAATGGAAGCATTGGATTATCAGGTGGCTGTGACATTGTTGGTTCTGGTTGCATATGATTGTCAACTTCTTCGCTGCTGTGCGCGTTTGTGTCAATTTCATATGATTCATCATTATCGCGCCAGTGTTCCTTATTTTTCTTGTTCTTGTAATGACTTTCCGAATGACTTGAGTGATGTGCTGATTCCTTTTCGAATGGATTGTTGTAATCGTACACCAAGTTACCGGTCGACTTAGGGTCGGATGGAGCTAGTAATTGATCTTGAACGTCATTGACTTTATGCAATCTCAATTCCACTTTGCTAGAAATAGCTCCTTGCTGATTTTCACCTTGATCAGGATTGAAAACCACTTTGTTCGAAGTAATGGATGACTGAATAGTATATTTCTTTATATCTCCAGATATCACGATACGGCTGACAGAAGATCTCTGAAAATCACAGGAATAAATTACTAAGTATTGAAAAATAATTTTGTCTATTGCGAAATTATTTAAAAACCTACGGATAGATATTTTCCATTCTCATTGCTGCCAGGCTCCCAATCATTGCGCCCATTAACTCCAAAATGATAGCTAACTCTTTGAGCACAATTACTATAATTCTTACTCTTGACAACCGAAATAATTTCTCCGTCTTCACGAAGATCAGGCATAGGAGCCAATTCAGGTTTATTTTGCAGTATGTACGCTGGTAGAGGCGATATATCATATACGACTTCGCATTTTCCTCCAACAGAATCTTCCATAGTCTTGTACGTTGCATAAGGCTGCTTGCCTTCCGTAAACTGATTATGCTTCGACTTTTCAGCATTTTCACCCTGGGTATCGACCTGAAGTTGTCCAACGATGGATTTTAAAACGTTGACTTGCCAGGTAGGGAGATTTTTATCGACAATAAGATCCTTCACGACGCCTCTCTTCATTTTAATCTCGAAAGGCTTATCGTTGATGGGAAAATTCTGCATATTCATCTTATCATTTGGAATTTCCGACTCCCAGCCATCGTCCAATTTCGTATTAATGGGCGAGTATTGTGCTAGAGAGATCTTGGCACGAAGAGTTTCTGGTCCACTAGCTTGAACTGTAAGCTGACCTTCCATCACAATACCACTGAATTGTTTGGCATATTCATTAAATGAAGCCAGAGTGCGACTTTTAATTTTGTAATTGTATTCTTTTCCATCTTTCCATCCATTAGGCGACTGAGCCAATGCTGCTCCTACTGGAATAAATTAAATATATTGATTTAATTATTCAACTACATGATGTTCATGAATTATTCATTCATTTATTAAAAAAGTTATTTCAATAATGTATGGATATAGAAGATGTAAATTTTAAATTCCATGAGAATAGTGAAATATGCAATTTTAGAATAATTATAATTACATAAAACATTTTTTTTTAAATAAAAATTTATTAAATTGAAAGAAAGAAATTAGTGAGGGTCTTTTTATACAATTGTATATGAAAATTAATAGTTACCAAGGAGCAGTACAGTGATAGAAAACCGCAGCATCTTGTTCCGCGTCGTTAATCGGCGTGGAATACGCAGCTTGGCGAGCTCGTCAAGTATTTATAACCAACAGCCGTAGATTAAACTATTTAGATGAAAATAAAAGATGCTCATTCGACATAAAATGACGCGGTATCTATCATTCATATTTTCTCTATTTCAACACGCCAAGTAGTATAGTGTATTTCACGTGTAAAATATTTTTGTATAATCTAAAGATATTTTCAAGCTTACATTTCAAGATAACAAACACGGGCGTCAGTTCAAAAGGTCAGGCTTCATTGCTTTACTGGGTGACCAATAACTTCTTCGAACTGATAAAAACAATAAACATAGTATAAACTTTCAACTTGATGAAAACTAATTACAGAATTTTTACTCTGTTATCAACACGTGACATTTTCATATGATGCGTATTTGTCTCGAGAAATTCCATTAATTTTTTTAGTCCGACTTTGATCAGGGAACTTCAAACTAAAATTATATTTTTTTAAACAGCGCAAATAATGAAATTGAATTATAAAAAATTTGCATTGATTATATCGCCTCTATGTTAATATTATTATTTCATAAAAATTATCAAATTGTCAGGCTATATTTTTTCTTCATTTACAATCAAAATTGACCAAAGCATACCGGGATTTAATATTATTTTGTGTATCAAAGATAATCTTAGCTATCGAGCGGTCTTTTTTATTTTAATTTTGACGAAATGATTATTCAGTAACTGAATGGTTAGGAAATTCCCAATTGAATGACGCAAAACAGTGTCAGCAAACAACTTGAATCAAATGAGATATCCCTGAACGAAGCGTTGTCACGCAGTCTACAAGTATAAAATACTACTTTTGATTTGTTGATACATAATATCATATGAATGTTTTATTATGTTTAGACATCGTAAAAATAGAATGTGAGTATTTTTACAGAAACTTCAAAGTTAGAAAAATAGATAAAATATCAATTACTTCGAAACTTTACTTTAGAAAATTATAGAGTAGTGTAAATAAAAATAAGAATTGCGTACGTTGAATGTTTGTCCTCATCAAACTGATGCTAGATTTTTAATTTTCTATAGTATCACAAATTTTTTTAGTAAATTGAAATTTTGAATGAAAAAAAATTAGAAAACTTCGAATTACTAAATAAATGTTTTAGAAACAAATGATTTTAAAAGAATAACACATGATTTATGAAATGGAATAATCATTATATTTCATTTTTGTAATTGAACAATAACGATTGTACTTTACAACAGTTATTGATATGCACGTACATACGTACAGACATTCAGATCCGTAATCTAAAAATAGTTATGACAAATTCTATTATCTCTTTAATAAAAATGAGCTCGTAGAGGCATGTAAAGAATGATAAATACTGTTGGCATCTTTATTTTGCTGCACAATAATGAAATTTAGAAAATTAAATCAATACGCAAAGGTTTGAATAATGTAAACGTTGAAATTTTATAACTAATCTGCGCTTTCTATTTAAAAAAAGATGCATCTGATTATCTCACTTAAATTTAACTTACTTGATATTCTTACAAAACTAGAACTTTAAAGTCAAATTGTCACAACTTTCGAAATATTTTCAGCTTTATTGTTAGTATTGTCAGATATTCCAATGCAGTGTATAACGTCCCTCCATTCTAGTGTGTCAGCTTTTACTGAAGGTTCATGTTCATGGTAAGCGCCTTTTCTTCAACGCCAATTACTTCAGCAACTGAGAAATTACGTTTGTAATTGACAAATTGCACCAGTAACTGACAGATTACGTTATTAAAACGTGACTAACAAGTTTTGACGAACATCCCGTTTCTGTGACACTCTGAAGGTTATGCGTTATTATAAGGAAAACACTGATGACAAAATTTGTCAACCAAATCCCGCGAAGACGTCGAAATATTGAGACTGTATAACACCTGAAAATTTTATTAATCGAACCTATTAATTCTCTACATAAAAAAATTACGGCATATGATTTATGTTTTTTGTATTGGACTTTGAAAGAACCCAAGCTTTAGAAGAACATATGCTAAAAATTTCTAACAATGAGTTCTTTATTAAAGTAGTTTAATGAAAACATAACTTACGTGAGAAAAATACTTTGAGCAAGAGGATTTAATTTAAACTGATTCATTTTGAAAGTACTAATTTATTTTTAAACATTTATGATTATTAATGTAGTTTTTAAAAAATAGGAATGAATATGAATTCCCTTTTAGTTTGCGCGGGTTTTTGAAAAACAGAGACATGATATAATGCAATAGAAAATATTATTTTATTTATTTAGTTATTTACATTCACTACTACACATAACTATAGTATTTGCTACGTAATTTAAGCCTTGCAGAAAAGAGGAATGCGATGCTTCTCGGTTTTGGACACATGTTTCTGGCTGAGGTCAGGATTTGCACCCTTCTCGACACGTTCGGCAACTCTTTCAGATGTACCACTTCGGCGGACGCAATGGAACGAAATGTTGACATTCTTCTCGCCTTCGGCAGAGCATCCCTGTGAGCACTTGGGAATTGGACGAAGAGAGAAGCAAATTTCGTTCTCAGTCCTGGTGACCATGGTGCGGTGTCGCGTGCACTGGCCATTATCATTCTCCTCACTGTTTTCACCATTGCTACGGCTCTTGTAAGAGTTTTCTCGTCCAGCTTCTTGCTCGCTGATGATGTTTCCTGCACGAATCTTGTCGTAAGTACATTCGGAATCTTTGGCCTTTCGGGCGTTCTGAAGAGCTGGTCCCTGACAACCACTTTCTTGAGTGAGAGCAAAGGTGGCAATGAATTCTTCCGGCCGTTGGAGAGTGCATCCCTTTGGAGTCTTTTGATCGTTCTGTGGCTCACCGTCGTTGTTACCGCAGAGACCACGAACAGATTTACGGTATCTGTCACCAGCCTTTGTAATATCAAGAAGAATGCTCATTAGATAGAGGGCGCATTATTTTATAATTTTGTACTGGGAAAAAAATATTTACCTTAATTTGAGCACGAGTTCCATCAAACGAAATCTTGACGTCATTTTGGTCAGAGATAATCTTGGCGGTTCCATCTTCAAGTTTGAAAAGCTCGAAAGTGACCTTTCCATTTTGCTTTCCTTGATGAGTCTTCTTGTCTGAAATTTCTACAGATTTGCCATTTACCTGGGCACGGACTTGGCGAGGTGACGTCGCCGACAATTCAATCTGTTTGTCTCCAATAGTGATCTTCAATTTCTTCATACCATTTTCGTCTTCCTTAGCCAGGACAGAAATGTGCATGTTTTCTGGAATTTCCAGCTGGTCGTTGGGATTGTCAGCGTTGTTCTTGGGGAAGGTGGTCATAGCGACGTGCCAGCATTCGCCGAGTTTGAGTGGATAACGCTTGTTATCGAAAGTTTTCGCCTCAGATTTGTCGAGACTGCATACAGCTGTAAGCAAAAAAAAAAAAATCATTCATACAATTTATGTTTCTTGATTGTGTATCCTATATTTTTATTTACCTCTCATGTATACATCAGTGTCTGGATTTTCTTTGTTTCTGCTGTCCTTGACGTTGCCGTTATTCTGGTTGTAGCTTTGGATCATTTTGATGTTGTTAATCTCCAATTTTCCGTTGTGCGTTTTAATTGCCACATTGGCCATTTCATCATTGGGCGATGTTTCCACATACATCTTGATTTCGTTTTTAGGTGCGCTGGAGTCAAGGTTCCTTTGAATTTCAGCGCCAATAGCGTATCCAAGATACTTCTCGGCATCGTCCAAAGAATTTAAGATAGCCTCGCTAAACTTGTTCTTATCCTCGAATTTGATAGTCATTTCGCCAACATTAATATATTTAGCGCGCTTGTTAGCCTCTTGGCAAGCATAGCCCAATTTGTTACCATTCTGGTTCTCCTCTCTGTTGCAATCTTGTGCGTCCCGAGATTGACGGATAGCATTTTTACGTTCTTCAGTTTGCTTAGCTTTTCCTTGGATTTTGAGTTTCATGATGTTTTCCTCATTTCCATCGCTTGATCGGCCTAAGCGTACATCAGCTTCGAATTCACTAGGTTTGTTGCTCTTCAGGGTTTGTTCATAATCCATCGACTTGATATTTGGTGTCTTGCCCTCCATACCAACCGAGATAAAGTATTCTCGACCTTGCTTGTATGTGGTGGAACCGTACAGCACAGCACGAGATTTAGGGTCACTGTGACTGAATGCACCAGCAGCAGTAACGTCCAATGAAGCCTGCACGCTTCCACTAACTTTGAGATTCAAATTGACAGCGCCAGCTTTGGCGGAGTTGATGTCTTTAGCGGCTTCCCTCATAAGTTTCTGCTTGCGTTCACCTTCGTTGAGGCTCCTGTCTAGACGAGGTGCTTTGGCCATTGGTGACCAGCTTTCGTAATCTTCGATTTCATTGTTATTTTCAGTGATCAGTTGGTCATACGATAATTTCATTTCTACCTTCGTGTCGGTGCTTGGAGACAGTTTCACCGAGTATTTTTCGTACTCAGCATCGCTCTGCTGTTTAGGGTAAGACATTTCCATCAGAGATTCCGAGAGTTTTTGGATAGCCATACGGTCATTGTGTTGTTTGTTTTCTCGTCTCTCATTCTCTTCTTGTGAATGCCAGGTTTGTCTTTCCCAGTCGAACTGCACGGCCTCTTTGTTGTTCATATCACTGAATACCATCTGCGACTTTGTAGTGCGGTCTTTGTGAACAATGTAAGTGTTCTCATCTTTTTTAATGGGTTCCATGTTAAAAATATCATGCTTAGAGGTGAAAGGTTGAGTCTTGTATTGAAGAACTTTAAATTCTGGAATGTCTTCGTTAGGTTTAACAGTTACTCGAGTTTCACGTTTGTATTTGTTGAAATGTACTTCTCCACGAACAGGAACGTGAATTTGCACGTTCCTGTCAACACCTACGAGGTATTCCTGGTGTTCAAAGGGAGTAACGAATCCCAATCTCTTCTGGATTTCCATACCAAAGACTATTCTGACTTTACCGTTGACGGTAGCTGATTTTGGAATATTGGATTCATTGTCTGATTCTTCGTTGATGAGTTTGCTGTATCCGTCAATGTGTCCAATCGATGGATTTCTAAGATTGAACTGGAATGGGAATCCAGTTTCAGTTGGGAAGCTGATGACCACTTCATAGTTGTTGAGCCTTGTCGATTCATAGTATTTTCCATTTCTCAACTGACTGGTCAACTTTTTGACCTCTACAATATTAATTGCAAAATATTTTTTAAACCTGGAGACAAAATTCTACGGCTTTCATATTTTATAATTGATAATTAATACTCACCTTCAGGAATATTCTCCAAAGTGTGGTTGTCAAAAGAAACAAAGTAGTTTCCAGCTTTACCATTGCCGAAGAATAATCCTTCAATTTGGTTGGGTTGATCGCCATGGATACCCAGCAACTTCGAAATCTGTTCGGGCGAGTATTTTTGTTCTTGATCTTTCTGAATATTGGTCTTCTCCTTCTGATTCTTCTTGGAAATTTGATTCTGCACGAAGTTTGAGAGATCGCGGATACTGGAAACGGTAGCGCCAGCCTCAACACTGGACAATTTGAGACCCTTGTAAGTCGGGCTAACACTGGCGTATAGTCCCTTCGGGAAAATGCTGTCGTCGCTGCCAATGTAGTTGGCTTCAATAGATAGACCGGATTGAGTGAATGGGTTGTCCAAGCGGTAGTAGACAGAGCGCGAAAATTGTTCTCCGTAGATTTCAGATGTCAAAAGAGGCTGAGCAGCTCTGGCAGCGTTGTGCAAGTCACGATTTTCACTGCCTTCCTGGCGAGCGAGCGATTGGATGGTCGATTTAACAGCAGAGTTGACGTGCTTGTTACTGTCATAGTTGGTGAACTCAGCCATCCTTTGAAGCATACTTGCAGGTGGGTTGGTCGACATAAGCAGGTAAACGGCGGCGACACGAATTTCGTAGTAGTCAGCGTTGTTAGAATAGATCTTGTAGAGAACCGAACGAGCTACTTTAGGATGACTGGCAGCAAGTCTAGCTAAAGAAAGAACAATCACATAACGTTGATAAGGCGACACTTGTCTTTGTCCTTCAAGGTAAGGCTCGAAAGCAGACAAGATTCGGGGATCACCGACTCGACCGAGAGCTGCCGAATAGACTTGGATTTTTCTGCTGTCGCCATTGTCAACCGCCTTTCTCAATTTATCAGCAAGGTAAGGGATGTATTTTTCGTTGACGTCCTTACGCTTCTTTTTAGTGAATAATCTTCCGAAAACGTGCACGGGGTAACGGTTGTGCTGACTGCGTTTGTCGACGGTAACGTGACGGAGAAGATCGGCAAAGGCAATAACTGAGGAGTCACGTAGACGTGGCTGCTCCTTGGTTTGTGGCAGTTTCATCAAATCCTAAGTGAAAAAAAGTGATTTGGTAAGCTATCGAGTTCTACTTATCAATGCATTTTCGTTTCGTGGCTGGATATACTTACGAAATATGCTTCAACGTATTCTGGTGTAGGAGTACGTGCAGACTGAGCTACAGCATCAACAATCTCAGCAGCTTCGTTACCCACGATCTGTTTGTCCTGGACCCATTTTTTAACGTTCATCAGAGCAGGACCAGTACCAGCCTGAGCGACAGCGTCACGGTAGGCTACCCAGGCATTTCTGCGAGCGGCTTGGTCTTGATCGTTAGATTTAAGCTCGTTAGAAGACTTGCGTTTGGGCTCGTACAGTTCTCGCTGTACCTGGGCGATCTGTTCGGCGTTCATGGTGCGGATCAATCTGGTCAAGATGGTGTATTTTTCAAGTGTTTCTTTGTCGAACATGCTGTCGGGCTTCTGAATGTCATTGCCGATTTCTCGGGCAATTTCCTTGGCTTTTTCTATCGCGTCAACTTTATTTTTATGTTGGATGGAATTTCCTCGGTTTCCAACGAAAAATACACCCATGGGATTCTTGGGTGGCTCAGTCAATTTGGGTTTTGGTTCAAGATAGCTGTTTCCATCGTTATCGTATACGCTTTCGTTTGATTCGTCGCTCTCGTGCGATTCATCAGAACCGTGTTGGTGTTTTTTCTCCTTATTCTCTTTGTCATTTTTATGCTCGCGTTTTGATTTCGAAAGCTGATTGGGTTTGTTTGGTCTGCGAGAATTTGGTTCTCCAAAAGGATTGTTGTAGTTGTAGACCAAGTTACCGGTAGACTCGGCATTGGATGGTGCAGGAATCGTCTCAGACACGTCTTTAACTTCGTGCAAAGTCAAATTCATTTTGCTGGCAACGATACCTTGCTCGTTTTCGTACTGGTCAGCACTATGTGTTACTTTGTTGGTAGTCACAGACGATTGGATGGTGTATTTTTTCAGGTTTCCAGAGACTACAACGCGACTGATGGTGGACCTCTGTTGAATTCAATGCGTAAACATGAGTCAACAAAAAAAAGTGGCATTAATAGTTTATGAATACTCACAGAAAGGTATTTAGAGTTGTCATTGCTGCCAGGTTCCCAGTTGTTACGCCTGTCAATGCCGAAGTGATAGCTTACTCGTTGATCACAGTTGGTGTAGTTTTTAGTTTTCATGATGTTGATCATTTCACCGTCCTTGCGAAGCTCTGGCATGGGAGCCAATTCAGGCTTATTTTGGAGCATCTGTTTTGGCAGTGGTGAGATGTCATAAACCACTTCGCATTTGCCAGTGACGGAGTCTTCCATGGTCTTGTAGAGAGCATAGGGCTGGCTACCTTCAGGAAGCTGGTTTTGCTCCGATTGTAAAATATTTTCTCCCTGTGTGTCGATGTTCAGCTGACTGACCATACTCTTTATGATGTTAACTTCCCAAGTTGGCACGTCCTTGCTGACAATGAGGTCTAGAATAACGCCATTTTTGGTCTTGATCTCGAACGGTTTCTCACTGACAGGTAGATTCTGCATGTTCATTTTTTCACGCGGAATCTTTGACTCCCAGCCATTTTCGAGACGCGTATGGATTTGTGAATAACGCGGCTGCGAAATCTTGGCGCGCAGAGTGTTTGGTCCATTTGGCTGTACGGTTAGCTTTGCTTCGATAAGAACACCGGTAAACTGTTTTGACTGCTGATTGAATGCAGCCAATGTTCGGCTTTTTACTTTGTAGGTGTATTGCTTTCCCTCGTCCCAGGCATTCTGAGTATTGGCGAATGCTGCTCCAACTATGAATGTTAAAAACAAAACAAGTAATAATTAATTATGCTTTCTTTTGATTTAAATTATATTCAATGCTTTCAAATATCGATTTATAAGTGATTGTACACAATCGAACTTATAAAAATATTGAAACATGGTAAGTTTTCTTTTCAAAACTCACCAAGGAGCAGCAAAAGAGCAGAATACCAGATCATCTTGTTCCTCAGCGCTGTTCGGCTTGGAATGGACGATTGAGAATATTCGAGCTAATTTATACTGCCAGAAATTGCGTTAGAGTGCCTCGTCGATAGTACTAATGCTAAATAAGCGATTCCTTAAACTGCTTCATTATTAGCAATTTCATCGCATTATCTCAAAGAGTTTATAGTGCTGCGGCAGCATTACTGCACGTGTAAAGATTTTTTTTTCAGAAACATGACGTGACGCTAGCACATCTTCTTTCTTAGCTCATATACTAGAGATGTCTATGAAACATTTGGTCAAAGGTCATATACTATGTATCTCATTGGATATTTTTCTTCTGCTTGAGATAAATATGCAACAACGTTGTGAATTATTTTGTCGCCTCTCTAGTCATCAACAATTATTTAAAAAATGACACGTGTTTCCAGTAAAGTTCGTCATCTAATGCAAGAAAGTACTTTACTAAATGAAATCTAAAAAAAACTAACGTTCATTCATAAATTTCATTATATCCACTATGTATCGGCAAATTTATAAAACCTTAGACTTTCACAGGAAAACAAGGGTTACTTATAATTTCAGGAAAGCTTATATTTAGAGTATTGTCCCAAATTTGTTTATCCTTTGTAAAATTGTTGCAATGAGTATTTCTTTTATTAGCAAAGTGTGCTATAGCAATATGTGCTTCCAGAAATATGTTCGTATAGGCACACGATTCAGACGTTTATCATGATTTTTAGTGAAAGTTTCGATCACAATGATTAAGTTAAATAGCCATTGAAAAACTTTTTCCATCTGATATACACAGCAATACAAGACACCAATTTCTTTATTTAGAAGTCAATTATTTAGTTTTCTGCAAAACAGTAACATGAAATCCAGACTGCCTTTTTGTATATGCAGAGTATATAGAAACAATTTCCACTCAAAAGATTAAGATCAATTGATGCAGATAGATCTAAAGATATCAAAATATTCAAAGTAAAGAAGTTTAGAAAAATTTTCTTTTTGAACTTGTAGATTCTTCTAAAACTGCATTTAAAGAAATTCAATTTTCTCTTATTTTCTAGTGGAGGATTTGGGTGAGAATAATCATTTCATTTGCAATAGTTGTATTGAATATACAATTGTTATATTTATTTCAAGAATGTATTTTCATAACATTAATATACAATGTAGATATCTCGTTTTAGTATCTCTCAAATCAGTCCAAGATCATATCATCTTACACAAATTATTTTTATAGCAGTACAATCCATACTGGAATATATAATCCTACGGACAGCATATTATTTAATATAAATCTATATTATGCAATATTATTCAACTTATAGATATATTTACGAACAAAGCACTAATTAGTAAATTCACTTAAAACTTATTTTCATTCCTATTTACACTTTTTATGTACAAATGTTGATCAATTGTTCCCATGCTTGCTCATTATGCTTAAAAAATATTTTACAAATATAATACTCATAAAAATCAAACGATTTCTCGTTGTAATTAAAGTCGAAGTCCCAGTAAATTAATTCGATTTAACAAGAACCGAGTTAACTTTGGCTGTAATTGTGTTTTGTTCCATGTCCATTTGCAGTGGTGTAATGACAGCCTTGAGGATCGCAGTTGTCTGTGCCTGGGGCTGTAATGTAAAACAAATAAAATATTTAGTTTCAAAAATCATTGATATGAAAATCGCTAATTATAGATTAGCATATTCCACGGTCTGTACTTGATCAAAGTCACGAGTAATCATTCAAGATAATTCATTTTGCTGACAGTGAATAAATTGAAAATCTCAATAAACTCTTCGAAACAAACTAACGGATGAAATTTATCGTCTCTAGTCAAAGCAATAAGGTTAAATCTTATCTTAACTGAACTACCGCGGATTAAGAGAGCAATTAGATAAATTACCTGCACTTCTTCTCTGGTCTCGACCTCTTGGAGAATGTCATCAAGCTTAGCAACAAAGTGATTAGCATTATCGATACTGAAAACCATGGGAGGCTTGAGCTTGAGTATGTTATAGTCAGGGCCCTCGCTGCTTACAATGATTTTTTCCTCTTTCATTCTATAAACTACGTATTTGGCCTCAGCAATAGCTGGAGTGCGAAGCTTGCGATCGAGGACCAACTCGATGCCGATGAAAAGACCAACGCCACGAATGTCACCAATGATGGGTCGACGTTTAGCTAATTTCTTAAGTTCAGCCATCAGATGGTTACCAACTTTTGTTGCGTTTTCTTGGAGATTCTCACGTTCGATTACTTCCATGACGGCATTTGCCACTGCACAAGACACAGGGTTACCTCCGTACTGCAATAACAAATATTTCATTAATCCTTCAAATGCTCCATGAATTTGTAAAAAAAAAATTATATAAGAATTTACCGTATTGAAATACTCGATTCCAGTATCTCGGAAGCTGCGTGCAATTTCTGGAGTAGTGATAACCGCAGCAACAGGATGTCCGTTACCCATTGGTTTACCTACAGTCACGATGTCTGGGACGAGTTCTTCTCCATACAATTGGAAAGCCCACATGTGGCTGCCGACGCGGCCAAAACCAACTTGGACTTCATCGGCAATGCAAATGCCACCGGCTTCACGAATATGCCTGAAACACAATTTACAATTGAATTTTTACTATTCAAACTAAATTAATCCATTGTTGTATCGAAAAGAATAAAACTAAAACTCACTTGTAGACATTTTTGAAGTAGTTGTCAGGAGGTAGAATCTGACCACCCACAGACATGAGACTCTCGGCGATAAAAGCGCTGACGCCTCGGCCTTTAGCTGTTATTTCGTCACAGATCTTTTTCACGTCATCAGCATACTTCACACCAAGATCTTCGTTGGGGTATACATCGTCGCGGTACTTTCCACGGTAGACATCCGGACACGGGGCCTGCAAGCAAAGCATTTTCATTGATAATCTTTTTTATCCTCATGATGTACTCATTCGATCCAGATTACTTAATCGATTCATCATTTTATGAAGAAATATAGAAATGTTGCTGAGCGGAAAGTATCAGCGACTTATTTGCGAAAGAAAATTTGTCAAGTTAGCATTATTTAAGCATTAATATACTTACAATATGCACGTGCTCCTTCTTTCCATTTTCCATGTGCTTGAACTTGTAAGGAGATATATCAATCATCGATGTCAAGTGTCCGTGATAAGCGCTACAATCACAAATAAAAATAACTAATTATTAAATTTTCTAAAAATAACTCGATTTTCCATTCAAGAACTGTAATTCATCTAAATTAATTTCAATAATCTTATAGAAAAAACTGTAATCAAAATTTTGTCAATAAGCCTGAAATGTTCATGTAAAAAGTCAATTAAAAGTTGTCCGCTGTAACAAATTTGATTTTTATTTTGAAACCTTTTTGTCAATCTAAAAAATGAAGCAAGTTATTTCAATCAGATATTATGAATGAATTTCCCAGGTTTTCTCACTCAATTTTAAAAAAAACTCGTTGGGAGCATGTTTAGTGGACAATGACATGTACCATTTTTTTGTTAATCTCAAAATTTGTACACGTAATAGGTGTTTTTCAAACATGCAATAATTGATGTCTCATGATGTTGATGAACATAGTTAGTAGTAACATCGATTCCATTCATTCAACTTTACCATTTGCAGTCTAATATTGAAAAATTTGCATTAATGAAAAGTGTACGCAACTCATTTTTTAGAACGAGTTTTAGAATTGCATAGCTTTTCAGTCTAAAGTAAATTCTTCCATCACAAAGGTTCCTATGGATGTGTACAAAGTTTGAAGTTGATTTTTTTTCAAATTGAGCTACATTCGATCGTTGAAAAATTCAAACAATTTCACGACAAAATCACGATAATCAAAATAATTTTTCCAAAATAAGAGATAACTTGAAATTTCACTTTATAAATTAAAAAAACATCAGTTTAGAGAAGCGCTGAAAAGTGTTTCATGAGAAAATAATTGATTTCTCCATTATCCTCAATCAAATGTGATATTGCACTAAGCATGAAAAATAATTCCAGTCACATCCTCATAAAAACAATCGATTGACAAAGAGAATAAATGAAAATTTTCCAACAGAACGCTTTGTTTTTCATTATACATCACATACATCTTCGTCCAGTGTCACCTAAAATGACATAAGCTTTTTATCGATGATGATCGATAAATGGTGTACGATGATCATAAGGCCTCGATAGAGGCCACTCGTTGATTCCAATTTCGCATCTCACGATTATATTTTTCAATATGCGATCCATGCCGATGTATTGTTAAATGACCATTGACACGCTGTAAACAAGCAAAAGTAGACCGAGTGGATTAATCAAACTGACCTCTGAATACAACGGAGAAAGATAAATTGTTTAACAAATGGTAATCAATTTTTTTTATCTGAAAGAATCAAACCATGGGGTCCAGGTGGGCACACCCCTTGATTTTTTGGTCTTCGAGCGAAGGCTACCTTTGAACAACAGTACATTATCCATCGCTCATTGATTCTGTCGATCTGCCGATTTGACGGAATTAATGATTCTGGAATTTTGTTTTAGCTTATAAATTACTCAAGCGTATTTCAAATGATATCTCGTAAATCATGATAAAATATAAAGTTTGATTTTACATTGTGAGTTATAAGCCGAGTGATTAATCAATCAAAAGTATTCGTTAGTCGTATCCGCTTGCAAATCGTTACCATGTTGAAAAAAAAATTAAAGGGAGAACAAAATAAATAAAAATATTTTATCATGATTTTAGAGATTGCAGGTGTCAGTGAAGCTTGTTATCATTCAGGATTAAAGAAGGTATGGCTGGAAACATTCATTATTAGCATACGACAATATAATATCATTTCTACACTAAATAGGATGAAGCAAAGAAGCTCTCGTGCCAGTGGAAAGTAAAATAAAAAAGAAAGCTTCGGACGTTGTAGCAGAGCAGAGCAGAGCAGAGCAGAGAGAAAACGAGACCACAGAAGCACATCCTAGGCAAAGAGCATCTGGCGTAGGTCGAATAAGTGCGGCGAGTGAAGCGCACGTGACTTGGCCGTAGAAACTGCGGCGCGAGTTTTGCGAGAGGGCAACGTATCGGCCAACTCACTCAAGCTCAACGACAGGGACTTGCAAGCTTTCGAGGCAAACACTCGCTTCGTCGGTTCCGCACGGAGATTCGCTAACTTGACCATGAATATTGATGAGGCGCTTGATATTAAAACACCGCGCGCTGAAAATTGGCATTCGGAAAGAAAAGTTGCGGTGAAAAAAGTTAGCGTATCCTCGGTGCAGCCGAGTGTCCTTGTCCCGTTGCACATTATACTTGTATTTATGCGTACTCTAGAATGGAAAAGGGAGGAAAAAAGGTCGTGCGAGAACTTACTGGTCGATGCAGACGAGGTCTTTGTTGCCGGTGTACGTGTTAGCGAGGCGCAAAGCGAGATCATTGGCCTCGCTGCCCGAGTTGACGATGAAACATACCGACAGTTTTTCCGGCAACATCGAAGTGAGACGACGAGCGCAGATCACGATGTTGTCATGCAAGAAACGCATGTTCGTCGACAACGTAGCCATCTGATCTTGACCGGCTTTCACCACGGTTGGATGACAGTGGCCCACTAGAAAACAGACGAACAATCGAAATTTTGTTTTTTATTTTCGAATTTATGCCAAAGAAAAGTCCACGGATTACGAAAAAAAGCGGCCGTGTTTCTTTGCAAACCGCATGTCTAATAATATCTTGAAAAACGTGTTTGATAACGATTTAGAAAAAATTCTATTGTGTACGCGGTGCTGATAACATGGAATTATATAGACATTATCTCGCATCAGTAGGTCGAGTAAAAACGAGTCGAACACGTGATCGGAAAGCTGATGCAACTTACTTGTCGTGGTTATCACGACAAGTGCAATCAATGTTGCCGATTACAAAAAAAAAACTTCTAGTTGAAATAATTAGTGTACATGTACTCACCATGCGCAACATTGTTGATGCAGTCGAGATACTCCTCGCCCCTCTCGTCGTACATGTACTGCGCCTTACCCCTGACAATCTTCAAAGGGTTCGACTTGTAGAAAAGCGTACATGACTCTCTGCAAATATAAAAATAAAGACGATTCTTTAATCAATCATAAGAGATCATACAAAAAGATTAGTTAGAATGAAATGAATGAGTGCCGGTGAAAAACGAAAATTCGCATCCTAACGGCGTCTCGCCGTTTAATTTTCCCCCGGCGTTATATCCGCG
Source organism: Galeopsomyia nigrocyanea (assembly GCA_035047105.1). NCBI lineage: Eukaryota > Metazoa > Arthropoda > Insecta > Hymenoptera > Eulophidae > Galeopsomyia > Galeopsomyia nigrocyanea. The sequence continues at coordinate 15,762,997 of JAWWMK010000008.1, read as the reverse complement.
GGCGACCTTTCGGCTTTAATTACGCCGCCTCGCAAAATTTAGCAGAGGGTCTTTCTAATTAGGAGATCGTTTCCGAGCGCGAGCTTCCTCTCGTGAAAATCCACCGCGCGTCCTCCTCCATTGTGCGAAATTTTTTACTCTCTTTTTGTGCGAGATAGACACTTCGTGAAGAAGACACAATTCAGCCGGTTTCAATTAAGTTTAATTGAATATTTTTATTGCAGAGTTTATAAGCTACTATACTTCGTGGTTGCGATCAAATTCCTTTTTTTTTCAAATTAATAAAACAAATTTCGCACTCAACTTGATAAGTGTTTATTGCATAACAGTTACAAAATAAAATGTAGACTAGTCGTTAATGAATCATATCACGGTAATTTTCAAGATACATTGTCAATACTTAAGACTATTATCACAATATATCATAGCTGGGCTGTTTATGACAGCGCTGTCAATTCAAAAGATCAAATAAACACGTTCGACGTTAAAAAACACTATATCTACCATGTCGGATAGTTAAGAGTACAGAAATATTCTCAAAAATTAATGATTTTTTTTTTTCAAAAAATATTGCTTGGCGATGAAGTTTCAAGATCTTATCAATATTTCACATTATTATTCCAGTCACTAAAAACACAATAAAATAGTAATCGAAAGCTATGTAATACGATTGAAATTAGCAATTAAGTGGAAATACGCAACAATATCCAGTCAAATTTAGATCATATCTATAATTGTGATAATTTTGCCTGCTCTAAACTAATTTGATATTGTCCGAAAATTGGTCATGAAATAAACTAGTGATAATGCACGTAGTTAGTATTATTTAGCACTAAATAACTGTAGCAAGGAAAAACTTATGCAACGATATTTAAATTTTATTTTGAGTTCAAATATTAATAGCTTGAAAATACTTGAATCATAAAAAAGACATCAAGTGCGCAAATCGCGTTTTGTAATGCTTCACATAATTAAGAAAGTCGATAGACACGCGACGGAAATGGATAATAAAATTTTCAATTTTTTTCTAAATCAGACACATCATTCGCAATCGCGCGAAACGTTCTATCCTTATACTTCCAACTTCCGCTGGTAAGATTCAAAAACAAGATCTAACAAACAAGTTTATCTCGCGATAGTTTTTTTTTTATTAATAGTTTACGAACGTAAAAGGAATAAGCAGAATTGTCGAGCAATCATTATTTACAATTTCGCAAGTTCGACAAGACGGCGCCTGGATACTTCGGATATTCGACAATCAGTATAGCAGACAAGCCCCCCGTGATGTGAGGTGAAGATACGATCACGCACCGACGACTAATACGCTTTGGGGCAACCCGCTCAATAGGGATTAGACGACTGCAGGCTTCATTAGGCTTCCACTGGATTCCGAAGATTTCCGTTGGCGATAATCGCGAATTATTTATGAGGACAGGTGTTTTTCATGATTTTCGAAGAACAAGGAAATTAATATAACGCTCGGTCGCCAGAAAATTGTTAGATACGGCACCTGCGTGATTTATTGGACGATTATACATTCAGTAGACTTACCCGATGTACTGCTCACGGAGCCTGAGAGTCTCGTGCTTGGGCATGTGTTCTAAAGATTCTGCCATTTTTAATGGATGCTTTTAAATGTGTCTGCAAACATAAAAAAATACCAATTTCAATAATGCTTCGTTTTATGGAAACATCAAATTCAATATTCTAAAGACAAAGCTCTCAAAGCAGATAAAGTTTCACGCAAGTTTGTGACGTAATTACATGTAGAATCCGATTGCGTTAAATTCAGAAAATATTTGAATAACGTCTATTACAGTCTATAAATTCTTTTAAGCCAACGTTAAATATTTGACATTGAACAATGATTGTTTAATGAAAAGATCATTATAGTTTTCCTCGTGATAAGGAAAGTTCGACGAAGATACGAAATTACAATGGTGCAATTACACAATCGCAAAACGCGTTCAGCCAGCGGGCAAACAGCCACGCCGAGCAAAGCGCAAACACACACACACACACACACACACACACACACACACACACACACACACACACACACACACACACACACACACACACACTCACACACACACACACACGAGAAATGCTAAAGTGCAATTTATTCTGCACGAGCACCAGTTATCGTCAATCAACAAAAACAGAAATAGCCGAAAACCCCAATAATTAGTCAGAGCAAACGAAGGAGCCTTGTAATCTGTTCGATGAAAGTCTTGCGCAAAGCGCGTTATCGAAATCGAGGGCCGATGCTCGCGCGCATCGCATGCGCGCGGAAAATTCGCAAAGAGAGAGAGAGAGAGAGAGAGAGAGAGAGAGAGAGAGAGGCTACAATCCGACTGTTATCGAGACATATCTGCGACATCATCATCATTGCTATCGATGCGCGTTTGTCATTCGCAGCTTCCGCGTTGATTTAGCACTCGCGCGGCGTCTTTTTGTTCGAGCGAAATGATTACGCCAGTGTCTTTACGCTGTTTGGAGAATTTCCATGCGATTGTTTATCAAAAGCCATAATTTTCCATGCTTAAATGATGTTATGAGATAAATTAGCAATACTACTTCGAACGAATAAATATTATAAAAGCTATAAAAATAAAGGGGCGGGGATCTACCGTCGCGAAAAGTACGCCTGACCTTGACACGTTTTTAAGGTCTTTCACAGATATAAGGTGTACATGTTTGACGCTACCAACATTTACTAGCTTCATAACTTTTTAAATAATCGAGTGCATTGACCTGTCACCTTGATAGCCCTATTTACAAATTTTGGCGCATCAAAAATACTTTTTCTTGATTAAAAATCCGAAAGAATACTACTAATCAGTACAATATTAAAGTCAATTAAGATAAATAAAATTGAAAAAAGACGCTATTTCACCATTTGTTTATAAAATAAATTAGAAGAAAAAAAATTTCTAATCTAGAAAAAAATCCATCGCAAATGCAAATCATACAATGTGTACAGGCATACATATTGCACACATTTGCGAACTACAATAAATAGTCGTAGGAATTTAATGAGAACGTTGCTGGCATGCGATAGGACATGGAAAATGTAAAAAAAAAATACAGGAGTTTCGGACAAACTTACGACGAAAATAGAGCAAAGCAGGCAAGCGAGTGATACGAGCCAACGATAGCGGCGACGGCTAAGACACAGAAACGCAGGAGTAAAGCGAGCGATATCTCGTAAGAAAGTGCGTGCGTACCTGGATGGACAGTTTGACGAAGGATGTAGTTCCGCCGTGCGTGTGCGGTGCAAATAGCGCAAAGTCTGCGGAACGAAGCTGCTGAATCAGCTGGTTGTGCTCTGACCCGTCGCTCGTCAGCTGAGTGCGCGGCGACCTACTCCGGGATGACGTCATATATAGCGCGCCCGCGCCCCAACGGTGCCAACGCCGTTCCCCGCCTACCCCCGAAAATCCGACCACTCGTGCGCGCGCGCACACGTCGACCCGACCAACCAACCAACCAATTGTTCCCCTCTCGCCACACTGCCTACTTCTTTTCTTTTCGCTCTCGCTTCCCCTCGGCGACTTGCCTCTAGTCGGCTGGCCAATCAACATTCTTTTCTTTTTCTCTACTTCTTCTTCTCGTTCTTTCCGCAGCTCTCCTCTCGCTGCTTATTCGGGGAAGAGGCTGTTTGCTTAGGATGGCATCTCTTCAACCGACGACGTTTGAAGTGAGATCGGATAGCGAGATTATTTTCTTTTTTTCGTTTACGAGGGTTTACGGATAAGCGAGCATCTGAATGGCGTTCGGCTGTTAGACTTGGAATTTGAAGATTTATTTTCTTTCCAAATGAAATACTTTGTCTGCGAGAAATGGTTAAAAGATAGCTAGTAAAGTTTTTTTTTTAAATAGTTTGATCCACTGCCGCATTTTTCAGTAAAACAAAAAATTTTAATTATCCCACTCTTCTTAGTCTTCAAAATGAGAGTGGAATAGTTTCCGTAACACGAATACTCGAACTATTTGAAAATATTTCTTCATTGCGCTTTTGAAAGCGGTTCAACAAACCTTTTGTCACGTAAGCGCATTTGAACAATTTCCAATGTGAGCATTCTTCATGTAATCCAGTATCAGCTGAACGAATCCAGCTCGCATTTCATAACGTCCGCAGGTGCTTGGAGGAATACTTGCAAAATTTAATTGACGACATGCCTGGCGTGGAAAATTTTCGAAAACGTTTCTTACAGGCGTTGTTTCTTGAGAATGCGGATTAGCCGGAGGTAGCCAGAGGGCAGGCGGTCATCGTGGCGTATAACAGGCATTATACTGCGAAATAAGTATACCGAAGGATGGATTAAAGCGTAAGCCTGCTGGGGTCATAAACCCGTTTGCAAACCAAAATTTTCCACTTCTCATCCTTTCGCCCACTGTTGTACCTATGCTACTTCATTATTCTATATTTATTTGTCGGTCATAAATTGATCGCTCACGATGATCAAACAAGGATAATAAATGCAATTGCTTATTTTTGATCTTTTCGTTTCAAGTGCTATACATCCATCGTATGTTCACCAATCACATATCAATCGTAAAGCAGAGCGTAAAGTTCATTATATGAATCAATGAAATGATAAAAAAGATTCATATCTGTATTTTTTCCAAATAAATGCATCAGATAATCTTTCAATCAATATTTTCCAGAATTTCGGTATCAACATTTTATTGTTTCTTTTATTTTAAAATAAATCAATCTGATATTAAACGACGATTACTTCAAATTTAGGTCACACAGCCGTCAATTGCGAAATGGAAACGCGCAGAAAAAAAGAACGGAAAATCGATGCCAAATACCGGCATTTTTCTTACACCTGCGCGCGTGCAGACGAATGCAGCGCACGTGTAGGCCGCTTGAGCGGCTTGCACTGTTTCACCCAACGCAGCACGTGTTTATACGAAAGTAAGTACGACGCCGTCATCGATTTTTATCGTTGCCGACTTGCTTTATGTAATTGCTAGGCATATATATATATATATATGTCAGATATCTTGTGTTTCCACTTTTTTCTAAGAACATGAATAATTCTTAATTATAATTATTTTGTTATTCAAAACTAGAATCCATTTTTATACAGTTGAAAGAAATGAAAAAGTAGAATCAATAATGATGCTAAAATAATAGCCTCGTAATGATCTGCTACTTTATTGCGTACATAGGAAAACCAGTTTTAAAAATAGACGTAAATGAGTTTTTAATTAAAATTCAAAAACGTACAAAAATTCGTGCCGGTACCAGTCAAGGAAAAAAACTGTATAACAAAATTTGAAAAATATCATGATACGCGAAAAATAAGTTTTGATGTGTAATGATGATCCAAATCGTAAATTATTAGATTATCCAACAGGCGTGTCAGTTTAGATATACCATCACTTAAAACATTCATGCTATTATAGACGAGATAACCAGTTGGCTCCATGGATTAATCTATTGGTCAACCAACTATCATAAAAATACCCACAACTTATTAATCCCCGATTTCTATTTTATATTAACAGTGGACATCACGCTTAACGTATCTGGCCATCGATCTAGTACACAACAAAAAAAAAAGAACGAAAATTTTCCGGAAAGTCGCGTAAAAGTTCAGGCGTTTATTCGAGGTAAACAGGGAAAAGCGGCTGCCCGTTATCAATCGGCTTAAATATTGACATAGGCGGGCGTCGGATTGTCACGGAAAAACGTGAGCGAGGCGTGATGAGTGCGAGCCTCCTTCACGTGACCATTTAGGTAATCGACACTCGTGCGCACGAGCTTCGGAAAATTTGAAAGATAACACACTCCTACAAGGTGTTTTCCTCGCAGTGAAAATGATAATGTTTGAAATTTTTTTCACCATTTTTTTGATCGATCCTGTTATTTGCTATACGAGCGGTATGGAAATTTTTGTTATCGCACGGAATTAACCGAGTGGATCTTATATTAGCATCCTAGTAGTATAAATAGGCTTAGCATACGTTTTCTGATAATGCCTAATCAAATTTGCTCAGATATATCTTTCTCACGTACTCAATTTATGTCAGGCTAAATTCCAGCGAACTAAAAGTGTCAGCTGTTTACTGATCAGCAAATCAGTACAATTGAAAAATCGAACACATACGTAATTATGTCTTGTGTAATGAGTGATTTAATGAGGTTTACTTTAAGTATCATTTTCTTGTTAGCTGGGTTAAAATAAGAGATCAATCAAAAAACAAAATTAATGACCGATTTTATTGGGATCAATGAAACCATAATCGATCTTTTAGAAACGATCAAATGATTTATTTTTGCTCATTTTGACGCATTAGTTAATTACAGACAATTCGACTAATCAAGGTAAATCGATAAAATATTGAAATAACCAATAAAAAAAATCGTATTTAGCAAGTAATGTTCAAATCGTCGGGTCAGTGGAAAAAAATCCCACCTCCAATAAAAAAACACACATCCATTTTCTCCATTGAAAATTACATTTAAAAAGTGAATGGGTGTTTTCTTATTGGAGGCGGGATTTTTTTCCACTGACCCGACGAAATGTCTTACTCATTACTGTATAAATTTAATAATTTTAGAAACAAGAGTTTTCCATTGTTACACGAATCTTTTGCCATACAAATCGACTTTCAAATTGTCAAAAAAAAGGTAAAACACTAATAAGAGCATCACGACGATCATCAACAGTCAGTGAAAACACAACGCAAGTCATGGAATAAAAAGGCAATAAATGACGCACAATGGAAGTACACAGAGAAGCCTAATCCTCGCATTGGATTTTTTTTTGTCGAACTCGCGTGCCACGAGAAGCGATAAAGCATCTGTTATGTTTGCATCGCGATTACAACGATGTCCGATTGCGGCGCTCAGCCGATTTTGCGTGAATCTCTGAGCAAACAGAGAGAAGCGGCGGGCGCCTCGTTTGCGAGCGTAACAATGTCAGATTGTAAATATCGTATGATCGCTTCAACTTGAAAATTGGTACAAATCGTCATTCGGCAAATGAGTCTCATCCTCAATAAACATAATTTGGCGCTTCTTTGACTCTCCGCTCTTTTATATTCAGTTGACACACGTCTCTCGTGAAATCAAACGTCAGCTTAGCTTCTTACTGACTTTTTTTTATCGCTGAGTATACATGGTAATAATTTGTGTTTTATGATTCTTCAATTTTTACAAGTTATCACTCTTTTATATTTTTATGACAAAATGTTCGTCGCAATTGAGTCACATGCAAAGCTTTATTTAGACGGGAGTCGACCTCAAAATCAATGACCTCCGTGTTATTGTTTAATAATGAAAATCAAGAATCGATCTTCCGGTTAAAACAAATTCTTCAAATATTGATGCAAGTTTCTTTGCAGTGTCTCTGGTATTGGTTTTCTAATCGGTAAATGCATATAAAGAAGATAACGAAAATAACTAATTTTTATTCCAACTAGTTTTAAAAGCCTTTAAAAAAATCACATATGCAATCATTATGGCACTTCTTTTTAAAATTGATGTTACAGTAAATTAACACAATTCGAGGAAAATTATCAAAATTACCATTATTCATCATTCTGTAATCAAATTGTCAATAAATAATTGGCTTAACACATTTCTACAGTCTTCAAGTACAACGATTAAAACGAAAGTGGAATTTTCCCTATTCTTTCAACTTGATAACTTTGTTTCGAAAGAGACTTAGTATGTAACTATTAATTGAAGTGATTCGACCAAAAATATGATTTAGGTTCAAAAAATAAATTTAAATGTTATCAAACGTAACAAAACAAAATTATAATCGTTTTTAGAATAATGAATATGAATAATAATGATGAATAATAATAATTTTTCTTTTATTAGACAAAAATTATAATATTTAAAAAATTTATTTCTGTAAACCACACCGACAGAAATAGTTTTTTCCCGCAATGAATTAGACAATTGCAGTGTTTTAATTCAAAATATACTCAATGTACATGACATATCGTCAAATGAAGCTTAAAAAAAACATCTAAACTAGAAAAAAAACAAACAGCTTGTAAAGTAAGTACTCTCGAGCAGCATCAGGAAAAAAGCTCAGCAATGTCCATCAATCAGAGATACACAACCACAACTCTTCCGCAGGCGGTCAGATCCGAAGCGCGGCGCATATCCATCAGCGTTCGCGTCGCCGATGAGGATGCGTCACGCGTCTATAGATATCCCCGTCTCGTTTGTACGTATACATATCGCGACAAGTGAAATTTTCCGCGTCACACATATGACCCCCGTGACCGTGCTGCACGTGTGGTTGCACTGGCGCTCGCCATTAGTATCGTAACCACCATTACGATCGATCTACATATCAATTTGCACAACGACTTGTGACACATTTATTTCTCACTTTCATTGATTTGTCTTTTTTTCTCTCTCGCAAAATTTATAGAATAACCACGTGAGCGTCGTATACTTGCCTTCCTGACACGATTTTTCGCTCTCTCCGAATCTCACTCGCGAATGTCGCTACGTTTCAATGACAACTGAAATCTCGTTGGCGAATTTGCCTAACCGCGTGTCCTATGATGAAGAAAGAAGTACAACAAACGGGGGATGAGGTGGGGGATCTCGGCTGTGTATTAATCACGCGATCGGTGCATGCCAATATAACAGCTAGCTATTGTCTATTGTTGGGTAACGTTTGCCCTTGTATGTTGAATTGCATGAAGTCGACAGCTTCGCTGCTGCTGCTGTTGCCAACCAATCAATGCTTTTTTTTCATTTCGAACTCGCTCGCTTTGATCTGCGCGGTATTTACGTACGAAGTGGTTTATGTAATAATTGCTAACTGCGCGATCGTTATGTCAGAGGGAAAAAAGCATTCTGTACATTTTTCACGAAAAATTGATCGATAATCTGATCAGATGATAGATCTCATTATAATCAGTGTGCGTGTGTAGAGCAACAATAACGTAGAGGAGGATGGCATCGGTGCGATGTTGTCCACTATACGTTCGGCGCCACTAAAATTGACGAGCGATAAACGAGAAACGTCATACGCGCCTCGTCGAAATAATCCGATTGTCAGCGCGGCCAATCATCCGCGGTATAATCTCTTCTATGCCGGCGCGCATATATACGTTTCCACTCGGGGCTTAAAAGTTTTGGCGCCGCGGCGATGATGCCGCCGACAACAACGAGGCTTCTAATCGGTCGACAAATGCTTCGACGACTTATCGCTACTTCTGCTGCTGTCCCCCTATACATATGCATTAAAACTATATTTATTGCTTTGGCTGCTGCATCTCGTGCGCATGTACTTACCAAGTGTTATTTTTAGCGGAGCTGCTTCGACCGAGTTTATAGTAATCGGCGGCGCGCTGGGTGAAGGGGAAAAATTTCCAATTGATACTCTGGTGGCGAACGATTATTAACGGCGATCGAGGCGGGCGCGAGCGAGAGCCCAGATGTATGCAGATTTAATCCGGCGAACTCTTTTACCTTGCATAATTCAACGAATGCTTCAAGTGCCCCTTAAATTAATGGAATATTCCTGGCGAGTTGGGCCAACGTCCCTCCGAACTTTTTGCTCGTCTCGACTCTTTCTCTCGTTCCCGCAGCTCACTCAGCACCGCGGCTAACTCCCATTATTTCGAGTGCAAATTAAAGCTGGCGCTTTATTTGTTTCGTACGGGGAACCAGTAATTTCGCGTAATTGAACAGTGCCAACTTTTCCATTGTTTTCATTATTTGCCAATTATGGGTAATTCATGAAGCTCCCGCGAAAACCTTTGCGTGCTTTTCATTTTGTGGAATTTGCAATTTTAACGAAGATATTTCGTTTAATTTCTCATGTTATTGTTGTGATTAATCGATGATTTAAGGGGGTGAGATGGTATTCTACAGGGAAAATCGTAAGTCTTTTTTTAACTCTTTAATTCTGCTGCATATGCGTCTAGTTGTAAGATTTGAACTTTAAATTTTATTATTGTAATTACTGTAAAGGATACAATGTTTTATCACTCTCGTATTTAAATAAACGACTAGATTCTCCCAATTTGAGAGCTATCCCTGAAGGTAGGTTTTATAAAATTAACCAAACATCATTTTCCCTTTTGTAAACGTTTCGCTGGTAAGGTTTCCAGCCTCTTCAGTACTTTATTGAAAAACAAAATATATATTACAATTATAATTGGTTGCGAATTACAATTATTACAAAAATGTAATGTAATAATGAAAAAAACCGTACTATGACCGTGATAATAATTGTAACTCAAAGATAGGTAAAATAATTTTTTGTGAACATTTTTGTAATAATTGTAATTCACAACCAATGATAATTGTAATATATATTTTGTTTTTCAATAAAGTACTGAAGAGGCTGGAAACCTTACCAGCGAAACGTTTACAAAAGGGAAAATGATGTTTGGTTAATTTTATAAAACCTACCTTCAGGGATAGCTCTCAAATTGGGAGAATCTAGTCGTTTATTACTGTAAAGGACTTGCGAGTACGTGAAACATTTTAAAATTAAAATAAAATAAATAAAATAGAACGGCTTTTACATGCTAATAAAAAATGCTTACGATTTTCCCTGTAGAACACCATCTGGCCCCCTTAATTGATTGCATACGTTGTTTTAATAAATTCGAATATTCGATATCTACATTTTTCAGTTTATTTATCGACGGAAGCAATGTTAATTCATATGAATCAAATAAAACTTATATGAATATAAAGAATAATTTTTTTTGTGATTTGCAAAATAAAAAAGTTCGCAGTCGGTAGGACTCGAACCTACGCTCCCAGAGGGAATCTGATTTCTAGTCAGACGCCTTAATCACTCGGCCACGACTGCAGCTATGTGCTTATATTTCGTAAAAATTCACCACCTAACATTATTAGAAATAGAAAGTCGCCCAAACTGCGAAATTTATAAAGTTTGGCGACGCTGTCGAATACGTTGTAAAACAGATGTCCGTGTTATCGACAGAGTGCGACCGATCAATCAGTTTGAATATAGTGTAGCGCTATTTCACCAAGGTGAGCATGTGCAGCAGTCGTGGCCGAGTGGTTAAGGCGTCTGACTAGAAATCAGATTCCCTCTGGGAGCGTAGGTTCGAGTCCTACCGACTGCGAACTTTTTTTTTGATTCTTAAATTAATATTTGATTTTATTTTTAAACTATTGTATAGATATGTCCACCTTCCTTTTTCAATTAAAAAAATTAATTAATGTCATTAATGATAGTAAATAAAGTTGCTGTAAGATAGAACAAAGCGATTTAAAAAGTAAAAGATCGATTGGAATGAGGATTTCGGGAGTAATAAGTAAGCCAATAAATCGATTTAAAGTGTTCTATTAAAATTCACTCAGAACACGTTTGATTACATCAACGATCGACGGATTCATAAATAGATCCATTCCACAATATTCATGAGATTATACCATGGCATAGTCATAATGATAATCGCATTAACATAACTCTTCTCCGCTGAGATAAAGTGACAGTTTCGCCCGTACATCATAGCAATTACATCTACGCATCTCGCTCGGCTCGCTTCTAACTCATTCTCTCTCACATTGCGCCCTTTTTTTAATCCTCACGAAACTGCCGTCGTGTAAGAGAAAAACATGATTTGCGCTCGCACGCGCTTCGACGGCAACGGAAAATTGGAGGAGAAAAAACACATAGCAAACATCAATTACGTTTTTTTTTCTTATTCGTACATGTATATTTATATGTATAGACCAGAAGCGCACTCGCACATCGCCATCACTCTTCGCACGCTGACTCGTTACTTTTATAGTTTTCCTCTAGTTTTTTTTTCTTAATCTATACCTCTCACTCGTGTTCGCTATCGGTATACAAATGTCAATTGCGCGATGTGCTAGCATACGTTCGTGGCGAATATCGACTTGGCTTCTGTATTTTCTTTTGTTTTTTTTTTAATTTACTCTGATATTATGACTTACACATCTTTGTTTTCCGTTTTTCTTATAATACAATAATAATCTTACATCCACATCTATATTATGTATATTTTATGTCGCGCAATCGTCGCAGAGCACTGTGCGATCGTCTCCCATATAGTCACTGATTTTCCTGATTCCTATTCTGCTTCCACGAATAACTAGATTTATCTATTACTACTTTTTTCTCTTTTTTCTTTTCTATATCGATTTCTAGCGATGTATATTTATCTATATCTCTGGCTCACTGAGAAAAATATCATAATGCAGCTTAATGACTTTCGCTTATAACCATCAATATACGCAGTTATTGATTTTATATATTTACAGATATATATTGGATAATTATGAGTTTCACTAATTGTAGAGTTGCGCTGATCTCTAGAAACTATAAACTTGCTTTGCAATTCTGCTAAGTAAACATAAAAGAGTGTTTAACAAATCCAACACTTAAATATCACATTGGAAACCACTTAAACAGTTTATATATCCAATAATACATTCAATGGTGAAACTATTATGATCATTGGGGAAATACATTTCTTTTCGATTGATTAACGCATGCCAGGAAATCGATATACATCGCACGGTTGGAGAAATATCGCACTGTCCTCCTTAATTACAATATATATTATTAAGTATATTTGCTTTTACCAAATCTCGCTCGCAATGAGATCTTTTCAACGGACGACTTTTTCTTAGCTTAATGTCAATACTCATTTCATAATTAGTGATTATTCTTAAGTTCTATTATACTTAGATTAATACTATGGGTATTTTAAATATAAATTCATAAGCCATCTCTCATGTTATGTACAAATATAAGCCAAGAAATTAATCAATTTTTGGATGCTGTTCAAAAAATAATGTTTGGAAAGAAAAATATTTGTAAAAGTTGTAAATACTAGCATATCCCGTCTTACTTTTTTTTTTTGATTGATTGCGAGACCGATGAGTATAAAATTAGTTGAACACTCTTTTCTTATCTGTATAAAAATTATTCGCCTTGGTTCGCGTAAAAATAATTTCACAAAAAATGAAGACACGTTGGATAGACGCGTATGTGTGATTGGAAAAATGAAATTTGGATGATGAGATGAAATTGTTATTCTACGCTTCTGCTTCGATTACTTTTGACGATATTTGACCATCGAAAAATTGTGTGTAAGAACACGTGAGTATGATGTTCATATCCAAGATATTTATATATTCATCGAAATTTCTAAATAATCTTTATATCAATATATTTAAGGCAGTTTTATCGAAAGAAATAAGTCACATTAAAATACATGTATTATAAATGGAATATCGTCGTTAATTCGACTATTTATATTGAATCAAAATTCTGAGTGACTTGAGCTCTGTGATGTGTAAAACCTGTTCTGTTAATTTACTGCGAAATTTAAATTATATTACGAGTTGAGATTTCAAATGCTGAATGTGTAGAATAGAAAATTGATGAACGACAGTTTTTCAATTTCATTTGATTATTTCATCGTATTTTTTCTAGTTGTTTAAAATAAATTTTAAAAAAGACGTTGGAAGAGTCGACTGGAAACAGTCGACTTATCGATCTAACGAGGGCAAGGTTTTTCTGATGGAAAGAAAAAAC
>JAWWMK010000008.1:15695685-15748942 GCA_035047105.1 Galeopsomyia nigrocyanea | reverse complement strand
TTTTTGCGACGTTTCGTCAGCTCATGTTTGCGACGTTTCGTCAGCTCAGCTGACGAAACGTCGCAAAAATATTTGCCTGTTTTTTCTTTCCATCAGAAAAACCTTGCCCTCGTTAAATCGATAAGTCGACTGTTTCCAGTTGACTCTTCCAACATTTACAATTGAGAGTGATACTCAACTCTTTGAGTTGTGATTCCAACATTTAAAAAAGACATTGAGATTGTGAATCGCGAATTCGAAATTTTCAGGTTTTAATTGTATTTTCGAATCAACAGAAATAAAAATATCTCAATTTTTGTGTGTAAATTCTTCGTTTTTGAAAAAGCAAGTAAGAAGATTGCTTTACTTCTTATTATAATATATAAACGCATAGTTACAGTAGAATCTGCGTAGAAATCGTCGCGTTCAAGTCTTATATAATATCGAAGATACATTCATCTGACTTTGATATTTCACGTAATCGGCCATTCGTTCAATTCGTAGTTCATAATAGTTGACATTTTATAATAAAATTGTGTAACCATCAATCGGAGTATGCAAGAAAATCTGTAAATCAACGTGCTCGTTGAAATTGAGAAGGAATTTTCAATAAATTAATACGCGACCGATTCGTAGCATAACAATTTGCAGTGAAGTATCAGATACAGTTCAATAATTGAGATTAAACTAGTAAAAGACGTCGCGATCTGATAGAAAATATAATAAAAGTCATTTAATCCAATCGGCTCTCGTAACGTGACTTGGTTTATCCAATTTTTCACTTGTTCGAGATACCCTCAATATTATCGATGTACGTAAGCACAAACCGCTTGAAATTTATATAAAAATTATGCATTCGTCGCGAAGGCAAAGTCTTTTACTATCTCACATTACACAATAATAATCCTCGCGTTTCTACACAATTTTTATGACTAGATACTAGAGTATGAAACTACAGATGAATTTTCTAAATTTCAACTATCGTCCAGCTCCCTTTTTTTTCTTAGTATTTTTCTTCGCATTTTAAAGTATATTTTTTGAAGTATTTCAATTTTTTTAGCCCAAGTGTAAAAATAGATCTCTTTTTGCTTCGACTTCTCTTTTCCGCAATCAATTTTTCATATTTTTCGCAGACTTTAATTCGATACCGTTTACTATATGCTTACTGTGAGCTTAAAAAAGATTTGAACAGGTAAACAGTTTTTTGATATTTCCTTCTTAGATTACAAAGAAAAGTAGAAACGCGAGAGCGTAGCCACATGTATTTTCTATTTTTATTTTATTCGCGTATTTTATATCGGTCTCTTTCGATTCAGATATCATTTACGTCATGATTTTACTTTTCTTCTTTCAATAGCTCTCAAAACGCACAAACAAGTGCAATTCTGTTGAGTACAAGAGCTCATCAGCTAATCATTTTGCAATATTTCCAAGGTTTCGACAAAAAAGGTTTTTCTCGGTATTCTTTTTTGCGTTAGACAATTATCCTAATCGATGCATTCATTATAAAGTTGCTAAAAATAGTACACTCATATAGATTATTATTGAAGCGCAATTGCTATCATCTAGATTTTCACTTCTTCCGTTCAATAGTTTCCAAAAATCAGTATCGAAAATGCCACAGAAGTCGTTAAAGCTCGATCATTGTTTACGTGAATATGAATTTTAATTATACGAACAAAATTTTCTGTGAATATGGTCGTCGAAAAAGCAGATATTATTGCGCTTCAACAATGCGACTATCTATTCTATTAACACTATTATATTTAGGCTTAATGTATGAAATTCTAAAGACACGTTCGATGACGATAAAATACTTTTTTTTTTCCTTAATTTTTATAGACAAAAAGGTCTACTGTGATAAGATAATGTTAAGTTTCTATTCTAGATATAGTATGGTTTGCGACGCAAAAGAACGAAATTTCTCCTTTGCGAAACCGACGCAATGACATGATAAACCCTTTTTCAACTATGGTAAAATTCGACGGCACTTTTTCACGCTTACAATATTGACGGTTAATTTTACGGCACTTTGCTGATAATGGAATAGCATTCGCTGTATTTTCTACTTATTTGCACGGATGACTATCAACACTAATAGATGAATCTGACTGTGGATACTAGTACATGAGAATTATAGGTGATATAAAGTAAGTGCGCAATTTAGCAAATAATTTGTGGATGAAAATGATGTGACGAAGATACATAATTGATCATTTTAATTTTAATAAAATTATTCGATTACGACCGCGTAATATTGCTCTCTAAGCTTTTCTTTGAAGAAATCATTGCAATGAGTCTACAATATGGTCATTAGCTCTCTATGATTTTCCTAATGTACCGAATTAATCCCTACTTATTGGCACCTGGAAACAACGCGGCGTGACAGACTTATCCTTTTCGAATCGTTTACAATTTTTCATACGGCAAATATTCAAAAAGCTCTAATAATAAATTTTTCAATTGCAAATTATCCTGGGAAAGGAATTATTTTGGACAATAAAATTAGTTTGTCACACTTTTCGTTAACCTAATTTTTTTTTTTTAAATAACAAATTAGGAACATCAAAATACTACCTACAGGCAAAAAAATGCATTTCCAACTTCTACGCCGGCGTCGGTCACGTCGATTTCGTCAAACTCTCGACCCAAAACGCACGTAAGTAACGCAAGTAATCAGCGTTCAGGGGCGTCCGACCTTCCGTAATCTTGTCATCTCTTACAAAACGGGCGGTTTTTCTCGAAAAAAGGAAGGCCCCGATTGAGTGTTTTTACGTTCCTTATCGTTTTAATACGCATCGCAGTATCAACTATACAAGTATTTTAGCTCTCAGAGTTTTACAAAGTTTTTCTTCTTCATCTTCCTTATATGATAGATTTAACACTGGCGAATAATATACGAGTTACAGAGAGCGGACAATGTCGCAATGTACATTGAGCATTCTCGGCTTCGGATATAAGTTTTCACACAGATTTTGACGAGGCACTGTTCAGTGTTTCTTTACTATTAAGAAAACAATAACAATCATATTTAGATTATCGTTTTTTTTTTCAAAACTTCGCTCCGCGCGATGTATTTTTCGGTATTTTCAATCAAAGTTAGAATACGACGATGAACAAAATAAATGTTATTAATTCTTTTTTTTTTTTATTTTTTCCTTTTTTTTCATATAAGAATGTTGGTGCATTTTTTAGTTATACTGTTTTCAATAAAAAAAAAGTGTATTTGGGTAACAAAGTAAATCAGACTATGACTTTTCCAACGATAGAGATAACATGGTTGCGGGGAAACGATTTTTTTTTTCATTTACAAATACTGTCATTTTATTACTAAACGCTTTTACTAAGCTAGCTGAAAACTTGATCACTAGGACGCAAAGATCTTTCGTTTTTTTTTCGTTACTTTATTTTTTATTTCTTTAAAAAATTCAATCCAAAGAAAGAATCGCTTTCTGAAGTCTTTCTTCAAAGTAAAATTGATACAATTTTACAGAAATAAAAGATACTCAATGTAGTTTCACAAAGTGAATGATTTTTGATATTTGTTACTATTGCTTAGCCACCTCATGACAATGAAAAATGATAGTTTTTCAGCTGCTGATTCAATTTTTACGATTCTATCGAAATGTTTGTTTGTGACGTACGAATAATAAAGTCAATGTTGATTCTGATTGAAATTTATTTGCTAAAAAGAATGGCTCTGGATAACAGATTACAGAAATGTTCATTTATGATTTGGATAGGTGGCTCAAAACCGATGATATGTAATTTATCATTCCTTTATTGATATTTTAAATCATTTCAATTTTATAATTACAGAGATCATTTACCTCAATGAATTGTCGATTACGACAAAATGAAAATATGCTGCGACTGTTTATGATGTATATCGTAATATACGTATATTTATATATAATATATATATTTTTCATGTATATATATATATGTATATTTTTTTGTCTACCTATATATCGTACTATATGCAATAATACGTTGATACGTAAAGTCGTTTATAGTGGAGAATGAAAGTGGAGGGGGAAAAAAGGTGAAGATAAAAGATGAAGTTTTGAAAAAGAGATTACTTTTACGTAAAAGTAAACATGACCTAAACGCTACGAAGAAACGAGATTTTTTTTAAGTAAATGTCATCTTTATACGGTCATCGAGAAGAAAATCGGTATCTTCCTTCGTGTATATAAATAGATATTATGTCGATATTAAAATTTTTTTGCCACTTGTTTACCAAGCGAAACAAGATGCAAGAATTCGCTCTATCTAGAGTTCAAAATAAAATTTTCTATCTAATTGTGGCTACAATACTTTCTTCTAACTAAAGTATGAAATTGATGAGTTCGATGGAACCGTGATATTATATTCAAATGCGCAACATACAAATCAATCTTCGCTTTTTCTATTTTTTTTCGTTTATTAATTGATTATTGCATGTCAATTAGATTTTGTATAATTCGATTTTTTTTTACAACGATGAATGATGTCTGAATGATTACTTCGATTTTTCGCATGTGTCATATTCACATCATTGCTTATTTCATTATATCTCTTAACTTAAAGATTTTTAAATGATCGCAAATACGTAGATCAACTAAACGCTCGATATCGAGCGGACCATGAACGAAGATAATATTATAAACTACGCACAGCAGAATTTCACTAAATAATGTCAAACAATCACTCTGTGCAATATCGTCGAAACTATATATAACACAGTATCAAATTTCATTATACTATTTAAAGAGAGTATTAAAAGATATCCTTTGTTATAAAAAAAAATTAATATCATGAAAATTGATCAATGGGTATTCGTCAGTCCTATCTATTTCCATAGAAAAGATTTGCCTTACATTATATAAATGTTTCAATTATGATTATGATAAGAACTGTCGAAATTTCATTCAT
The DNA here is from genome assembly GCA_035047105.1 of Galeopsomyia nigrocyanea. NCBI lineage: Eukaryota > Metazoa > Arthropoda > Insecta > Hymenoptera > Eulophidae > Galeopsomyia > Galeopsomyia nigrocyanea. The sequence continues at coordinate 15,744,046 of JAWWMK010000008.1, read as the reverse complement.
TCTTCTCTAAAATTGATTCTTATTCCAACGTCTTTTTGTCAACGTATGATCACTACAACGAAAAAAATAAAACATATTTCATGTCAACACGTCTTAAACTATACGCAATTGAATTTAAAAAAAAAAGTAAAAAATAAAAAAAAGAACACAAAGAATCGGTTTATCCAGTCTTCAAAACATCTTCGACATTCAAGGTCCGCTACTTACGTTAATTCTGATTTCATCAGTACACGAGCGTATTGGGAAAAGTAAAATTATTCTAAAAAAAAAAAGAGAAGGAATATTGAAGAATAAAACGCTCCATCGATCAGATTTACACGCTCACTCTAACGATGGGCTACGATTATTGTGCCCCAGATGGTTGTTTAGCGGCACATGTTGCTCTGCAAATCCAAAAGTGTGACGTCGATGATACCAGTCTTCGCGACGTCTGTAGTAGCCACGCATATCCAAATCGAGTTGACGTATTCTCGCATCGACATGTGAATTCGTCAATTCGTCGCCAACGTCTGCGCTTGGAACTTCCATTGCCGTTGGTAATTCTTCCGTGGAATTTGAGGCCGAACTATTACCTGCGACTGTCGATGTCGTAGACGTCGTTGCCCCGAGGTGAGAATCTTCGAATGAATGCTGCTGCGGTCGATGCGCTAGCCATGGCTCCGCTTTGTGTCATTTGCTGTTCTGCTGGAGTGCTGCATTTATATGTATCCAAAGATCTTTGTTACACGATTGGGACCTATATTCAGATCAAAAATAGATTATTAAACGGTTCGATTTTGAGCAATTAAGTAAAGAATTTATTTAAAGATTGGTTGTAAAAAAAAAAAAATTATTTAAAAATGGAATCTATTGATGAAAATTGTGTATGGTTATAATCTTCCACGATACCTTCGTATAGATTGTAGCCACTCTTTGAATTGCGTGTGACCTTCCGGAGTAATGTGAAAAGCTGCCCTTGCCGCGCGCACGATGCTCGCAAAGTCTTCGTAGTCGGGCTGCATGAGGTGATACAATTTCTGGTGCATACATTGAATATACCTGTAATCAATGCGCAAAACTACTCTTATTCTCCATCCTACTGATAATTGATAAAATTTTTGGAAAACTTGTTGGCAAAACTTACATTTGTTGACATTTGTGAACGAGTGGAGCCAAGAGAGCGGATCGGAGATGCTGAAGAACGAGCGCGGGATTATTCCTAGAGAGGTAGTAGGCCGCTTCGAGCGCGACGTCGTGCAGCACGAATGGGCTGACGATACTGTTGACCACGGTGACGCACAGCTGATGCAAGCACTGGGTGCCCAGGCGCTTAGACACGCGCAGCAACCATTTGACGTCCTCGCCATAGGGCGGATTGCGAGCGTACTTGGCTTGCGGCCGATCGTCGTGAACACGACGTGCCAACGTCTCGAGGGCCAGCATGCCCACGCGGTAGGCTGCTCCTAGAGCATTCAACTGCTGCTGTGTATACGACTGGCTCTGCCTGTGTACCTGCTGAAATTTTATACAAGAACAATTGTGAGTGACACAACGCCGAGAGCGATTAAGCTTTCAAAATTTAGATCGACAGTGTACCTGCGGCTGCGTACGGACGGTCGACATCATTGGCTGAGCTGGAATCAAAGCTGGACCAGGTAATCCATTTTGACCTGGCATAGGCCCTGACATACCAGGTTGAACCTATAATTTTATGTGAAATTGTTCATAAGCAAAATAATTGTTTACGTGGATCAAAGTCATTCAATAGATAATCTTGAGAAAGTGCATGTAAAAAAAATTATTGGTGATATAATTTTAGATGACAGCCAATAACATGTAATGAAAATTATGAATTTGCATGACACCAATAACGAAAATTGTCAACATCAACTTTTACAAATAATAGAAACAGAAATAATTTAGAGAGCTCAGTTTTGTCACTGTAACATCATACCTGATCAAAAGTTACACCGCTATTGCTTCTCCAATATTCAAGTAACTTAAAAATGAAAAAAATTCATCAAAAATTAGTATACAGATCTTACAGAACATTAGAACATAGAAGGTCATGCAAATTCTTAAATATAAAAGTACAATTACATACAAGACAAGTTTATGCTGGTAATGTGATGGAAAATAAATTTCAAACGAAATTCAATGTTTTAGTTTCCAGCATAAATTTTTCTCGTAAATACTTTTATGATTAATCAAATTTCCACAAGATTCTTCTGATACCAACGATACACCAAAAACCAATGAATAGTAAAGAAAAAAAACAATGGCACTCACGTTGACAGGCACAGGCTGCTGCATTGTGAACATATGCTGAGTTCCAGGTGGTGGATGCACGTTGATAGTTGTGACGTTTGGCTGTGGAGCGTAAAACTGTGACACCTGAGGTGGCTGTCCTTGAGGAGGGTGATGAGGCAGCTGCGGGTGCTGCGGATGTTGGGGCATCTGTGGGTGCTGTACCGGGTGGCCGGGATGCGGTTGGTATGGATGGTACATCTGCATATTCGGCGGCTGAGGTGGCAGCGCTACGCGATGAGGCTGCATTGGGCCGGCGAACGGTTGGTGAGGGAATGGCTGATGTGGATGCACAAAACTGTAGGGTACAGTGTATGGTATGCCGACGTCTGGAACACGATTAACTTTGGTATGTGGCCGTTAATTTGCGTTTGATGAGATGGCAGATTAGTTGGTTAAATTGCGATCAATGAGATTTTTATGAGAGAGAAAAAAAAAGAAACTCACCCAGCGGAGCAAGCGTAGTTATTGCCGGATGAGCGTAAGGCTGTGGCGGCGGTTGCGCACTCGTCACAACCACTGCTTGCGCTTGTCCTGACAAAAGCTGGCCAGTTGCCAGGTCCATTGGAGGACTAGGATCGACTATCAATGAACCGTTGGCATCCAGCGGCAATTGCTCGTGAGGTATTTCGTCTTGTTGATCCGCGCCAGGTGTGTGCTACAAGTGACATTCAAACATCAGTCGGATGAAAGGATAAGCTCACGATAAGAGTATGAAAATTGTTTGGAATATGTGCGACACTTACCCGAAGATAAAGTTCGTACCAGTACTTCGCGACTTGGAACAGAACCTCGGGATAAACACCTCCTCCCTTGGCGGTATTTTCGACCGTCCAGCAAGCTTTCTCGAGCATAACGTCGCTCTGCTCCTTGCACTGCAGGATCGCGCGCTGAATCTCATTGGGATTGAGGGCGTGGGCGTGCGGCAAGCAAGACAGTGCCAATTCCGCTGCGGCTCTGACCATATTCGGGTCACTACCCCGAGAGCTCTTGTCAGCAATACTAACTGCCTCGGGCGGTGTGAGATGTCCCTCCCAGCTGTCGATGAGGAACCAGATAGCCGGAGCACCGATCTCCATAGCTTGTCCCGTGATCCAGCTCACGTGGCTCGAGTATGTTCGACTCAGCCAGTTGGAACTGACGCAGTTGTGCAGACCCAGAGCGTACAAGCCAAGCTGAAAGGCGCACATGTGCAGAGCTCGGTGAGGTCCGTGATGATTCTGGCTCGTCGAAGCCTGGGTGAAGAGAGACGTGGAGCTGTTGCCACCTGCTTTCGTGAGAACTGTTTTTGCCAGCTCGCACATGAAGTGAGCTCCGGCTTCGGACGGCTGGTTGGGAATGGATGGCTTGGCGATCGACGATCTCTTGCTCTTGTACCTGTGCGACCTGGACGAGCCATTTTCCTTTGTTCTCGCTGGCACTGGTTGCTGTCCAGGTGTGGGTGCTACTGATATAGCACTCATGCCAGCTTCCAACTCGGCACTTGTACTGCTGTGTGGCCTACTGTTGCTGCCCACAAGGCCTTCGCTCGAACCAGCATCGCCTGTCAGAGGTGATGAGCAAGCTCTCTCCCGCCGCAAACTCAACAGCTGAAAAAAAAGTCAAATCGTTTAGTTATTTCGAATACCGTTACTCAGGAATTTCCGAGTGTTAATTGTAGGACAGAAAATTGTTACCTGGCTCCTTGTAGGTGGATTTGAGCTGTAGTAACTGCTTACTATTGGCGTCTTTATAAGCTGGTGTACATCGCGGTCGAGAAGTTTGTCCATTATTCTGGCGACTTTTACTGGTTCGTCTTTATAGTGGACCAACAATGTTATAGCCAGTTCTCCCCTGCAAAAAAGATAGCCGTTGTTTAGCTCCACGTGTAAGGAAAGCGTATTTTATCAACAATTTTATAATGAAGTACCTTTGACGACGAGTTCCTTCGCAGAGCAACGGATGGTCAGCTTCACTAACATTTGCCTTCAATCCAAGCGCTGCGACAGCAGCATCGAAACCTAAGTTCTCGTCTACGTCCAAAGACATTTTCGTTCCTATGAATAATTGTTCAATTGTTTAGTCAATTAATTTGTATTTCGAGTTTACTTAATACTCGTCTTTTATTATTTCGAAAAACCTTCATAATATTCACTGGAATTTGAAAAATTGAAATGTGATAAAAATTTATCCTTACTCGGTGTGTTCAGGGCATCAAAGATGAAGCTCGCTAGCATGATCGGCAGCAAAGCGTCACCTCTTGAGCGATAAACGTTGTCTCTGAGAGCTTTAGCTCTTTGCCTGATCATAATTAACTCGTCCGGTCCTAACGGTATTCGTTTGAGCAAAGTTACAAGTTCGCTCTCTTGATGTGCTAGTTTTACCTGCAAATGAGAGATGAAAAAAAAATGAGTTCACAAATTCGAATAGTACGAGAAATATTTATCTTTATTTAAATAATTTTACCTCCAGTGGTTTCGTACTCGCAGGTGGTCTAGCCATTTCTAATCCGAAGAGGCCTACTCTAAACGCCAAATTATAATATTCTGGGTTTTCAGCTAAAACTGTACAAAGAAAACCGCATTTCGCTAATGTCGCCGAAGCGGAACACGTGAGTTGATGAGATGCTGGATTCACTTGTTGCTGCGAAAATAAATGCTTTCGTTAGTTGCCAATGTACGACGTTTAAAGATCAAGTATTGTCAAGTGAAAATACCTTCTTCCTCTTGCCTTTAACAGGCATAGGAGGCACTTCAATCATGAGATCTGGTGGGTTAGCCAGCAGTTCCTCAGCTAATTTAACGCCAAGAATGCACGCTTCGCGCGTGTGCCCGTGAGCATAGAGGCCCTCCGCTCGCGCAAAGAGTACATCCCATGGGTCTTCAGTCTTCTTGAGATTACCTGTGTAGCCAAAAAAAAAGTATGCATTGGTAAAATTTCAAACGCGACCAGCAAATTCTCCACAACAATGCGTACCTAAAATAGTGTTGACGTTAGCAGCAGCGGCGCCGTTGGCATCGGGTTTGGAATCCTTGTTGACGGTACTGCTGACGGTCGCCTTGGCATCGTAGTAATACACGTGATACTCGTCTCCGGAGGGACTGTCGCTGCTCGACGACGAGGTCTCGTCCTTGGACGGTCTCCTGGATGGATCCTTCTCCTGGTCAGACTCTTGTTCGTTTGGCTTCTTCGTCGTCACCGCGGCCGTGCCGTTTACTACAACGGGAGCAGCAGCAGCGACCGGAGGTGTACCAACAACGACGACCGATGCAGCCACAGCGGCGCCAGCGTTCACAGCTTCCAGCAGCTCGGCTGCCGTTGGACTTTTCGAGCAGCTGGCGTTGCATTTGACGCTGCTTGGACATTTCTGGATGCTGCTGTCGCTTGTGTCACTGTGCGTCTCGGAAGATGCATTCGAGTGCAGCACGTCCGAGCCTTGGGCGTTCTTTAAACTGACGTTGCTGTTCGATGACGATTCACTGCCACCACCCTCCTACAAGACGAAAATTTAGCCGTTAATTCACTTTATAGGTTTGCAACACAAATATTACTCGAGAAATTGCAACTTACCTGCGAGTCGGTATCGCAACAGTTATTTATCTGGCCTATACCGCGCCTCACGAGAACGACCGGCAACTCGGGCATATCGGCGATGTCACCGTCGTTCTCGCAAAAGCCCTCGGAGCTATCGCTACTGCGGTTGCCATCCCCGCCACCGGCATTGGGGCGCGCACACAGTCCCGGGAAGTCCCGGTGATTCAGTCTTCTGCGGTCCATGTAACTAAACTCCACCAAGCCCAAGCAGTTGTTTCGTCGACTGTGATGATGCGACGTCGGCGGCTGGCAATTGAGCACTGCCGAGCTCGAGTTCACTTGGTTGACCTCGGTCTTCGAGTCGCCAGTATGCCTGAAGCACGTGAACGGACAGTGGTACATGGGGTTGGTGCTGGCCGTGTAAGTGATGCCAGGCAACGTGTACTCCTCCCAGTCGAGGTAGCAAGCCTCCAACGCCGGCTTGAAACCGATGAACAGCTCGAGGTCCGTCTTCAGCGAGTCCTTCTGGCCACCGCCATTGTTGCGATTGTGCGCGTTTTGCGACACCGTCGATCCGCGTATCTTCGTCAGCTTGTCGATGATCTTCATGTGCCAGGTGGTGAACTGTTTGCGCAGCATCGTTCGCTCCGAGGGCGACAGTCCCGGATTCAGAGCGGCCAGTCGCCAAAGAACGACGATCTCGTCGCACAGCGAGGAGCAGGCGTGTTGCGAAGCGTGAGCGTTGCTGTTCATGTTGCCGTGTTTGCCGCCTCCATGGCCGTTGCCGTTCAGCAGGGCAACCTTGGTGTTGAACCACCAAACGAGTATCTGCTCGCAGGCCATGCATTCCTCGGTGATGATCTCCAGCAGTGGGATGGCGTTGCGGTCGGTACGCTTGAACATCTCGCGCACGATACTCAACAAGTTCCACATACCCTCCGGTTCTCTACCGCGCAGAGGTCGCAACAGGGATGACCATTCCGCCGCTGCCGGTGGAGCTGTCGTGCTCAAATAATTCACGTCGCTGTAAACGAACAAGATATTTTAGAACGAGCCAGCCAAACAACAACAACAAAGCAAGTCTCAATACATACCTGAATACAATGGGCGCTGGCACGCAGAACTTGATGAGTATCTTCTTGATGTTGTCGTGGAGCGTCTTCTCGTCGAGATACCAGGAGGTCTGATCGTTGGCCGAGGCGCCAGCAGTGGGATCGGGCGCGCCGCAGTAGGTGTTGATGGCGCTCGGCGTCGCCGACAGCAGCTCGTCCAGCAAACGCTGCGCCGTCGGCAGAATTTGCTGGGGCAGCTCGCTTATCAGATACTGCGCGAACTTTTGCAGCTGCTCTCGCTGTAGCCGCGACAGCGACTCGGACACCGGTGCTCTCAGGCATACTTGCGTTGGCTGTGTAAACACATAATCGTTTAAACAACACTCTTCCGTCGAAAAGAAAGGGGACAAAAAAAGTGTTTCTTGGAAGGTGGTTACGGTGATTTGCGCGCATTTGCGAGTTTGAGAATACAAGGGTGAGGCGAGTGTTAAAAAAAATGAGGTCATACCATGTGTATCCTGTGCAGGCATACTGCAACGACGTGCGAGCACCAGTAGGCGGCCGACGCGCAGGTGCAGTTGCACGAGGTGATTCTTCGACGGTCGAACGTCACCGCGACATTGTAAGACTCGCGGAAATTGTTGTTCGAAGTGTTCAGCGCCGTTACCGTTGCACTCAGATGAAAACCTGCGAAAAACCAAAACAACAATTTTTAAGCTAGTCTTCTTATTTTTATAATTTTAAACAATGCCGCAGCAGTTGGTTGTATGCTTAATAAGCCATTTTCTGTGCTCGACGATCCTCCTTTTTTTTATTTGTGTTTGAAGAGCCGAAGCGAGCGTCTTTCGAGCTAGAAACCGGAATTTCCGCCGAAAGAAGCGAGAGAAACCAGCGTAATGAGTTTCTTGGCCGCACTACTCCCACGCCGCGGCCGCCGCGCAGCACAAGGATAATAAGAGCCATTCTCTCCCGCGGGAGAGCCATCGATAATCCAACCCTCTCGAGTACTTAATGCCTCCTTAGATTTCGCATTTAATCCGATACGATTTCCATAAGAGAGCTCGCGAACGAGTGCAATGAAAAAAAAAAAGTTAAACGAACGTGTACGTGCATATCGGAACAAAGCTATCGTTACGGCACAAAGGGAATAAGTTATATGGGCAACTGACCCGCGAGCTCTTTCGCAATTAAGCCCCGAGAAAATTTGCGCGCTTTCTTATGAAGCGTGTATATAGCGAGTGCAGGGGAGAGAGAATATCGCACCGCTGCTGCTGTAGGGGATGCGGCGGCGGCGGTGAGTAAGTGCTACGCGAGGAAAGCGGTAATTGAAAACTTGACCCCGCAGCTCGCGAGGGGTTAGCTATATAACCGCCGGCCGGTCGAGGGGAATATAGCCGAGGCGATCATCTTCGAAGTGAGGTTTTAAAATTAATGGACAAAGTGTTATTGCACGTTGAGCTCGACGAAAGCGTTTTTATGGACATTGAAAAATTCCACTTTTTTTTTTTTCGTTGTTGACGAAATTTTTCTCTGCCTCGGAGTTTCTTTCAAAGTTTGAAAAACACGATGTAAGCACGAAAAATCCCATGTACAAATCTCATAAAACGAGTATAATGCGCTTAGTAATAAGCAGCGGAATTAAGTGAAAGCCACCGCACGGGAAGCGAAGTTGGACGAGCCTATTCAATTATTAAACAGCTTCACAAGCTCATACATACGGTGCATCGCCATTTCTATGCTCGTGCGCGGATTTATTCGTCGCCTAAAAAAGCGCACACGCAGCTTTTCCTGCACGTGTTTTTCTTTTCGCTCTACTTTACTCAGACATATACACATAGATATATATATTTAATGCTTTGTCGTGGCTGAAAGCTGCTGCTCCACTTCCTCCCGCAGATTTATAAACGCTGCTTTCCGCGAAAACGCTACAGCTTGGATTTCGCGGAAAGGCGTTATACTTACTTTTCCCTTTCCCCCCGAGTTAGATTTCACGAGAGTTGGCAAATTGGAAAAGTGCGCTTGGCGTACACTTATTCTTATGGACACAAAAAATTGTCAAAGCCCTTTAGTTGCGGTTTCTCTCGGAAATGAACTCCCACGGGTATATGTAAGCCTCGCTTTCGATCGCGAGAACTCCGATTGGCGAGCAAACTTTTCCGAGAGAAAACTCACCGATCTGCAGCGGATCCTTGACGTTCTTGGAGCGAAAGAGCTGCTCGCCCCGTTGAAACTCGTCGGCGCTGCCGTTGGCCAGACACGAGTACAGCCGAATGTCCTCCTCGTTGTCGGGGAAACTCCAGAAGGCTATCCTCAGCTGAAGCTGCTCCGGCACCGGCGAGTAAAAGTGCTCCACCAGCTCGAATGGGATGTGCGAGGCGACGCAACGCGCCGCCAGCTCGCATAGCGTCGGCACTTGTATTCCATCTGCAACAAAAAAAATTATAAAAATTAATCTTGCGCTGTCGTAATTAGCTGTTATCTTAATTAGAATCGCTTTCCTTCTGCCGAGAGTTTACCACTTTGTACGTTTTCGCGCGACCTGCACAAAGAGAAGTCGAGGCTCGATCGATGAAAACCGCGCGCTCGCCTAAGTTCCTCATTCGGCATGAACGCTCTATGCAAATGTGCTGATCAAAATTCATTTCCTAAACGACTTTTTAGCCGCGTGGCAATAGAAAAGCGCTGCTCGAAACGCCGCACGCGTTCCGTTCCGTGTCATTTGCGAGATTCGTCATCGAGATATAGAAAATCAAACGAGTCTATCCAGCGCGGTGCATCTCATTATTATACATACGCAGCTGCAACCCTTTTTCTCCGAAACTCTCGAGTCTTTTCAACGAACGTACTCAATTATAACGGCACAATGCGATTTATCCGCGCGTGTGCGTTGTCGACTCGAAGCGAGTCATTAATGCGCCTAGTCGTTTGCGTGATTTTTATCTTTTTTTTGCGCGCGCAACGGATTAGAAATGGAAAATGATGTGTCGTCGCCGCGACGAGCGAGAGATGCATAGTTAACGGATTTAAATGCTTGGCTTCCGTTATTTCAACGAGGATGCGCGCATTATTCAGGAAAAGGTCGTCGCGACAGCAGTGATTTTTCTTCAAGCGCGCGCTTATATTATACCCGCATGAATGCCGCGCTTGACATTGCTCTTTCAACGACGAGACACACAGCGCCGCTATATATCCTCGTTATGCAAATGAAAACACTTGACGCGGGAATTTTACGGATTAACATTGTTGGCAGGATTTTTCTTCTATTTTTTTTTTTTTTTAGTTCGTCGACGATGAGATTGGGGTCGTCGAGGTTGAAAGGCTAAAATATGATGAAGAATTTTTTTTTTAATTTTACGTTTTTTCTGGACTTTAGTTCATAGTCGTCATCTCGTAAGGATCGCTATCAATTTGGAACTTTTGAAAGACTTTTAGAAACTCTCGAGACTTTTCCAAAGCTTTTTACCGACTTCCGGACTTTTGATGAGATTTGAGTAAACTTTATTTCGAAATTATGAAAATGTATGCCGTCGAAATGCAATGATTAAAAGACTCAATATTTCTCATCTTTGGACTAGATTTTTAATTCATCAATGAATAAAAAGAACCAATTAAAAAAAAAAATTAAATTTAAATTCAAAAAATGAAATCTTCCTCCGGCCACAAAAAATGGAGAAGTAACGAGCGATCCCTCGAAAAACGAGCGCACATCAAGCATCTTGCCATCGCGTAACAAAAGGAAAGAGGCAGACAATCGACGCAAACCATAGCAGAAGCAGCGTTAGGTTTCAGCTCGTTAGCCGCGAAGATCGTCCACGGGGAGATAGCTCGGCAGCTTGCAACGAGATTACATTAGCCGAAAGCTCGATAACTCGGTTAATATACAGCACGTTATTCCCGAGAGACTCGCGTCGTCGTCGTCGTCGTCGAGAGCGACAGTTTGACGGGGAAATTTTACACCTCGTAAAAAAAAAGTAAGAAACAAATTGGAATTATTTCTTTTTTTTCCACGAGTAATATTCTTTGCTGCAATCGATCGCGCGCGGTGGTGGTGGAACTTTTGTGTGGACGCCGAGGCAGGGCTGCGAAATAGGCACATTTGCCTTGCAACAATGGACAAAAACGGTCGGAGAACTGGCTCTGTGTGCGCGCGCGGATCAATAATTCGCGACGCGCGGCACACGCAACACCGAGGATGAGAGAGAAAGAGTATACGATCGACCAATTCAATGCGAACTCATTAACGAATCTCAATCGCTCGATTGTTTATTATTGGGACACTGACGATTTACGCTGTATATTGTCCGATGCTTTATGGCGAGAGCTGCTTGGTGTATATTGATTATAGAGTGGTTACGTAATTTTAGCTGAATGAATTTTCGCTTTAATTAAGCGACGCTTTGAAAGCTCAGCATTACGTAATTATATAATGAATTTTACGTAACCGGCGATGAAGCTTTCACAAAATTGTTAAAATACAGAAATATATCGCGTTCAAACGAAATTGGAAACAAGAAAGCCGTCGCTCGTCAAAACTTTTATTTCACCCATAAAAAATCACAACCGAGTCCATCACAAAACCCTTCGTATAGTCGTATAACCGCGAATGCAAATCAGTGTCGGTAAAATCTAATTGTAACCCGCTCGCCTCAAAAAAAAAAGAAGAAGAAGAAGAAGAAACAAAGAAATGACGAGTAGTGTCCTGGGAATCCGTCGGTTACTCTTGGCCTCAATTTGCATAGATAACTCTTCTTCCCGCGGCGAGTGTCCCGCGCGTATTTACATGGACTTTTCGGCAATTTATTCGCCGCAGCTACTTTGTCCCTTCCCTTTCTCTCTCTCTCCATTTAAAATCCCCGACACAAAATGGGACTCGAACTTTTCATTATTCAACTGCAATGTGCTTTTTTCCCCGCTGGAAATACATACATAATACCCGCGGATTTGAAAAAAAAACACACACACCGTGTGCCTTTAGCTTTATTACTCGTCCATATTTTCATGCGAGATTAAAAACGTCGAGTAGCGCGTTGCTCTGTGCGAAATAAAAAAAAACAGAAAGAAATAATAAACGCAGCGCGCGAGCGAGCGAGGAAGGGAGGGGGAGCTTTTCCTAGTTTGTCATTCGCGTCGGCTCTATTGATTTCCGTGCAGCACAGAACGTGGCCGACGTGTAGTAGACGCGCGCGCGAGAGAGAGAACTGACATTTTCCCCAGTTTTCGTCCTGTCTCTCACTCACTCGACATGACAAATTTTCAACGGCCAACGTTCGCTCTTTGAATTAAAAATTGCGTTTTTTTTTTCATATACGACGACGAATAAGAGGGAAAGCTCTCGTCGGAAAAAATCCGCTTTGATGTTTTCTCCATCCAATTACACGGACTGATTTTACGCGCATTTAATATGCAGCCTTATCAGTCTCGCTGCTGAACTCTCGCAAAGAAGAAGAACTAATTATCGTACATTTCATCGAGGACACAGAGCGCAAGCGATAAGAGCGTAGAGCAGCGAGAAGTCGCAACAGATAAGCACTGGAAAGAGCTAGAGAGAGAGAGAGAGAGCCACCTGGCAAACATAGACGCTAGTCACTTTTCGCTCTCTGCGCGCACGGTTAATACACACGGCCATATAGCCCACGGGACTTTTACGAGGCAGTAAATAAAAAGCGAGTTTAAATCGCGCAACTGTCTGGACGCGGCTTCTTCGGCGCAATCTCGACTTTTTCTTTTTCTTCTTCTTTTTTTTACTTTTTACATTTTCGACATTTCGAATGAGAATTTTCATTATTAACGCGTGGCTTGAAATTGAATTTCGCGCCAATTGTAAATTTATCAATAACGTTCGGCGCAATGAAAGAGAATCGTAATTATCCGCGTAAATAATCGAAGCCTCCTGAATAATGCACGCTCACAGCGAAGTACTTAGCGACGCCGATGGAATTAAATTTTCCGGTAGTAAAGCCGCTGCGCGAGAGAGGCGCAACAACGATGCATACAGATTGCGATATTGACCGAGATTTTTTATAAATATATATATTATCGTTTGTGCGCGCGAAAAGTTTATTGGAAAAATCGACGCGGAAGAGAGATAATAATTTTTCAACGAAAGTTTATAAACAGCCGCATCATCATCCCTTTACTCCATTGTTCTGCGGCGGTGCTTTCGCGTAATTTCTTAATCCTCGCGGGTAATAACGACGATGGATTACCTTTTGTTAGTACCCCGAGTTTATTGTTTACTCCTGCCGTCGAAGATGAGCGAAAATAATGAATTACAATTCTCTCTCGCGGGAGAATTTCGAATGTTCTTGCGGTCGAACAATGAACGAATCGACTTTCCGTTTAGCAGAGCAGGCAAACAAAAACTCGCGGAGGTATAGATCCGAACTTTTAAATGGATGTAGGCGCCGCTTTTAATTCGCGTGGGGGGATGAACTGCGCGCGGAATGGGGGGGAAAAAAGCGAGGAAGAGAGAGAAGTTTCCACGAGCGATTGTTTATTGACGTTTTTGCCGCGGCAACTGCGGCAAATTATTGCCACTACACGCCAGGAAGTTGTTTGTCTGTCAATTTAGTTTTTTTTTTTCGTGAAAGATTTCCTTTTCTCTCTCTGCGTACGATATAAATCAGTGTGGAAATAAAAATAAATCACCAACAGTCGACCCGAAAAAGGACAATGTTGACACAGGTACACGTTAAGCGTTTAAATGCCGCCTTAACGAAATATCTAGGTCGAAAGTGCAGAGCAGGCTCGAGCAAACAGGCAGCGCGGTGATGTTCTCCCGATCCGTTTGCAGTCCCGAATTCAGAATGGACCTCACGTGCGAGAAAGAGAGGAAAAGAGAGAGATAGGACGAGACGTTTCTGCGACATAATCCTCAACTAGATAAGATAGATAGTGGATGAAAAATGTATTGATAAGCGTTAGGAGTTTCATTTATAAAAATGAAAATAAGCTATAGATATTTGAAATTGTACTGACATTCGGAGCACAAAGCAAGTCAAACTTCTAGCGAATAATACAGGTCGAGGAGGTGGAATCTCCATCTGAAGAATAGAGATGGCAAAGGATAGTTCGAGTGGGAGAGAGAGTCCATTAAGCTGTACAGAGACAATGCTTGCAATGGGGGTTTGCGCATTGTGTGCTACTGCTAATTTACAATCTACGGTTAATAGGCGGAATTCCTCGTTCTCTCACTCTCTCTCTCTCTCGTCTTCGAACAAGCCAAGAGATAAGCCCTGCTGCACTGTAGTGTCCGACACACAACCAGTGCAGCATGTATATGCATACAGTAGTGCAGCGCAGCCTTTGTCTATCGGCCGGAAAGCCACTCGGCATTGATGGCTCAATCGGCCAGGCTGGCTGCGCAACTGCACGCGTCGAGATGCTATTCTCCCCCGCAGCAGCAGCACAAGGATTCAACTTGCAATTGCAGCACTGCTACATCGCTTGTAGCTATATTTCTCATCCAAGTCTTGGATAAGAAAAAGAGAGAGAGAAAACTTGAAGTGCAAGCGCGCGAGAAAATTCAATTTCCAGCTGTACACAGTTTATATTCGAATTGACGTTAACTGCCTCGGAGGAGCATCAATTACTCTCGATCTGTGTGTATATGTATTTGAAAGTCAGGTGGAAATAAAAACGTTGTTGAACAAGCTGCAGCAATGAAGGAAAGCTGACAACCGAAAATACGGGTACCCCTATCATAATCCACTCGTCGTCCTTTTGATGTTCCCACGCTATACAACAACAACAAAAAAACACACAGACGAGCAAGCGACAAACTACTGAATTGGCAAATTTACCAGACTCTCAGCCACCGCGAGGAGAAAAACCACTTCGTTCGAATTTATCTCCTTTGGAGAAAGTTTAACAATTCATCATTGGAAGAAAAAAAACGAACCGTAAATTACATTCGGTCCGAACGCGCAAAAGTTTGTGCGGAGTCACGCAGCGCGCGCGAGGAAATCCTGCGGAACCATAGAAGGATAGAAGGAAAAAGAGAGAGAAAAAAGAAAAGTAGACACTTGACCTCGATGCGGCCGCACGAAATTGCGATTAGCCTTTTTCCTTCGCAACGGAGATGCAGTTCGGTGTGTTTGCAAGCTCGGCGCCGCGCGACCCCGAAGGATCAAGTGAAAAGCTTTGCCGGGGAGTCGAATTCTAATACGAAGTCTCTGAGTGTATGTGTGTGTCTGCGCGAGACTTTGATCGCTCGGCGAATATTGAAAAATCTGAGAGGAAATTGCTCGGTCGAGAAAGCTTTTGAATTTTTACCTCGAGAAAGAATCGGAAAATTTTCTCGACAGACATTGTGCAACTTGGTTGTCAATGCCAAAGGGAATAACGAGGAAGGAATTTACGTAGCCAAGTCAGAAGTGAGTAAAGCCTCTCGAATAAGGAACAGCTGGGCTGTAACTAATTCCAACTGCACACTGAAGTGTGTGTACAAAAGGGGTAGAAGAGGAGAGAGAGAGAGATGAGACTGCAGGAATTACTGGCGTAAAAGGCGACTGAAATTCCGGCTAACAATTAGCCCTTGGAAACGCGAGCGTGCGGCATGGCAATTTACATGAAAAGCGGAATGGGTAAACACGTAAAACTCGCATTCGTCGAAACTACATGGGCTAGTGACGTCTATATACAACAAGTGAAACGCAATTGGTTTTATAAAAAAATATTGATTAGAAGCTGAGACTGATTGGAAAATCCATTTTAGGGGGTGAATTTTGGGGGTGGTTTTCACCCCCTTAAAGTGTTTATCCGCCGATAAAAAAAAACACGTGTCTCTTATTTTTTGATGAACTACAACATATCAAAAAATTATAGAAATCGGTGAGGTCGGGTTGGGGTACCTTCCTTGTGAGAGTACCACTTGCAAAAAAAAGCTCCATCTTTTCCCGGTGCTCGACGTGCGCGCTTGTATTATTGATTTTTTCTTTAATCGTCGCGCACAAAGTGCCTAATTGGGCATTCATTATACCTCTTCACTGCTCGTAAATTTATGTAACTCTAGAAGTGCGCAATTTGTCGGGCACTTTCTCGGAAAAATGTTGAATGTACAACTAATTGGAAAGTTTGCAACGAGTCTCAAGAATGACTAATCAAAAACTACGCAAAACTCGTGCTTTTCCGAGCAAAAATTTCAAATCACCCGCGTAAAAATACAGAAACACTCCAAGAAAGAAAAAAAAAAGCAACCTCATTTTTCCAAGATAAGAAAGGTTTGCGTACAGAGGTAGAAGAGCATTCACGATGCACGCGCACAGCATAGACCGAGAGAGAGACACCCTTGGCAGAGGGTCGACCTCGATTCGCTTAGTGTTGCGAGGGGGTGGTGGTGGGCCTCGCCTCGCCTCGCCCGCCCGCTCGCAAAGCGATATCTGGGTCAGAGACTGGCGGCGCCGTTAAGTGCGCGCCGTTAATAAATCAGCGCGCGTGCACTCGACACGTAGCCCATGCGCGCGCGATTTTATCGGCCAAGACGATCGCGAATGAGCTTTGATGCCGCCGCCACACCACCACCACCACCCTTTTTGCTGATGACGCTCATTAAAGCCGACGACGAGCATTGCCATTTCGACGCGGGAATCAATGGGTTAACGGGCTCGTTGAAAACCAATCGATGATTTTCTTTGGCGATTGCAAAAATTTATTCAACAAATTTTTCGATTCGACGTCTGCGTTCTATCGGAAAAGCATAAAATTTTTACAAAGGTCAAAGAAATTCTCGGAATACGTTTCTGCAAAATGTTTAAAACGAAACAAAGAGCGGAAGAAGAGAAAGAAAAAAAATGTTTAGCGCATCCGACAATTCAAAGAAAATAATTAATTCACGAGAGGATGGATAGTTGCGCATGGAGCGACGCATTTAATCTTGGGCGGCCTTTTGAGAGAGCGAGAACGCGCGGACGTCCATTCTGCAGGATGATTTATGAAGTGGCGACAACGCAGAATTTTCGGCGCCTCGCGCATTTCCATTGCAGATATTAAATGTAATATAACGCGTATCACACGCTGCTGACAAAATTTCCTTTCAAGTAATTATTGTAATGGTCGCGCGCTCGAGAGAGAGAGATTAAAGTGCCATATCGGTCGGAAAAGTTGGGGAAATAGGATTATAAATATCGCGAGGATGGAAAAAAATGGGTCGTCGATTCATCATGTCGACCCGGTTATATACGATCAAGATATAAAGATCGTTTCTCTCTCGTGGCCGCTCGAGTTCAATAGCTTTTTTTTCCTCTCCTTCAATTCCCGCACAATAACCCCGGCGTAGCACTCGATGAAATTATCTCGGGTTATATCGCATAAAGTCATTCAGCAAATCCATCCACCGCCGATTGAATTGAATCGCGGCTGGAGAGACGAAGACGAGTTCAGGGTCAATCGCTCTCTCGTCTATTTCCTCATTAAAGCGCTGCTATACCTCGTTAATGAGAATCCCGTGCGAGCTCGCGCTTATCTATCGCCATTAGCCTCCTTTCATTTATCTTTCTTTTTTCTTTCTTTCGTTGTTATTCGATCGTTCCGCACGCTAAGCCTTCGCGCACGAAAATTACTCTGGAATAGTTTGCAAATCCGCTGGTCGCTCTTTGAGGAGCAGCGTCGAAATCGCATTGGGTGCAAATCACTCTGTCGTTTGTTCGACGTCCGTCAGCGCGGTTGTAAGGCGTGTATACATATAGCGCTTGGCAATATTCTACGTGACGACGCTGGATTTCCTTCTGCACGCAACTCGACGGACAAGAAGCTTTAGAAAGGTATTTTTGTTTGCAATGCAAGATGTTTGCGGAGAACTGTTTGCAGAACGATATTTTTTTTTTACTTTCTCGAGTACGTTGAGCAACATGCAGGGAGAAACTTGGAAGAGTTTCTCGCTTATTTAAACTCACTGTACGACGCGTTTTGCCGCTGGAAACGTGGTTACGCGCGGATGCGACCGTTGCTTACCTGAAACATAAAGAAAATACGGAATTGGAAATTGTTTTAAATTTATATTGAATTTAAAAAAAAAAGAGGAATATTCAAAAAAATGACACGTAAATTGATAAATTGACGATCGTACATCATTCGATCAGAAATGCAACGTACGCGGTCTACCGTATAGACACTGACGCCACGACAAATGAAATACGACATCTAGGCGCAAACAACAAAAACCTTTTGTGATGTAAATTTTTGTTTTTTTTCGGGAGATATTGCGCTCGCGCGAGATATACGGAGGGGAGAAGAAGCTATAAAACGCTTTTACGATGCCGTATTTATCTTAAGAGGATTTTTCGGTCATTCAGGTATGATGTGTTTTATGAGATCAATGCACCGCTGCTGCCGCTGCTGCAGCGACACTTTATTCCTCGCATAAAAACTTTATTGGATTATGTGGATACGTATTAATGGCAGGATATATTTCAACTTTAGATTAGTTAATCAACGCTTTACGAGTTATCGATCGCTCAATTGCTCGCTTCTAAAGCACGCTGTTGTACAAAAACCTATATATTATCTCATTTTTTTTAAATCAATTTTTTTTTACTGTACGTTCGATTTTCGCGCTAAAATTTATCAGGGGACTAACAATTCATCGTAAAAATGTTTTATGACGGGCCAACGGAAAACCTTTTCAAAATAATTTAAAAAAAAACAACCTTCAATATCGAATGGAGCACGCGATTGAAACTCCACGTGCGGCATAAAGTTTCGTTTTTCGATCAGCACTTTAGTCAAATCATTTGAAGAGAGAGAGAGAGAAAAAAAAATAAACAACGACCGTAAAACTTTTCCATTGCCGCAAATCCACGCTCGACAAGAAAATCCCGCGCGTCTCAAAACAAAGGGAGAAAATATCCGCAAACCCCAGCGAGATTTTATGTGTGCGTACATGTGAGCAAGCAGTGAATATCGATCATTGCGCTAAAGGGATTTTCCGTGAAAATTCATTTTCCGTTCTATGTATTACATTGGAGAATTTGAATTTTCCAGTCCGAGCACGTCGTAATTAAATATATGGCGCGAAGATGTAAAGTAGCGCTGCTAAATTACAAACTCGACGATTGAGCTCTCGAAAGTTTCTCCATCACGTAATAAATTCTCGCTCGGTAAATATTAATCGTCATCGTTTAGCTTTACTCCAGCAAATTTTTTTTTCCAACATTGTTACACAAACTTGGCAGCTTTAAAAACGTCTAAATTGAAAATCCGAGGTAGCTAAAAAGTAGAAATTCGCTCCCCCCTTCACCCCTTTGAAAATGAAATTTCAGCGAGTTATCTTGGCAGAGTTCCTGCGAGCGCGCGTCGTATATATCCGCGTAAATGCGTTCATCGTATACACGCCGAAAAAGGGTCGCTGCAACCAGGCCACGTCACATAGGCAAGATATGCTTTCGGCTATCGTAGCTTTTCCACGTTATCCTCTCCCTTCGCTCGCTTTCTGTGCGAATGCTTTATTGGAAAAGCTACGGCCATGCTTTATACGCGATGATCGAAATTGCGCGCTACGAGTTACTGCTGCCGCCGCGATATTTTGTTGCTCTATGCGTATCGACTCTAAAAATTCAAGTTGATTTGACGCGCGTATGGCAAGTGAGTGCTCAAGTTGGACACGATAATATAGATTGGAAGATGTTAAAAATGATTGATGCTAAAAATTGATGTGGGATATTTAATTGTCTGTACAAAACTTGATGGACCCTAGATAATATCAGATTGCGATAGAATGTCGAATCAGACGTTTAATAATATTTGAAGGTATAATATGATTGTTCACAACAATTCAAGGCTTGTGGCTTTTTATATTCGATCATAAACTGACAAAGTATTATGTAAAATCGAGATAGTAGTCGGAATTATATTCCTGCGCTGTATCCAATTTGATTCTGCAATTTTTGGCGTGCGATAAATTTGCTTACGCTCGATTTGTCCCTTGAATAAAAGCTGATTTGTGTAATAAATGTTCTACGCCGTAAATGTAAACGTTTCGAAGAAATACGATATTTAACGATTACCAAATATTACTACGTTTTTGTTAGCGATGGATAATCCATTTAAAAATACATATTTTGACTCCAGACAATTTTAAATACGGTAAAATATTCCAAACTTGGGCAGAACTCGTCACACACTTGCAATATTTATTTCTCACTCTCTGGCAATATTTGGAGAATCTCTTCGGTCGACAAAGGTCTCTCATCAAGTAGAATATACAATCACATATGAGTATAACAATGAAATGAAAACTATCGAAGCATGCGACTTATCCGAATTCAACGGAGCATTTTCCAAAAGACAAGCAATACATGAATAAATCATGCGCTCGCGGAAGAGAGCGACGAGAGAGAGAGAGAGAGCGAGAGCAATACGAGTACAGAGAAGAGGATCCTCGTAAATCATCGTAAAATCCCTGGAGAAGCAGCCTGACTCTGCTGGCGGCTGCTGCAGGATATGCCTCGTAAAAGATATATAGAAGAGCTGCTCACATGGCAAAAGTGCTCTCTCTCTCTCCTCTAGCTGCATTAAAATCTAAGAAATAGCCAAAAGTACATCGCTCGGCTTTGAAACTCGATAAACAAAGCAAGAATAATTGCTGACGCAGGTGCGTTTTAATCAGTCGGAGAGAATACGCATGAAAGTTTCGAAGAGAAATAGAGGCGCATTGTTTATACAGAAAGCGCGAGCGCGTCATTGTGCCGCATTAGCATGGTAAATGAGCAACGCGAGGCAAACTTGCATTGTTGCTGAATTGATAAGGCCAGTTGTACCGCTGCTCACCCGTCCGCGTTGGAATCTTGATAAGGCGTCTCATCCTTTATTTTAATACGACGATTTGTTTAATCATCATTTCGAAAAAAAAAGAGAAGTATAATACGACTTTGAAATCTACCGAGCATCTCGGAAATAATCACCACCGAGTATACAATAGCCTAGCAGCGTATTAATCGACTCCCCTATCGAGAAATAAAAAAAAATCTCCCTTAGTATCTCAAAGATCGCTCATTAAAGCCATACACAACGCGTTCACTTTCTTTTCTAATGAATCGATTCAAGCTCTCTCTCTCTCCCCTTTTGGCGTACTTTTTAAACTTTTTAACGATCCATTCGAGCAGTACGCTTTTCCCTTCGCCCCATCTCTCTTTCCTGGCGAAGAGAGAGAGAAAACGGAAGAACGAGGGAGAAGAGAGAGAGGGAGAGAGGAAAAATTATGTTTGCGCTAGCTTTCCGCGGAGAGAAAGAGAGTCTGCTTTTAATTAGCGTTTCTTCGTTTTCGATTTTTCGGCGCGCAAAAGCTACGTGCTTTTCATTAAAGAGTTTTATCATCTGCTGTGCATATATTTATTTAAGCCTTCTGCATCGGCGGGTAAACGGTCTGTAATGAGTTTGAGTGTACTTTGGCTTGCGAGCGAGCGCGAGGTATTTATTATTCAAATAAGAAGATATAGTTTTGCGCTGTTGTGTAATTTAGTATTTCCTCTAATAATAGATTCAGCCCTCGGTGGATAGATATATATAAATATGGGGTCGCATTTATATTCTCCTGCCTCTCTGCCTATGGACTACTGTACCATTACTATAATTCACATCACTATTAGAGGAATCGTGTAACGTGCGCTGTTACGCAACATATAAAATTACAATGAATTTTCGTGTGTATACCTTGCCGCTGCGAGAAATAGACTACACACTGAACGAAAATCGATAAGCTCCATAGTATAGAAAGTATATTACCTTCGAAATTTCCTTTTCATCGATATACATATCACTCGGCGCACTTTTG
Source organism: Galeopsomyia nigrocyanea (assembly GCA_035047105.1). NCBI lineage: Eukaryota > Metazoa > Arthropoda > Insecta > Hymenoptera > Eulophidae > Galeopsomyia > Galeopsomyia nigrocyanea. Next base: position 15,722,428 of record JAWWMK010000008.1, on the reverse strand, counting down.
GCGCATCCACGGGTCAAAGCACACGCGCTGCTTGCATTATTTTATTTTTGAGGCCAGCTGTTCACTCGGAAATTCACCTGGATGAATATTCACGACGACGCGAGCCACGAAGAAGAAAGAAAGCTCATTAAACACGCTCATTAAACCTCTTGCGCGCGCGCGCGTCGGAGATATAAGGAATCCCCAGAGTGAGAATGAGTTTAATAAGTCAACGAGATGAAGCCAATTGTATTCAAATTGATAATACGATCGAGGCGAAAATTAAAATTTACACTTTGTACGAGTATTGCGAATAAAGTTTGTTTTGGATTGTCGTCCGAATCAAATTAGAGCTCGAAACGCTTGTTGAGCTTGTAATTTACGAGGATTGCAAGTTTTCTCATCCTAAGCACATTCTATTAGGACATGGCGATGACAGCGGGCTAAGCCGATGTATCGGGATTACGCCGCCGCCGTCTGCGTCGGTTTTATTTGTTTCAAGCTTTCGCCGGAGAAAAAACTTTCTTGCGATGCTCTCGAGTTCGTTTTTTTTTTCATTCGAGCTTGCGAAAGCTTTTTATATCGTCTGAATCATTTAGATATAACGAGCGAAGCTCTCGCAAATAAAAAAAATGCAACCCTATAGGGGATGGAAGAAGAAGAAGAGCGAATCGAAATGAAGACGCCAAGGCAGATGAAGATAATCAAACGGGCGCGCGTAGCGGGTATAAGCGAGACAAAGAGAAATAGACAAGCGAGTTTTTCTCTCTCTCCCTTTCGCAGAAGCAGTTTGCCGGAAGTTTCGCGCGCGCACCACCCCTCTCCCTCTTTCTCGCTGCTGTTGAGCCCACGCGCTTCCTGTTTTATCGATCGCGCAAGCCGCCGAAGCTTTCCCTTCTTTTCTCGTCGACGACGACGACGACGACGAAGCACAAGAGGGAGAATTTTGGACTGAGACGAGCCGAAGCGAAGTTTCGTTTTATTTTTTCAAGGGTGTATAATTTGGGGTTGCAAGATTTGATAATACGTAATAGGTTTTAGCTGATGCTAATTGGTCGGTAATTAGAGTACAAGATAATTGCTAAGAAAGTTGCTGCCTCGCTCGAGGCTTCCTGTAATAAACGAGCAAATTTAAAGTTCTGTTTTTTTTTTCTCTGTCGATGTAAATATTGATGATGAATACTTTTTTTACGACTTTGATTGAGTGAAAACAACTACAATTCGAGAAAATAAATAATATTACCGTCTGATCTTATTTTACTGCACAGTCTTACATTAGTGCCTTGATTAAATTTATTTGGTGTTGCACCGTGTTGAAAGAATATTGAATGTAGATACAATTATAACTGATCAAGTGATAAATACGTGTGTGAATTGAAGAAATTTATTGATGGTTTGTAAAACTTAATTTTGGCCCTCTATTGTAGATAAAATAAGTTTGATTCACAAACGAATAACACAAAACCATATGCATTTAATTATTCGTCGTTTCAAATAAGAATTCATCGCGATGTTTATTTAGCACGATAAATTTCAAGACTTGCAGTAATTTTGAAGTAAACGAATGTCAGACAGCGAGAGAAACAAGTTTACGTACAAACGTCAAAGCAATGCATCGTCAGAAAGATTTGATAGCCGCGTCGCCGCGTTATTAAACATTCAAGCGATTCACTTTCTTGCTGACCGCGCTACTGAAATAGCCCTGAGGGTGGTGGTGGATGAGCGAGCGAGCAAGTATATAGAGAGTGTCGAGGGATCGGATATCAAATGGGAAATGGATTAGAGCCGACAGGTCGAATAGAAAGTTGGCCGATCGCTGAAAGATCGTCCAACATTCATCGAATCTGTATCCGTATACGTCTGCTTCCTCGACTATATAACTGACTATTTCGCTTAATTAATACATGTAGCTAAATCGCGTGCGCTCAACTCTTTTACTTGGCTCGCTTTTTTTTTCTGCTGCAAAGCTGCGCGTTTTTTTTCTCTGACGCGAATCTTTGGGAAATGACGCGAAGGAGGCAGCGCTGCATCGCGTGCTCGAGGTGCTAAATGAAAATTGAATGTGAGCGAGCTTGTGGAGGTTATCGATCCTCTTTTTTACTTCTTTTTCTTATTTACGACTCGTTCTTTCTCGCGCGATTTCGTCGACACACACGAAAAAAAATAAAGTAACAATTTTCCTCGACCCATCAATTCGCAAGTACAGCGTATCATCACGAGCGATCGTAAAAAAAAAGGAAAAAACTAATAAACGCGCGTTGCAAACAAATCGATTAGAGGTCTAATTTCCGCGGAGTAGAACGGTGGTGGCGTCGGCAACACTGAACAATGAGCGTGTAAACGTGGGGGCATTAGTATATCGCGTGGAGCGCGACAATGAAAGCAGAGCCGAGTAATCCGCCGAGGCGAGTTGTGCTGCGCAGCGTTACGCCATTCGCCTTTACACCAACGTAACAATGAGGAGCTTCTGCTGCTGCTGCTGCTGTCTCGTCACACCGACGACGACAACGATCGTCCCTGCAGTACATAAGCCATTGTCGTCTTGGCACGCGACGAGTTTATATTCGATTGTGTTAACGCGCCGACGAATAAACTTCCTCCGGATGTTTATACCAGATTAAAGACTAATTGCCCTGCGACAGCTGATTGTCGTAATTAGACGCGTCGACTCTAATTTTGCAAATTTACTCGGACAAAAAAAATATATAATTATCAAAAACTATTTTTGTTACAAACTATATCTGACATTTATCGAGAGTGTAGCATGACATTAGACTAAAAGCGCAAGAGTCAAAGTCGGACTGATGTCCTGCAACATGTAACAAAGCGAGCAATTGGCACTACTCGGCTCTCGTCAATCGCGAGCTTTGGCATATAACTCACGTCGCTCATAGCTGGACAGATTGGCACTGCACCGCCGCGCATATACCCTTGTAAACAAGCACACACGAGACAGCAGCGACGGCGGCGGCAGCGAGGTGGAGGGGAAGTAATTATTGGCTGGGCCGCCAGTGCCGCGAGAGAGTCACGGCCCGCCGCCCGCAAGAAAGGGAGAGTGTAATTGTACGACTAGACGCAGATGAAACGGGTTTCCTTTCTTTCCCTCTTTTTCCAACTATCAACCGGCGTGTAATTGCAGATTGCATCCGAGGACTCATTTCTACGCTCTTTTTTTTTCTAGGAAACAAAAGCAGCCGTTTGAATAAATATGAAATTCCAAGCGGCTGTGTGGAAAGCTTCTTCTACCTTTTTTTTCTCTCTCTTCTTTTAATTAAAAATAAAAGAAGAAGGAAAAGAGCGAAACGAAGTTTCTATGAAAACGACGATCTTTGGACTAATTGAAGCCGTCGTCGCTAATCCCCAAGGCTCGTCAAGATCTTAAAAGGAGTCGTTATACACTACAAAAAAAAGTTCTTAAATTTGCTGCATTCTTAAATCAACTGTACTTAAATTAAGAAACTTTTTCTTAAAATAAGAAACGTGTTTCTTAAATCAAGTATTGTTTCTTCTTAAAATAAGAAAAATGTTCTTAATTTAAGTACAATTGTTTTAAGAATGCAGCAAATTTAAGAACTTTTTTTTGTAGTGTATCCAGCGCAATTTCGTCAAAATAAGTTTCACTAAGTGGAACGACAGCTGCTCCTTCTATACCTCCCGAAGATTAGAATTTTCCAAGTTGCAGTTGTTTCTCCTTTTTTTTTCGAAATTTTTGGAACACACTTTGTAAAGCTGCAAGCACCGAGGATAATCATGTTAACCCTAATACTCGGAGCTATGCAAAGCTTTCTCCCCCCACTGCCCATTCTACAAGTCCATTAGCATTTGCACAGCGTTGGCAGTGTAGGTTTAAAACAGAGCGAGAACACGCGAAAACAAATAATCCGCGGCCGGAGCGGCCCCCAAAGTTTCGCGCGCAGCGAGCGACTAAAGTCCACACACTGCACACACAACACGGCCGCGCGAAAACGTGCACCGGAGGGATAACGACTATATATATATATGCTGCTGCTGGTTCGTGCACACGAGAAATTTTGACCGATAAGCAAACTCTATTGAAATTTTATGTGTGGCATTTACCAGAGCGGACGGCTATGACAGCAGCGATGCAATGAGCGATGGGATATTTCAACTCACCTGAAACAAAAGAAAAAAAGTTTGGAATATTAATAAATGCAGGCTGATGTGGATGCGGAATTATACACGTATATTCCTATAATTGAGACAGATATGTCGATACGTCGCGCGCGTGTACGAGGGAAATTGATGAATTTTAAAGCACGTCCGAATGTATTATTCAATGCGCAATTTTATTTCCAAACACCTCGCACACCGATGCCCCTCCGTCGATTGAACTACCGATCACAGCGAGTATCGTTTACGCATTTTAGCGAATTATCCCGGCAACTATCCAAACGCGCTCGCAAAGTGATGACCGGGGGCTCTTTTTTCTTTTCTTGTCGCTCCGATAATAAAAATTAATTATTCGCTTGGTGTGGCAGATGAGATTGAAGTGAACCACGCGATGCGTTAGCTTACAGTACGCTCGGGTCTCATTAGACTGCGGCCACGGAATGAAGTTTGCAAGCGCTTTTGTGCTCGTGAAATCACTCTCCAGGGGGATGTTGAAGCGGTCGCGCGAAATTTTCACTTCAAATGCTGTCGAGGTGAATTTCACTTCAATTGCGCGGCTGCTCGTTGTGAGTATAAGTGCGTTAAGCGTTGGAAAAGCTATAGGTTGAATTAATTGATAGTTCAAAGCCGTATAAGTACACGTTCACGTGTCGACACTCATCAGAGTGAAAATTCAAACAACTCCATCAAAGCCGTATAACAAACCGCACGTAACTATCGCGAGGCTGATACAGCAACACGAAACTATCGGGGCGGCAGCAACATAGTTAACACTTGCTAGTTTCGTGCTGCTGCTGCTGCTGGTGGTGGTGGCGATTTCGCACGATCATCAAGGAGGATGCTGCCAGAGCGAAATCCGAGTACACTCACTTCCGTTTTCAAAGTTTCCAACGATGCTCGTGATGTGCAAGGAAAAGCTTATGACGTGTCGCGTCGTCGATCGTCTTACGCGCGATATTACTAGTGCAGTGACGCATGCATAGCGATGCATATAGACACGCTATTTTCAGATTGCTTTGTGAGACTTTTTTTTTTCTTTTGCTAAGCTCGAGCGAGTTTTCATGCAGTTGCAGTTGGGTAGGTGGTTTTGTTCATTGTTTGAGAGAAGAATAAAAAACGAACCGAGTAGCGGCGATTGTTGGGACTTTATAACAGAGTGGATATACAAGTCATTCTTTGTTGTCTGTCGTCAAATCAAAGCAATGTACAAATTTAAAAATATTTCTCAAACAATGTCAATTCAATTGTATCTGTAAAAATATCAAAATATTTACAATCGAGTTAACACGCGCGAAATTAGCATATTATTAGTCCAGATTTATTTGTGACGACAATTCAATGCAAATTCTCCACGCGTGTTTTTCAATAGGTATAATTAAAACGTTATTACGCAATCTGCATATAAAATTCATTATCCATTGGTGCATCATTCCCGGCATTTTTTTTTTGTCCAATATCGGAGGCATTCAATCAGCGGAGCGCGCCAATAAAACGTGGATGTAGGTACTCGATAAAAAAAACGCGGCGACGAAATTCAACGCCGCGCGCGATTGGCAATTAAATTACCCGAGAGCCGCATAAATCGGCGAATTGAAATTTTTTCAGTTGATTGATTGTTTGTTTACACCGAGTCGCACACCTGCGAGTCTCGGAATAAAATAAAAGGGTCACAGCTGCGTCGAGCAAATAAACGGAGAGGGATCACGGAGGAAGTGCAATCCAACTGGTTATCGGGACCTTTTAAAGCGACTTTTCTTTCACTTTGCGCTCATCTATCATGCCCTATCTCTCTCTCTCTCTTTCCTTTTCTCTGTCTATTACTTTCTTTGTAACCCACGCGGATTTCGCTTTCTTTTTGCAGCCGAGTGGTACTTTGCGCCGTTGATCCTATATACCCTCTCAAAAATAAAAAGGTTTCTCAATGTTTTTTCAAAGCCATTCGAAAGGATAGTTCCACTCGAATTATCGCTCGTTCAAACGTCAATGTCTCGCTCGAATCTTTTCCAAAGACTTTTCAAGCTTTTCATAAGAATCGAATCTCTCTTTCCTGCAAAAGTTATATATCGCAGAGAGAGAGAGGGCCGCGATATAAGAGAATCGAGAGAACAAAAGGTCTCTCCGACGTTTCGGTTCCACTTTAATCCCACAAATCGAAAATTCAATCCTCAGCGTCGAATAGCACGTAACTCATTCGCTTTTTTTTTAGTTTGCTGCCGTAGAACGAGCTGCAAAAAAAAAAGCAGCTAAAAGAGTTTTGGTCGACTCGGTCGAGCGGCGTGGGATAGAGAGAAAGAAAAAGGCGCGACACACAAAGCCGAACCCTAACCTACACCAGCAGCAGCACTTTGGAATTAAATGGCACAGCATTCCGAGCGCGAATTTTGGTGAGAGATGGAAATCGCAAACGAGTTTCAGTCACGAAAGCATATCTCCGTTAAAATTGTGTCACGACTATGTGTAGATGTCGATAAATCGAGAAGCGCGTCGATAATAATTCGGGTCAGCTAATTGCACACACGCGAAACCCAAGGGGGGGAGGGGGATTAATTTATCAATCGAAGCACAAACGTGGGAAGGCTAATTCAAGATTTTCAAAAGCGATTGTATCAGCATCCATTTGCGAGCAGCGGCGGCAAAGACAATGAACCAACCCCTCTTTGACACAATGGCAATACAGGCCTATAATTAGCTGCAGCCGGTTTGTGCAGCTCGGTCCATTATAATGATATCTCACGGCCGCGATGATTAATAATAGCCAAAAGTTGGCACGAGAGTTTGACGTTTAATCTTTAACGAGATTCCGATAGCCGCACGACACCGTTAAAGCGTCTTGCTAAGTTCTCTAATTAGCGGTTGTGCCCTCCGCTCCGTCAACGTGTTATGACAAATCACTTTTTTCTATTTTAATTGGAAATAAATTGATATTTAAAAGAATTTAAAAATACACTGCCTCTCGTCAGTGTCATCGTACACGTATATAGCGTTGCATTGCAATCAATGCTTGCTGAAAGCTCAAAGCTAATCCAATCAAAAGCGTTAATTTCTATACGGCTGGCTGGTTGTTGCAGCGGGCGCATGCGAGAAAAAAAAGCGCTCTTGCGCAGTAATGGAAAATCGGTATCAAAAGGCGTATACGTGTATGTTGATCGATCGCTCTGGGAAAATCTCGCTCCGATAAACTTGTCAACTGCGCACAAATAAATCCATTCCTGCTCTCTCTCTCTCTCTCTCTCTCTCTTTCTCTCTCTCGGGCGTTATCTCGCGAGGCCGCTGAAAAGCATCAATCTAAAAAGGACGGAGCATCGAGAGAGGAAAAAAAGGCAGCGGAAAAAGTCGTTAATTGCGCTGTATCGCGAATACTGATCGAGTGCAGAAGGAAAAAAAAGAAGGAGCGTTAATTAACGTCGCTGTCTATTCCGACGAGAAAAAAAAAATAAAAATAAAATAGATAAGCCGAGGGAGCGTTGGAAGAAGAAGCAGCAGCGAAGAAAGGAATGGAAATGACGGAAGGGACAAAGAAGGAGTGATTACGAAGACAGCGGGCTGCGATAAGGGTAAGGAAAGAATGAAAAAAAAAAGAATAGGAGAGCGAGCTATGAGAGATATCACGAATTGACACTTGAATATTTATGCTGCCGGGCGACTGAGTGAGCTGCTGCGATCGATAGTACACGTTGGTGGGTCGGAGGCTCACGGGACGCGCGCGAGGGCTACGAATTATTCGCGGCTTGTATGATGAACGGCCGCCAAGTGTAAGCCGCCTCTGGACGAGTGCGGGATATTTTCATAAAATGCAGATTTCGCGGCTTTAATAAATCAGCGCGGGGGCGCCCGCGCGCGAGTTTCTTTTGCTCCGATTCTCATGAATATTTACGCTTTTTGCGAGCTTTTGCCTTTTGTTTTGCACGCTGCGATAATTATCATCAGAAAGCTTGCAGCTTGCCTTTGAGAAGTTTTTTTATTCTTGGACGATGCTAATTATACATATGGCTCTGGCTTGTACCTGAATTTATGACGTGGAGTAGAAGAGAGAGCTTGCGAATTTTTAGACGAGTATTATATCAATGAAAGGGTATTATTTTCAATGATTCCATATTTAATAGATATTATTAAATCAAATGGCGAGTGAGTTTATTACAACCATCAAAAAGGGAATGTGGTTACTCAAAATATTAACGAACCTGTCTCCCGCATGAAAACCACTGAAAAAAATTATAAAGTATAGCAGCGATCGAAGAAAAACCACATTCACCATAATTTTCGAATGGCAGAGAGAGAGAGAGAGTGGTTGGCCCCGCAATCTTCCTGCCCCGCGAACACAACACGGAAGCGTTCTCGCTTGGCGGAAACCTCAGCGCGAGCGAAAGAGAAAAAACACAGAGCCGCCGAAGACAATGGCAGTGCGCAAAGAAAACCAAGCGCGAGAATGAAAAAAAAAAGAAGAAGAAGTGGAGGTGCGTCATATAGCGGCTGAAATACAAAGAGGGGAAAAGAGAGCGAGTCGTCGCCGCGCCGCAGACGGAAGTGCAAGATCGCACCTGTCCACGGAAACCACAGCAAGTGCAGAGAGAAAAAAAAAACGGATGGGGTTGTTGGCCCCTTTTTTCGAGTTTGATTTCCAGCAAAATACTAAGGTGAGTGCTCGCTTGCACGACTGTCAGAGTCACACACGCATGAACGAGAGGGAGAGGTGAGAAGAGAGAGAGAAAAAAAAAAGAAAAGATGAAAGGCAGCGCGAACTCGACTCGAGACGCGTAACGCGAAAAGCCGTTAATATGAGAGAGAGAGAAGAAAAGGAAACGTGCAATTTTTCGCGACAACGCGCCTCGCGCAGAGAAACTACATATACGGCAGCTTTCCTTTGTAGTGCATATATATACACGCACGGGTCGTAAGTGTAATGCGCGCCGACGTATATATTCAACAACTATAACGCATATAGAGGATGTTTACCTTTTCCGGTCAGCGCTGCGTATCGCCGCGTATAGTTGCGAGGGCTTTCGTTTCTAATTTCAGTTTTTCTTTTCTTCCTTTTGCGCGAGCGTGTTCTAATGATGAGGCGGCGACTAATTGCCGGTTCCGCAGCTATTGTTACGACTTTTGAAGTAGTGCAGATATGAATTTTTTTTTGTTAGAACCTTTTAACAACTTTATTAAATTTTATTTTTATGAGATAGCCTCGCCAAGCCATTTATGTATCATCCGTGAAAAAAAATTCGCTCGCGGGATACTTGACCCCACTAGTGACGAAAATCACAATGAGAAGCTAAAAACAATACTTGATTCTGATTGCATGTTCACAAACCGTCACAGATATTCGCTATCAATCATTACCAAAGGACTCTCCCCAAAAAAAAAATGACAAAGCCTCCGATGGCAACATCCCTCGGAATGATGTTTCGAAAGCAGCGTCATTCGTAACAATCCCCATGCCGCGCTCTGAAACCTTTCGGGAGAGAGAGCGAGCGCGTAACATGTTGCTCGCCTGTCCCGGGCTGTTGCATGCTATCCGCGGTGCTCTACGGGCTCTGGGGCTCTGTCTGTCTGTGTCTGTCCGGGGGCTCGCCGCCGCCAATGCGACGTTGCCGCGTTTCTTCATATAAACCGCGAGGCTCTCGCTTCCTCCATTCCTCCTTCTCGAACTTTCGCCGGGGTCCTTTAATTTTTTCAAAACACACACACACACACACACACACCATCCGCTAAAACCTGTTGGCGTGTGCGTTTCTTTATTTGACCGCGCAGATGCTGCCGCAGATTGCCAACTCGACTCATTGTTTTCTCTCCTCTTTCGAGGAGTGCGTGTATAACAATTACGATTTACGAAAAGAAAAAAAAACACGCGCTAATTATTTTGGCATCTGTGTGTGCGTGTACGCGCGTCGAGTTCAATCACCCGTATAATATACACATCGATCGCCAAATTCGTGAGAGAGTTTCCTCGTCCAATTGTGCATCGAAAGAATTCACCCGCAGGGTTATTAAACTCTCTCGCTCGTTCGCGACTATACATCTTTGTGTTTGCCCCGTTACATTTCGGATATTTGCTGCTATACAGTTTAAACTTCATTTATTGAATCGGCGAATCACTGTTAATTAATTCAGGTCAATAGCCCTTATCTTATCGCGAGGAGAGAGAGTGAGACAACGAAAATGCGCCAACACCTTGAGAATTATCATCAGTGATAAGATATCACTGCGCGTGAAAGCAGAGCGCGAGCTTGTTGTTTTGCAAAAAATGTATTTTATTCTTCAAGGCTGCGAGTTTTAAGAAATCAAAAATTTTCAGATTACTTTGATTGACGGGAGACGGCCACTTGAAAATTCATTGGCTGATGTGAAATATTAGCTGGAAACTTGATTAATTCGAAATTATTCTATTCATCTGAAAAGTTATCAATATCCATAATCGCCTGCTAAAAATAGTTTCCGCAATAAAGCATAAATAACCGCGAGGCGGCAAGCTTGTATCTGTACGAGAGAGAGGCAACAACCTCTGAAAAAGAAATTAAGAAACAAACATTGGCGTTGCGAGATCGTCCATAGACCAGCTGATACACACATACACACAGACTGCTGAGAGGTGAAACGTGAACCGCCGCCGCCGCCGCCGCTTGCTTGTCGATCAGCTGTGAATAAGCTGCATTATGTGTATCGTGCACGTGCGTCAGCTGCTGCTGCTGCAGTCGCCGCCGCGATGCTCGAAATTGCGAAAGCTTTCGTTTTAATTACTCGGCGCGGCGCGCGAGTTTTCTTCCCTGGCAACGGCGTACGAAGTACAAAACCTCCAGGTGCGCACAGCAGCAGAGTGAGAGCGAGAGTTCGTTAAACTCGGCAGCCGCAGCTCGAAGAGGGGAAATCGATGGGAAATTCAGAGGAGCGAGATGCATGCGGGTATATATCGCTTACCCGAGGGGTGTGGGAAATCCGTTACGGACTTTTCTTTATAACGTCTCTCGCGTTATTTTTTTTTTCTTATGGAGATTGCGCTTTTTTCTTAACGTTTGCTTCGGCCGTAAGATTACGGGACAGATGTTATTGTGCTTTATTGGTGTTTTTTTTTCTTTTATGAAGCGAGAAGAAATTCTCGCGTGGAAACTTTATGGATAATAATCGACAAAGTCAATAATTCCCCGTATATATCCTTCAATATTACGACGAATGTATCAACTGAAAGTGAAAATTCTTCATAACGAGCCTGACAAGTTCAAAAAAAAAAAAAAAAAACTCATCCGCCCGTGGCAATGTGGACAAAGATTTATTCTTGCACCTCGTCTCTCTCTCGCGAGCTCTGGGCACATAAATAAAATTAAAAAAATCGTGAGAGAGAGAGAAATCTCGACAAAAGGCCGACGAGGTTATTGACATTTTCGCGGGTGCTGCGCGCGGCTCGTTAGCTGGCAGCAGCTCTGACGCTTTAGGTAGGTATAAGGCAGTATAGGGGGGGAGGGGGGGGGGGGGCAAAAGAAAAATTCGCCAGAGCGAATGTCTTTGTGTTGCTGACTCGACTTTACTTTTTTTTGTATAATTAAAGAAAACTTTTATACGAAAAAAAAAAGAAGTAGACGAAGAGAGGATGAGTATTCTTGAGAAAGAAATCGAACAAAGGGCTTTGAAATGACCTACCCGACACACACACACACATACATGCATACACACACAGGTACAATAAAAAGATCCCGGACCTTTACGATAAACATCACGCGCTTTTCCTTCGAAGGGCACACACCTGGGCTACACACGACCTTCGCCGCCGTGCAGCATAGCCTTTTATTTCGATACACACACACACACACACTCTCTCTCTCTCTCTCGTTTCGTCGTCGCTGCCGGCACCGCGAGCAGCTGATGCCTAGATCAGCTGGCGCACCTGTCGCTAGATCTCTTTTTCTTTTTCGTTTTTTTTCTCAATTTTATATACGTATCGACAAAGAGAAGGAGCTTCTTTCTGCCTGTTTGATTTGTCAAGCGTTCGCTGTATGTGTTTTTTTAGGAGAGTGTTTGGAGTTGACACCGAGTTTGACTAATAGGAAACGCGGACAACGGGGCAAAATAAAAAAAAAGTGTCAAACTTTTTTTTTTCTTTTCTCACGTGGTTCGCATCGATTAGAAAGTCGTATAGGTAAAATAATTTATTCAAACCCAAATAAACGTATCTAGCAGATAAAATCTATCGACTATATGCCAAGTGTCGTCAAATAAATAGCTCTCGCTCAGAGCTCAGCAGAGGGTCGCTTCCGCGTATATATGAAGGACTATTTAAAACACGAGCGAGCCAAGGGGATTAATAGCTTTGGGAGATTTTTTTCTCTCTCTCGCGCGTTATACGCGTGGAAGATTCCAAAGGCTTGGGGGGGGAGGGGGGGGGGTTCCAGCATTTGGCGTATATATGCTCACTCTGACGGTTATGATGTTTCAAATATTTGAAAAAAAGACCTATAGAACCCAAAAATAATGCTCAATACATAAAATTATTAGGTGCTTTTAGGAACCAATTCTTGCAAAAAGTCTACCTAATAAATGTATGCTGCACATAATTTGTGAATGTGCTATAGATCACGCGCCCTGGGGCACGTGCTCTTTTTGAAACGAAATAGTACCTCATATATTGAAAAAGCACGTGCTTTTTGAGTTTGAGAGTCCGCAGTCGGACGTTGAAAAGAAAATTCAATTTGTAAAATTCAAGACTCTCAAGAATTCTCAAAGACGAAATTTAATAAGAGGCTGAACTCGATACACCGCTCGAGCAAAGAAACAACCTCGGAAACAACACACAATGGAAAATCTCGAAAATTCGATGAACCCACGGTCCGAAACTAATAAACGCAATTCCAGAAACAGAGAGCGAGAGCTAACGGAATGTTTGCCCGTAGAGATAGAACGTTATATAAGGACTGGTCGTATTTACAAGGGACGGTAATAAATATTGATTTTTCGCATAATACATAAAGTTTTCCGCGAAGCTGCAGGGCATCGTCGTACAGTCGGAAAAGTTTCTTGGGAAAAAATATCGTTGCGCTGTATACACCTTATATACTCGGCTTTTATTCCTCCCGTGAGTTTTTGCGTCGAGAGAGGCTGCCTTTCTTTCTCGAAAGATGATGAAAAGAAAAAGGAGGCGCGTGTATATAGTAGAATCCGTTTTAATTAAAGCCTCGCGGCTCGGCGGGAAGAGAACAAAAATGAAAAACCGTCTAGATTAATCAAATAAAGCGACGGTGAATTTGACGTGATGCGAAACGAATAATATTAATAATTGCGCATTTCGATCGGCGCGTGGCGCGCTCAGGTGTCGAGCGAAAGGGAAGAAGAAGAAGAAAGGAAGAGGCTTTTTCGGCTAATAGCCTCAGCTGAGCTCTCTCTCGCTCTTCGCACACAGTTGAGATCCCAGTGCCGCCGCGCGCTCGTGGCCACCACCAGCACCAGCAGCGCCGAGCCGTTCATAGGAGAGATCGATATGCCGTTGCCATGGTGACTGGCGCCGATAGAAGTTGCGCGCGCTCTATATATATACATGCATATAATACACGTCTCAATCGGCTTCTATCTCGTTCTCTCTCACTATACTCTGCAGCGGGACCCTTTTTTTCATAATCGGCGTGCACGCTATATGCGCGATCCATCCCTCTCACCTTCCCAAATGAACCGCCGACGAGAATGAGAGCTATCGGATTACGCTTGACAAGCTAATTGCCATCCGCGAGAGCTACTTTGCGCAAGAGCGTGTGAAATATTGAGATGCTTTTTTGGCGAGCTATATTGTCAGCTGTTTATACTCGTCGTACTTTTTTTTATTATTGAGCAAGGTATAGTAGAGAGTGTAAAGATGGTGATTTCGTTAATTTAAGTTCAATGAGGCTTTTATTATCGTTGCGACCGTGGGGTATAGGGAATTTTGATTGTCGAGCCTACGGCCAAACAATAATTTTTCCGACGATTTATAATTCACGCGTAATTGCACTTGATTATCAAGGCCGCGGCGGCGGTGGTTACAATCGCGGGCTTCAATCTTTCTCTCAGCGGCTTAAAGGGGTTCTCTCTCTCTCTTTCTCCCGCTCTCTTGAGCGATTATTCGCGAATAATTGCGCTCTGTGGCGAACCCAACCTGAGGATACTCTTTCCCCCCGCGGTCGTATTCAATTACCACTTGCAAGCTTGTCTTGTCGACTTTTATGTATACGTACACAAAAATGACGCCGAGCAAAAAACCATTGTAATTCGATAGAAAGATTCATTAGGGCTGCTTATTATTTAAAAAAAAAAAGAAAGAAAGCGGCAAAGAGCGAGGAACGTTGCTGAAAAATAAAGAGCGGAGGTGGATTATCGATGATTAACTTGGCATCGATTTCAGCCCGAGGCAACACTAATGAAACAGAGACTTTTGCACTCAAAGCCTTTCTCATTATCATAATCGAAGGGTGAAACTCTTTTTCTTCTTCTCTCGCTTTGGCCAATTATTAAACCGCATTCAATTATAGGCATTCGTCATCGACGCCCCTGTTTTCGCGAATCAAAGATCAGATATGTACATGTGTAGACACGCCGAGTTTATTGTTCGAGGCTCGCAAGTAATTTGCAATCAAGGCCATGCAGACCCTAAAGGCAACAACAACAACAGCAGCAGCCCTTTTCAAGGCTGATTCAGAGTTTTAAGTCGAAGGAGATTATAAGAAAACGAGTTTGTTGGCAAAGACATCAATCAATGCCAGCGAGTCTTTTAGTTTCTCTGCTCTGCTGAATAGACTTGTTCATCGTTTCATCGGTAACGCGATTCGCTGAGTAAGCGCGTCGTTTTTTTTGTTATTGTCTGTGCGAGAAATTGAAATTTTACTCACATATGTTGCTGTAACGGTTGAAATGAATGTGCTTACCTGAAAGAAAAGGAAAAAAAAGGTTCAAGATTAATCTTGAAGCGAAATGAAATGCAACGGAATGTCTTGATCAATGTATGCGCGCTCGCAGAAAACGACGCGACTTTATATACTCGCGGCATGTCGTATATACATTAGCAAAAAAGAGGAGACTTGCTGTCGCGAGCACTGACCACGGAAACATTATGAAGCGGCGGCAGGTGCCGAGAGAGACAGAGAGTTGGCCGACTTTTGCGAGCGAGGCTAAAATATAGATGCGAAAGGGCGTAACTCGCTGCCGCCGACGTCGAATAAAACTCCATTATCGGCTCTGAGCGAGGAATCGAGTTGTGTATGTTAATGAATCGTAATTTGCATATCCCCCTTCTTCTTTCTCGGCAGAAATATCGATTGCAGCATCCACCCTAAAGAGGTCGCCACCCTTCTCGATCCTTTGTTTCGATCAAAAAAAAAAATGAAAATGAAAAAAAAAAAGAATAATAATAAAGCGTCAAATTTCACAAAGGTTCTGAATATAATCAAACCGTTCGGAATTGCACCTTGCCCGCGGGGGGCTCGAAATACAAGATACACTCTCAAGAAGAGAGGTATATAAGGGCACTCGAGAGAAAGAGAGAGAGAGAGAGAAGGAGGGAGTTGCTCTCCCACGTGAGCAAACTCACCGATGCGTCGACACAGTAACACCGACCGACCTTGCTTATCTTTTTCTCTCTCTCTCTCTCTCGCTTTCAGTACGACGAGGGCGTAGGTGTGAATCTACGCGCTCAACGCTAATGGTGCGAGCGCGAGAGAGATAAAAACCTGGCCATATACTGGTTTCGCAATTTTTCAGGCGAGCCATGTATTTAAAGGCGTTAAGTATAGACTCGGATATTTCCATTCCCTACGAGTTTAAACTCTCTCTCTGCCTCTCTCTCGCGTACACACGTCCAGTTATCAAAGCGATTACTTTTGACTTGATTGCGGCGAAAATAATATCGCTCCCGAGTGGATTTTTGAATAAATTGTTGCTTTCTGATTAGGTAAAACTAACCTTCGGCAGACTTGTTGGCAGGCCCAAACGACGTGATGGGCCTCTTCCAGCCTCTCCAGTTGTTGCAGAGGGACTCGGGCTCGCTGCTCCAGCTGCACAGCGAGTCCTCCTCGAACCTGTCCGAGTCGTCGAAGGATATTCGATCGGTCTCTTCCCAATCGAAAATCGGCGCCGCCGCGCCGGCTACACCCGCGGCCGCAGCCGCTGCCGCCTGAGCCGCCCTGCCGCTTCTCCCAGAAGCTCCACTTGCAGCAGCAGCAGCAGCATTGTTTGTCTGGTGCTGCTGCGGTGCTGCCGGTTGGCCATTGCTGTTGCCGCCAGCAGCGTTGTTGTTTGCGTTGGGTCCGCCGCCGCCAGCTCCACCTCCAGCACCACCCCCGCCGCCACTGCCCACCACGACGGGGGAGCGCGCCAGGTTGCCCGCCAGCTTCTCTGGCCGCCTGTCAACCGTGCAGGCGAGGAGCAGGCCCCCGAGGGCCTTGCACCCGCGTTTTCCTCTCTAGCCCGCCACCTCGTCTCTGCCCTCACCACCAATTCTCCTTCTCCTTGTCACCGACCACCGTAGCCTTTTCTCTGGCGAGGCTGGTTCACCTGAAATCATACAAGTACAATTAGACACCTTCAACGCTACAATTGAATTTCACGCACACTCGTACAGCCCCATTTTCAAATTAATCAAATTTATTAATAGTGTATAATTGATAAACACGAAATTGATGAAAAGTTATGACAGCGCGAAAATTTCCAGGCGGATAAACCATTCGGGAAATTTGATACTCGTGACTGGTGGTAGTGTATACATGCCTCATCCGCGAAAGCTCGCGAGAACGGGACGACGCGGGCGATAATAATTCGCGTAACGGCTGACCGAGTTTCCGCTACCACCGTCGCCGCCGCAGAACTTTTCGCCGAGCCGTACTCGTCATCGACATTGTGTTATTACAATTATTACGAGCGCAAAGATGTGCAGTGAGCGCGAGGTATAGTGTTCTTTTAATAAATTCCAGAGCGAGAATAAGGTTGGCTGCTGGCGCTCTCTCATTAAACTCGGCGCGCATCGTCGAGAGCTAATTACGAGAGCGAGAGATGATTTATGAAATTCGCCCGCTCGAAAACAAAATGCCTTGTCGCATGTGTACACGAGCTTTATTGCAGCCGTCGCCGCCGCCACTACCGCTCAATAGCAACAATTACAGCCCGCGCGGCCTAATCGCGCGCGATCGTCGTCCTTGGCCTGAGAGAGAAAGAGAAAAAAATCGAAAAAAGCACCTTGGTAATCCATATAGAAATGACACGTGACGATGTGTGTTTGAGGCAAAAAAAAGTAGAACAGCTGATTCACACTTGTTTCGCGGAAGCGAGTAGCAAGCAGCAGCATCGATTTTTCGCTTAAAGCGACTCTCGAGCACACATATAGTTGCTACTGCAGCTCTATTGCCCCCCGTACTGATACACACGAGAGGCCTTAATTGGCGAGAAGAAGCTCCAGTGAATCTGGATGCTGCTGAACTGATAGCCAGACACGTTAGGGAGAATCAAGCTCACGAGGTTTTTTGTGCGATATATACGTACACGTCATTATGTGCTCCAAACGCAACTATCCTATCGCCGGTTATAGTTTTTTTTTTTTTTGCGAACGATTTTAAGAGTTTGAAACGCGAATAGTGATAGTTTTATTTGTTCAATTATTACTTTTCCTATACGTTTCCTTTCTTACGCAGGCACAGACTGTGGCAATGTTTAGGCAATACTATCTATTTTAAACTGTGTACGGGAAAAAGACAAATTGAATTATCCTGCTTGCCGTGCCGACAATCGAGTTGAGGAAGCAAATGTTAATTGGTCCAACTGCGAAAAATTTGATCAAATTGTTTTCTCTGATAATAAAACGAAGCTCTTTTCTAAATTGAAGAATTTTTTCTATATCTATTGCAAGAACTTGAAAAAACTACTTTGTTCTAACGAATCCGTTTTCAGAATGCCTCTTTGTATTTTGGTTTCTAATCTTGAGCCCGGTAGTCTGGTCAAGAAGATGTTTATCACCGAGTATTTAAATCACAAACGAGCATGTTTGCAAAACAGAGAAGGTAACGTAACAGAATCCGTCATCGTGTGTGCAAATTGTAAATAATCGCGATGAATGTTGCAGCAGCCGGCCCAATTAGCTGGCCAATTCCAAAAATAGTCAAGTTCATTGCTGTTATCTGTCTAAAAATAGACAGATCGCCGGGAGAACGTACATACGATTCGCTGCATACGTATAATATATTCCGAGAAAAGCCTTGCTCTGTCGCGTTCTCGTTGAGCTAGGTTAGGTACCCCCGCTCGCTCTCTCTCACTGTGTATGTATATGTGCCTGTGACTCACACCGATGCATTCGCAAAAATACCTCTCCGAAAGCGTGCAGTGCAGCGTCTTCCGCGAAAAAAAGGCAAAAGAACATTTTAATCAAAGTTTGAAACAAAGTATATACGAGTTGAAAAGAAAAACAAAGCCAAAGAAGAGAAGCCTGCGACGCAAACAAAAAGAGCAGAGAAAGAGCTGTAGAGAAATGTTGTATTTGCCGAGTCTTTTTATTTAATTTGGCGAACGGGAGTAGTCGCCGAGACAATGGAGCTCACTGAAAATACAGGTTTGCTCGGGCAAAACGAGAGTCGCTGTCAAGTCGTCTCGCGCGCGCGGGTGTATATAGGTATCGTCGCTCTGGCCTAGAAAACTGGAAGAGTAAAGCAAAAGCAGCAAAGCAACGGACAGCAAAGGACCTTGATGAATATCGGGTCGACAGACTGTAAACGTGAAGAACGTGCGACGACCCCGACCCCATACACAGCACAACCACGACGACCACGGCGACGACGACGGACGGGAGACACCCCTCTTTTTCACAGTGCGATCTGCGTGCACGCAAACGCCCCACTCCCTATGTGGGCCGCCTCCTCCCACCTTCTTTATCTGCCGGAGCCTGCAGGGCCGCGTCTCTCTCTCTCTCTCTCTCTCTCTCTCTGTTTCTCGTTGCTCCTTTTTTTTGACAATCTTGCCTCGCGCGCGAGAAACCGAGAGAAGAAGAACAAAGACTGCGCTCTGCTGCTGCCGCTATTGCTGCTGCGATGTCAAAGCAACCAATCACCCACTCGCGCTGCCATTTAAAAACTCTACACAATCGCACTCACCTCGACAGCTCAGACTGCGGCTCTGGGTATTATACAGGCTATGTGATGATCGTTGACGCCGCTCTGAACACACGCGCACTCCGCGACGCCAGCTGAGTGAAAGAAAAACGCACGCGCACACCCACTTTCCTCGCGCTCTCTTTCTGTCTCTCTTGATCGTTGTACGTGTTTTATGTAAGCGCAGGCTCCATCACGAGAGAGAGCAAAAAAAAGATGTCCCAAAGCAACAATCCACACACTCGCGAGAGAGCAGAGAGACAGCAATCAGACGGCGGCGCTGCTACGACGACTCACTCGACTCCACTGCTGTTGGCTGCGCTACTGCTGGACGTCGAACCTTCCTCGCTCCTGCTGCTGCTGCCAGCAAGCGACAATAACAAACATGGCGCTGGCACCCGCACCGTCTGGCTGCGAGACCAAGACATAATCGAGGTACTCGCCAGGTGGCGCCAACTCTCGTACACACTCGCTCTCTCACTCTCTCTCTCTCTCTTTATCTATCCTCACTTGTTCCCCACCACTATTTTATTTTACTATATCCATCTACCGCGACCGTCGATGCAATTACACGTTCGTAATATAGCGTTACGCACCAATTTTTAATAGACTCTGGAACTGTGTGGCGAGTGCCCCTTTTGCAGACTTTATTCATAAACTGATGCAGAGAACGCCAGTGTAAATATTTGGAAAGATTGCATACGCGACGTTGTTTTCGGTTCGGCTTGATTTGGAGTTGCTCCGAAATTTTGGAGTTGCGTAGATTTTCCATTGTTTTTTTACCTGTGGAATCATACCATTCACGGTGTTTAATAAAAAGTCAAAACAATAAATTTTCCTTATCATCAAATGAAAACTCGCATGCAAAAATATTTTAAGCAAGTAAGGCATATACAAAAACTACTTCTCAACAAACAACCAAGCCTTGTGATTAAACTACTAGTTAGCGAGACGATAAGTCGGCGTCCTAGCATATACAACAACTTGTCTGTGTATAAGTAGGTATACAACATAAGTGATTGTAGGTGCGCGCCACGCCAGTCAGCTCTCTCTCTCTCTCTCTCTCTCTCTCTCTCTCTCTCTCTTGCGCGCAGCTGCGGGACAACAACAAAAGCAGTAAGCGGACTTACCAGCAGCAGCAGCACGCCCAGCCTGGCAAAATGGTAGGCTCTCTTGATATTTATTTGTACTCTGATATAATTTCGGGTTGCGACTATAGTGATTTATACAACGCGACGGTTTGTTTCCAAGGATATGTCAGGCGACTGTTTTTTTTTTTAATCGCGCTACCACTGATTGTTGTCCCTATTCCTTGAAAGTGTCTGGTGTTTGCGGTACTTTGCTCGTGTGTTGTTGAGAAAAGCAGTTTTTTTTTTTACTAGTGCTGTGAGATGATTCATTTACGAGAGAAATGATGTCAATTAAGGAAGCTGTCGTCACTCTTTTAGTACGACTTACATATGCGTTCTACTAATCAATATGCTGTTTATTTCAGACTTCCAACAGTATGTGTGATATTAAAGATGACGTGAAGGATGCTTTGAAGGAGTTTAGATTTCGAAAAAGTCAAAAAAATGCTGCACTCTTGTGTATGTATCAGCATCTTTAATCAATTATTTTTTGGGCTAGAAAATGATTTTTATTTTTTAATTTGCAGTGAAAGTTGACCGAGAGAAACAAAAGATTTGTGTGGATGAGCTTCTAGAGGTGAATTCATACTTTCACTAATATACTTGTAGATTGTGCAATGTGTGTCTCTAATATACTTGTATCAATATGCTTTAGGATGTGACAATCGAAGAGCTACAGGACATCATTCCAGAACATGAACCACGCTACATTGTTTACAGTTACAAAATGGAACACTCTGATGGGAGAATTTCCTATCCAATGTGCTTTATATTCTACACTCCAAGAGACATTCAAATGGAATTACAAGTACTCTATGCTGGGATGAAGCTGGTGTTGCAAAGAGAAGCAGGGCTCACAAGAGTTTATGAAGTTCGAGAACTAGAAGAATTGACAGAAGATTGGCTTAAAGAAAAATTGAGCAGGTAGAAGAATGTGATTATAGACAAATTTTAATATTATTGTATACGTATTATGATTAAGAATTTTTCGTATCGCATTTATAAATACATTTATAAAGTATTTCTACAAGTTTATAATACTCAACTTTAAGTGATCAAATTTTATAATATTTATATACACTTGGAAATCTATTCAACAACAAAAAATTTTGTATGTGGAACATTCAAGTTTATTATGATTGCAGAGCTGTTGTAGAAAAATATTGTAGGAGTTTAGAATTTTTTTACAATAAATATGCATGCCATTTTATGCAACTTGATAACTAGTCATCGTAGAGAGACAATAGTAGGCTTTAAGCACTGAAAAAATTATTGATTGGTTAAGTTACAAAAAAAGCATTAATACAAATAAAAACTGTTTGCTACTTGTCAAAAAACAAAACTTTTATTGAATTTGTCATCATAATTATGCATTATTTCCATTTAAATCAATTTTCAAAAACATCCACTTCATATGTTAAATTTTATACAGTAGAACATAAACATTATAGTTGTCTTTTTAAGCACTTTTTGGTTAATCTTTGTATTGGTTTAAGTATTACAAAATTTTCTTACTTACAAAATTTGAATTGTGCTCTATTTTTATCAAACGTATTTTTTATTTTTACTTTTTAAAATCATGAGTAAATTTGGATGACACACAATTCAAATTACAAACATTTTCTCATTAGAGGTAACAAGTTGAATGTAATATTAGAATAAATTAAACTATAATATGGTTCAATTACTATTGCAATGAAAAAAAATTATCTACTTATTTGTGTAATTCATTGTAGAAAAAGAGTTGTAATAAATTTTTTTATAAACAAAAAACTTGAGTATTACAGTTACTGCAATATCAACTGAAGACTTGATCATAAATGAAATACAGTATATCAACAAAATGTTTCACAAAAAAAACCTTAAAAATAGTGATTAATATTAAAATACATAAATGAATAGAAAAAGCATGGTATTTTATTAACACTTCCCTTATCGATAAACCATTGTATTGAAAACAATCACACGAACTTTATACATTGTAACTTTACTGTATCAGTGAACTGATCATCCTGCAAAAATAATATTATTCAAATGAAAAAACTGCAACTTTATAGAAAAGTGAATATCAGTTGTATCTATTTGTACTAGATAAATTGAACAATGTATAATTGATAGTGCTTACCCATATAAATAGTAGAAAAAGCAGAGAAGATAAAACGTCAGTTTAATCCAGCCTTCTCGTTGGCACTTGTTTAAGTCATTCATATTCATAATACTAGTTGGATCGTACAAACCAGGTCCTGACATTACAGGCCTAGTTCGGTATCTATTTACATGATATGCAATCAATGGAATATTCAAAATTAATGAAAACCATTGTCCACTTATAAGGAATAAGAAGTTTATGAAAATGTGAATGGCATATTCTGGAAGAACCAGCTGAAAATTAAAATGAGTTAGGGGATTCATTTTTATGAAGAAAATTTTAAATATTGTACACTATTTGGAGAACTTGCCGAATTTAAACTGTTGCATTGATCAATTGGATCTTTGAATTCTGTCTTGAGTTCATCAAAAGCGATGACCTATGTAAATATCACAATAAATACATTTGTTTTTCACGCAAAACATTAAGTATAATTCAAAAGTTCGGTAAAGAGGTTATGTTGACATGGACAAACAATAATCAAAAACCTTGACAAAATTATAGATATTTCTTTGGTAAGGCAATAGCATTTTTTATTAATTTTTACTACTTACGTGGAAAATTGCAAAAAATATGAGAAAGGCATCTAAAATTAAGCCTACAATATACGAGGCAGCGGCCAAGCCAAACGCCATTTTTGGTCAAAGTAAAAATATTGAATGTGCGCATGCGTGATTATTGTTTGTCATTCTTTTTGAAAATTCAAGTCATGGAAGTGATGATTCTGCAGCTATGACCTCTAATCTCATGAATTATAAATCTGGTTCAAATTAACCCAGCAATATTTACGATTATAAGGGCTTGAAATAATCATTTCGTAAAGATTATGTAAAAAACAATTGTATTTAATGGTATAACAGTATGAAAGTTTACATCATTTGCATTTAAAAATATATGCATGTTGTTAATTGTGACATCAATTCCTCCTTATAAGTATGGTTTTTTTTATAAATGACAGTCTTGTAGCATTTTATTTTACAATAAGCATACTTTCCACAACTATTTCGTGGAAAATGTATTGCTGTGAAAATGCGTGGGAAAAAATCATTTGTAATATTGACTAGACTACACCAAAGTTTTCAGACACTTTTTATGGCAAAAGCAATTGTGATGTGTGTAGAAAATTTACAATCAAATTATCTAATCTATATAACGTCACATTGACCTAGTTATACTGCTACCATAATTGTGCTCTGAATCATATCTAAGTTGCCCATTTTCACTGTGGTCATCCCATCTAGTACTTGAAGCAATAATTTCTCGTTTTGGCCTAAAAATTTGCTTTACATCATTGTAACTAACATCCATATCTTTAAAAGCATTCAATAAAAATATGGCAATTATTACAGTCAAAAATCCACAAAGACAACCTAAAACATCTTCACTACTCATATACTCCCATTCTCTAAATAATATTGCTGAGGCAATTATCACAAATGTCGTAAAAAATACATAATAAATCGGTGTCACTACGCTTGTATTAAACAAATCTAATGACTTGTTGAGGTAGTTCATTTGAACCATAATGCACAGAATCAGCACAAAAAGTAAAGCCCATGTCAGCCAATTTGCCATCTCATTTTTACCATCCATTGTTTCCTTTAGAGCTAAGCCCAAGCCTTTGCAGCTCATTACTGACAAAGAGCCCATCGATGAACATAACAGTATGTAAACTATTATGTTGTTTTTGCCATAAAGAGGACCAAAATAGAATACAACTGCAAAACAGCCTATAACGACCAACATTGTGTAAGTCACAAATGCAGGATTTTGCATTTTGAAGGCTAAATCTTCCATGCTTTCAATTTGCTCTTCTTTTGGGGCATGAAGTACCAAAACTATTGATCCCAGAAGGCATAGTAAGCAACCAAGCTGAAAATGTTTGAAAAATATCATAATCATGTTACATAATAACAGCATTTCCAACATTATTTACCTTCCCCAATAGATTCAAATGCTCATTGAGATAGATTGAAGCTAAAATTGCAGATACCAATACACTTAATGCTCCAAGTGGTGTAACAAGAGTTGCAGGTGCAAATGCATATGCTGCAAAATTGGCTGCTTCTCCAATGCCCACTATAAATATTGTATGATTTTGTTGAATTATATAGCAACTAGATCAATGTAAAAAGCTTAAATAAATTACTTGACAATAATCCAGCCCACCAAATCCACTGTCGCAAATATCCAAACCCACCAGCGCCAGCTCTAAGCCAACCATACCTTTGTAGTCTGAGTAGAGCTTTCTTTTTTATGATAAAACTTGTTCCTGAAAGTACACAATCAGCCTTAGACAACAAACAAAGAAGTATATTGAAATATAATTCTAAATGTCAAATAAACCCATTAGTCATAAAACTTGATAAAAGCTTGCCAGCTGATCAAATAGACAAAATAACTGCTAAACTTGGACTAGGTTTCTATAGGGCAGTCAATATTTAATGCCAATACTGACCTATAAAACCACTTGACAGTACAGCCAATCCAAGCCCCAAGTAGAAATGTTGAGATACATTTGTCGAATGGACAAAATAATCCGTCGAATCTTCGTCCCACAAAATCATTCTTTCGTTTGACGTTTGTTTCAATAATAAAATATACTTTTCTCATTGATGATTATCATAGTTTTTATAATAAACATAACCTGACCACAGTTAATATTGTGTCTAGTATTCTAGGCTTTGCTTGATTGACTAGTCTAGCCCTACAAGCTACAACTAAACGACAATGCATTGACCACCTGCGGTCCGGCAACACAAATCACTGTCTGCACTATCGTGCACTATTGGAGTATATATAGTGTGACTTTACTGTACACAGCTAACACAGCATCATCGCCCACCCACACGCGCCGACACACACACTCACACACACACACACACACACATATATATATATGCATTAGCTGCAGAAAAGGGAGGGGAGAAACGTCGCCGCGCGCATGGCCGCACGCAGCAACTGAACAGATGTGTCGCTGAGCAATTTGAATTTAAAGTCAAATGCATACACGTTTCGTTCCAGGAATTCTCACGAATCGATGAATTAATTGAAGTAAATTTTCATCATTAATACATGGATATTCACTTTTTTTTATCGCATTTGTTATATGTCTTCCAGATTAACTGAGATTATTTTAATTTTATGCCGATTTCTGGTCTGTGGTTTAAGCTGTCATTTTTTAATAACAACTAGTAGTCTTAAATGAGCGCTACGCGCGTTGTAAATCTATCATAGATAGATTTTTATTAATATTCTATAATAATTTGTTCAACAAAAAGTGATTGACATGCAAACCACCATTAGTAGCATTCTGTTTTATTTTTTTTACGGTTGTTCTATGGGGACGGTGTCTTTGGTAATAATTTCAAAAATATCTGGTTTTCCATTCGCTCGTAATAAAAAAAAGTTGACGATGGATTGAAGCGAAAAAAATTGGAGGTGGTTCTCAGATCATCTACTTTCTTGTAGTTTTCGGCCAAATTTGATGTGTATTTTTGTTTGTGCAGAAAAAATTATAACCTCACAATTGTCGAAATGCGTATCGTTGATAAATTTTTAGCAACATTTTCGTTAATAGCTTTAAGAAATCCCCGGTTACCTGTAATTTGCAACATAGCAATTGCTTCAGAATTTAACCAGCTTCATTATCTCGTAAGTTCCGTAATATAAAAATAAAAAGAAAATTGAAGAATTTGTTCCTTATGGAAAAATGAATTTTGGATTTCCTACAATTCGTAACAGACGTTTGTCGATCGATGATTCGCAATTTGAAAATTTTGAGGTTACAATGTTTTCTGTGCAAAAAAAAGTAGATATCGAATTTGGTCAAAGACTGTAAGAAAAGACATCATCTAAAGAACACGTCCAATTCTTTCGCTTCAATCCATCAATAACTTTTTTATTACAAGCGAGTGGAAGAAAAAAAGTATTTTTTTAACAGCGCGGCGATCTAAAGTTGAGCATGAGGTAATTACTCTTAATAGTGAAATATTTTCTAAATCATACTCAAATATAATAAATTAATTACCAAATCTACTCGTTTGCCAGTCGTCGCGATAGCCACCCTGGATCCAGCAATTTAGCAGAGGCCGCTCCCATGACGTAAACTGCACAGGCTCCCGTGAACTGCAAAGTCTTTTGCCACAAGTCGCGCGACGAGCCGTGGCCCCGGGAATTTAGCATAGGCCCCTCCCCGGGCGTAAACTGCACGGGCTCCCTTGAACTCCAAAGTCTTTTGCCACAAGTCGCGCGACGAGCCGTGGCCCCGGGAATTTAGCATA
>JAWWMK010000008.1:15673300-15695585 GCA_035047105.1 Galeopsomyia nigrocyanea | reverse complement strand
TATATATATATATACGTGCGTTGGAGTTACGCAAGATTTCGCTGCACGCAGGTGTGCACGCGTAACGCAAGTACACGCATTTTGAACTTGAAAGTGTATGTGATTTTAATTTTTTTTCGTGCTTACGTAAGGAAAGGATGTAGTGAGAGAGAGAGAGACGTGGATTTTAGCACGAAATTTTTTGGCCGAAAAGGTGTGTGTGCTGTGTATGAGTCACATGATATGGGAACTGCATTGCACAACAAACTTTGCCCGACTGTTTTTTTTATTTACGAGCCTTTCTCGTGCGTCGTCATTCAAAGACCGATTGCACGTCGATTTCATTTACTTGCGTAAAAGGATCGCCTTGGCTCGTTATATATATATTTGGGCCGTGCAAGTTCAAGGGAGTGTGTGCGCGCGTGTGTGTGTATGTGTGGCATTTACATTTTGCCTTTAGGTTCAAGGTGCCTTGCACGTGATCGCGTTGGATTATATGCAATGCGAGCGACGGTTTGCGTTTGAATTTGAATTATTGTATGTATGTATAACGCAGGTGTGAATGTATAATTTCACGAACGATTCTTGGAAATAATCATAAAAACACTGTATAAACGTATAAAAATGTTTAGAGGTTGAAATGGAAAATTAGAAAAATATACATTCTGAATGTTTAAAACCGATCTTACTTTTTTTTTTGCATGATACATCGCGTTCTCGCGTGAGCAAAAAAAAAACATTCATTGGCGCAACAATAATCTCGTTTTTTTTTTGTTTCTCTCGTTTAAAGAAATTCGTCGCGTCATGCCGCGCGACGCAGTCATTTAACACATACGAAATCGCGGGCGCGAGCGCAAAAAAAAACGCACAGCGAGATTACCGCACGCAACTTTAAATAATTAAAATATCTTCTTTTTTTTCTTTGTATAACGTGTATACGCGAACGCTACTGTTGAATTTGTAAAACAAGTGAAGTCTATACACACAAAAAAAGTGTTTATAACCCTTCACGCTTTGATAAATTGAGTTTGAATGAATAGAAAATTCTATTGTGAGACGTGCACGTACATACATAGTTTATACGAAAGACGTATTACACGAATTAAAATCGTATAATGAGAGAGAGAGAGAGGGAGAGACAAAAACATGAGTTACAAGCTACAAGACACATAATCAAAGAGCCGCGCGTATATATATACATAGCCATGATCCGTTTCCACGCGTCGCTGCTTCTCTCCCTATTATTTTTCTTTCGCTCGAAAGAAGCTTAAGGGCAGACCATTTATCTTTTGTGTATTGTTGCCTGAGATACAAAACTGACCGTTCGAATTATCTTTCTTTTCCAATGACAATTCGCAGGATATGAGCTTTCGTAAGGCTCATTATCATTGTTTTCACCGACGCATTTTAAGGTGCGCCCGAAAAATGAAGAAAGTGGCTGTGATTTCTTTTTTAATTGGAAAAATTTAGCTTGTCGAACTATACTTTGTAGGATTTGAAGTAATTCTGTTTCTTTTAATATAACAATCGTTCGGTACGTACAACCTGTGGTTTGGTAGTAAAACTAAAATTATGAGCTTTGCTGTACCAAAGGTGTTATTTGATTGGAAAAAAAACTTTCTTGCGCAATTCTTGAAACAGTTTGAGAAAAAAATTTATTCCTTTTTTTTCCAACATTGAGTAATTCTAATTTTATTATGTACTTGTATCTTTGGACTTGAATATTTACGATGTCGAAAAAAAAAATAGTTACGTAGAAAATTTTGAAAAAAATAGCTTGAATAATTGACGTAATAATAATTGCAGATGAACGTACAAATTTACGTAATTGAAAAAACAGTTACTGGCTTTTATTTCCGCTTATTTTTTTGGAACTCGTTTGAACAATGAATTTTGTTTTTGTACTTGCAGGTGAAAGTGCCGCTGAAGTTGAAGTTCAACGCACGATCGAGGGACGTGAACGTCGTGATAACGAAAAATCACCTGAAGTGCGGTGTCAAAGGTCAGGATCCGATCATCGATGGCGATCTACCACACGAAATCAAACTCGAAGATTCGACGTGGGTGATCGAGGATGGCAAAGTTATACTCATCAATTTGGAAAAGGTGACTCGGATTATTCTACGTAATTCCTATATCTATATCAACGACTCAATGTAAGAATTTGCATTGATGAATTATGTGATACTTTGCAGATAAACAAAATGCAATGGTGGCCCAACTTGGTCACGACTGATCCCGAAATTAGCACAAAGAAAATCAATCCAGAGCCAAGTAAACTATCTGACTTGGATGGCGAGACTCGCGGTCTCGTCGAGAAAATGATGTACGATCAACGTCAGAAAGAGCTGGGACTGCCAACGTCTGAAGATCAAAAGAAGCAGGATGTCATCAAAAAGTAATTTTTTATTGTTTATATCCATAAAAAAAGCTGAAGCTGACAGATTAAAAGCAATACGCGAGAACCGCGACTCAAGTGACTTTGCCGATTCATAATTTCGAAACGCAAAGACAGTTTTCAACGAAACGTGGTGTGTCGATTCTTTATAGCATTAAAATTCATTATAAACTCGAACTGTGGTGTGCAGTGACTCAAGAGAGCGGTAATATTAGATCACCGGGCGTTTCTCAATTGCTCTCATCAAACTTTATACACCCGCTGTTCATATATGAGCACAAGTCTTTGAAACATTGATTGTTGGTGTACATATCTGTTTAAACGGCAATAAGCTTCAGCTTCATATAAATTATAAATCTACAGCGTGAATTCTAATTCGTTAAAATTGTCTTGCAGGTTCATGGAACAACACCCCGAAATGGACTTCTCGAAGTGTAAATTCAACTAAATCGACGCAAGGATGAGATTTATAATTTATATTACAGTTTTCAAGTATGTGATTTATGTGAGAAAATGATGGTTCGAAAGTGTAAAATGCTCAAACTTTAAGGTTTTTCTTTAGTTTTTGACTGTATAACAGTTATTTTCGTCGTTTTTGAATACTTAATGCTTTAATCGCGGTAGATTGATTTTTTAATCAGTAATTTTCACATTGATGTCGATTATACCCTTTTTAATGTTTCTCTCATCGTACTATTAAGATTGCATTATTGATGTTACGAAAGTTGTTCTTAGAGTAATTAAAAAATCTTTGATAATATCAACAGCATTTCCAAGTGCAAATAAAAACTCTGCCTTTTTTCTTAAAATTAATTATTATTTATATATATCTTTTAAATCGTATACAAAAAATAGACTTGTCACTTCTTCTGTTTCCTAAGTTACGAGAACTATTGTCACTACGAGTATCTCAGCATTTCTAAGTTGATTGGTCCACTAAGAGACGTCAAACTTCATGGCTACGTATTTAGGCACTTAAAAATCTTCCTAAGTGTACAATAAATTAACATTGCTAGATCAAGAAAAGATTAATAATATCATTTAAATAGCTTCTATCACTTGAGATGCTGGTTCATCCGTTAAACGACTCTTATTCGCATTTCTCATAGAAAAATTGTAAGTTAGTCCCGAAACGTCAACCATCTCATCGAACACTGGAGAAAGAACATATTATAACGCTCGTTTAAAGACACTAATCTTCGTCGTCGGAGTCCGTCTGCTTGATAACTTTGTTGATCCAGTGAACGTAATTCGACAAACGCGCGTAAATGCCATACTTTCCGCGCTTTCCACAGCCTTCGCCGAAACTGGTTATCCCGAAAATCGTCCACGGGTGCTCGGTTTTCTCGGGATCGCGACATAGCAACGGCCCGCCGCTGTCGCCGGCGCACGAGTCCATTCTTCCGCTACGATAGCCCGCGCAAAACATGTTGCCGGTGATTTTGTAATCCACGTAGACGTTTCGGCACATAGTGTCCGAAACTATCGGTATCTGAAAAGAGAATTAAATTCCTCAGAGTTTTGCATAACTCTCGCCGAGAGCGAAACACATGAAATTGCGTTGTGTAACGACGACATATTTGGCATACTTTGGTTTCGTGAAGAACGTCCGTGCCGAATTCGTGCGAAGCGTTGGCTTTACCCCAACCGATAATAGTGCACAGCTGGTCGGAGGGTAATTCCTGCCAGGGTGCCGGAAGACACGCGATTCCGCGAGAATCCGCGGGAGTCAACGTGATCGGCAATCGTAGCAAGGCAATGTCGTTGTCGACCGTGTGAGCATTGTACTTTGGATGAGTTACGGCGTAGTCCACCTAGAAGAAAAAATCAATAAATAAACGCGCATTCATGAACGAGCGTTAATGAAATCGTAACACTTTTACTACGATTGGACGCGATTAGATGCATATGTATCTCTACTCACTCTCAATTCTACTTCGGTGCCTTCTTTAATTAGAAGATTGTATTCTCCGATACGAACTGACAGCCGTTTTCGAACGCAATGAGCGGCTGTGAGCACCCAACGCGGAGAAACTAGAGTGCCACCACAGAAAGCTTCCTAAAGAGATTATCAAACGTTAGTGTGATATATAACTGTTATAAAATAAAAACGTGTCGTTTACAACAGTTAATCAATCAAAAATCGACGGATATATGTACGGAAACGCTGGTTTTTTTTTCAAAATACGATCGATCTTGTGAAAGTAGATTTTGTTTACAATGAATAAACTTACTCCGTATCTATTTAACACAGCAACTTGCCACGGCCAACTCCCCGGCGTAGCTGGTCGACCGCCTATTATCCTCGTTAAATACGAGAGTCTTGTATCTTTGCTCGATACACCGCATTTCCAGCTAGATTCATCGTGGGTCGAGTTCTCAATACCGTTTATATTGAGATCATATTTATCTACAACTAAGTCTGAAACAAGTAGAATTTTTTTTTTCAATAATCGTTAGATAATATTGGTCGCGTATTATAGATAAAAAGAATTAAACACTTGTGTCTCGGCCGATAACGAAAAAGAAATAAATTTTTACTCTCAGCTCTGAGTCATCAACGATTGAAATTTATCGGAAGACTCAATAACACTCACCATTACTAGAATCATCATAATTATTGCGGATTTTTCGTCGAATCCACCTCTGACAGTAACTGCCCTGCACGTAGCAGTAAGCTGTCTGCCGAATCACGTCTTTCATACAAAGACCCGGTATTCTGCACCATCTGAAGAAGAAGAAAAAAATTCGAATGAATACTGTACATAATTCGCAATTTCGCAAGATTGCATTCATAAATTAATCAAAAGCGGAGATAAAGAAAAAAAAGAAGAAAAAAAAATTCTGAATAAATTACCGATGTCGTTGGGTGGTACAAGATCGTGTGCAACTCGACCATTTGCTCCACTTCCCGTAATGTCCTTTGAACCAGTCTTTATTATCGCCTTTCTTGCCTCGTCCATGACGTGGTTTGGCTTCTTCAGGAATCTTTCAGAGAAATAATGAATTATTTTAACTTTCCGAGAAATTGGCAATGCAATGACTAATCGAAGGAACGAAAAATAACATGTAAAGTTCAACGAAATATTCTGTTTTTTTTTTTAAATCACGTATGACGATACCTAATCATCAGAAGTGTTAGGGACGCGATTGTGTATTAAAAGTTGTGAAGCTGTGATAACACTGACTAACTTGCACAATCCGAAAGCGCTTGGGCTTTCGACGAGCTGCTCTTTGATGGTGATGTTTGCACCTCGAGTTTTTTCGCAATCCACCGTGCTCGCATACTCGCTCCTCCTTTGATATGCAAAAAGTAAAAAAAAAAAAAAGGAAAGTTATTGAATAAATTTAATCTTCTGTTCCGTCGTATACCTAATCAAAGTTGCTTCACATTTTTTTTTATTATTGACACTGCAAGCGTCTCGTTAAGTGTCCATTCAATGCTTCCATATTTTTACGATTTAGAATGACAAATCCATTGGTCAATACACTCTTCGCGAATGAAATTCAAGAACGATGCAAAAATACATTCGCTGCTTTGATCTTCGATCAATAAAGTATATCTCACCGATGAGCGTAAAGTCGTTATCTCTCTCTCTCTCTCTCTCTCTCTCTCGTATATATACCGAAAATAAACAACCGAATAAATCACATTAGTTTCGCGGCATAAAAAAGGTCATATTTTAATTATGCAAATTCGAACGACGACGACGACTTTCAAATAAACGACGATTTAATTCAATATACGAATCTTCCATTTATCGTGGTCGACGATAAAAGTGAAATAAACACGATCGCGTCTTTATCGAATAACAACAACCCAAACAAGAAGAAAAAAAAAAGTCTGAACGCGTGTGTCAATCATACTATAATAATATATCAACCCAGTTTTCCAAACGACATAGCGAAAAAAAAAAAAGAAGGTAATCGATCGTCGTCGCGATACACGCTATACGTAAGTTTAATTGAAAACAAGTAGCCTAGATAAGGTGCACGCGGCGCGTGCCATTGACGAAAAAAAAAAAGAATAAAAAAAAAGCTCTGTTTACTCACTCGTAAAATCGCGCGGCCGCATCTCTCCCTCAGCTGGCAGCGTTTCACGCGGTTCTGCTGGCAATACCTGTCGCACACCGACCAGTCGCTCCAGTTTGTGTATTCGTTCGGTGTGTACGACGTGCCTACAAAGTATACGCATAACAATGTACCCACGCGAGAATAAAAAGAAAAAATCGATCCTCATAAACAAACAAAAAATCGGTACGAATGCTTACCATTATTAGCGTGTCTACGATGAGACATCGGCGATCCTTGGCGCGTCGACAGCTCGAGCTGGAAATATAATTGTTTTTTTTTTTCGTGGTGCTAATGAGAGCTTTTAAAGTAAAGAGAAGCTATAATGCTCGAGCGCGCGCGCGGGGCAAAAAGAGAGGGATTGGAATTCGGCGCGAGTATAGTGCAGTGAACACACAGTGTTGCGCGTCTCACGTTACATAAAACAACGTACAAAAGCTTACCGGTTTGCGTTGCTGTGCGGACGCAGCAGCAGCGGTGGCAGTGGCGGCGACATGGAGGACGACGAGGAGCGACAATGCAATCGGTACAATCATCATGACGATCTGGATGCAGCCGGTGGTTGTTGTGGCGGTGACTGACGATGATGATGCGTCATGACGACCTGCAACACCAGCATCACCACGTACCAACGGAGGCTGCTACCGGCAGTTTTTCAAAACCAGGCCTGCCTGCCTGCCTCAGCCTGCCTGCACACGCGCTAGCGCCAGGCCAACAACTGACGACCTCAAGCCGCGGGCTATTAATACGGCACACACTCACACACGCGAACGCCGATGTGGATGCGGACTGTTGCCGCCTCTTGCCGCCGCCGACGACGATGAGAGGGCCCACCGCACACTCACACACGGTCTTTAGAACAACCATCCGCAGCCCTACACATATACACTCCGTTGTCTGTCTGTCTCTCTCTCCCCCCTCTACTTTAAACGACGACCCGCGGTTTGGGTATTTTTGAAACGACGACCAAAGAGGACTTACTTCTTTCGTCGAACGCTGCTTGGGATCACTCTTTTTTTTCTTTACTTCTTCTTCTTCTTCTTCTTCTCTCGCTTCCTTTTCGCGAATGGATACTTAAAACCGCACGCTTTTGGGGGCCTTTGTCGTGAATTGTTCGTGCTCGGGGGAAAATTGAGCGGTTATATATATTTCTTTCCTTTCTTTGTGCGTTGTTTGGGTTTAATTTAATGCGTGCACGTTCGAATGAGAGTTTATGTTACGAGGTGGTGGTTCTTTCTTCTTCTTCTTTTTTTTTTTGCTTGGATTTAGACGTGTGGTTTATTTACGAGGATAATTACGGTCGAGAAGTACACGGTACGCGTTATATAGCTGTAATTGAAGGGTTGAAAGGAGTCGGAGAGTACAATATTTCTCGAGTGCAAAGGAGTTTCATTTCACTTTTTATAATACGACAAATCGAGAAAAATAGTGTAACTTTTGATTGATTGCAGGCGCGAATGAACTGAACGTCACGAACTGACGGGAAAGACTGACGGAGAAAAGATTACGGAGCAGCATGCGCTTATGATGTAGGATATGTGAAAAAAAAAACGAAATTTACGATTTTCGGAATGGAATTGTTCTCAATTCATATCGTTTTCGTATGAATATTCAGCGACGATATTCTGTAATTTTCGATAATACGAAATAATTGCGTCGTTCAAACTTTACTGTCGCGCATTATGTGCGGATTAATTGAGATATATAAGTGCGTAACTAAATATATATATATATATTTCTTTGCATTTTATCGCTGAGTGTGTTGACGGCTAATAAATTTTCTTTCTATTAAGTGTTTCAATCTTTAAGTATATGAATGGTTGAAAGAAAAAATAAGTTTCCGATTATTTTAAACGATACTATCGATCGTTTTTGCAACGCAAATTGAATGTTTGTACATGTGTTTTACAAATAGTTTTTAACTGACTGGTTTTGCTCTAAATGCATCTATTAATTAATTCATACTATCAAAGTAAATTTATAAGTTAACTGAGACAGATGAAAAATTACGAATTGAAAATGATAAAAGTTATTATATATTTGTGAAATAGAAAGTATGAAGATCAATATTGTTGATATTGTGACGGGTTCTGCGTCACCCATGACAATATCAATTGAAACTAAATTCGTCATAATGATGTTTTCGACCTGATTCAGCGAATTTGTTCGACATATTTATCGATTCTGTACAGTTGAACTTATATAAACAGTCAAACAATAAAACAGCGTAACAAAAAGAAAAGTTTTGCAAATTGGAAATAATATCGTTCAGATAGATAAGTGTGTAACCAAATAATACGTTGCAAATTTTCTTTTTCTAAAATTATATTTCAGTACTTATCAAATAAATATGTACATTGTATTTATATAGCGTGAGTAACATGTAAAAATATCTTGATTTCAATTTGATTTTAAAAATAGTTTCACATTAAGAAAAACTCTAATGCTGTAATGTAAACAATAAAAATCTCTCAACAAATATTATGATTTCAACTAGAAATGTAAATTACACTTGCATGTTTATTTATGAGACAAAAAATAGCTAATGGAATTTTTCAAACAAATAGACCATTGTTATATGCCAAAAAAAGAATTATTTTAGAAATACTACTACTAATGATATAAATAAAAAAAAAGTTTAAATGAAAGACACTGAGAATTTGTTCTGGCTTGGAAAAATGACAATTGATTTAGTATTCAAATTTAAGAATTGTGAAGAACCTTGTTAAATGCATTGTAAGAAGTTTCTAAATCAAAAATCAATTGTCTAACTTGCGTATCTGACAGTTCATCTGAAGCAGACATATTATTCAAGGTTTGAAGCCACTCCGCAACTTTCTGTTTTCCATCAAAGTCGCTTGGAAGTATACTGAGTCTGTTCATGGTATCCATTAGATCTCTGAGATCTGGGTGAAGTTGATCCATAGCTTTGATTTCCAAGCGTAATTTATCCATGATAGTGATGAATAGCGAAACTATGTCAGCAATGCACTTCGATGTATTGCCTTTGTCATCTTTAATTGTGATTGGCCTGTCCTCTTTGATTCTCTCAAGAGCTGCTGGACAGTCAAGTTTGAACGCTCTGGCGAATGCATCAATTGTTGGATACTGGTCACTTTGAACCTTTTTGGAAATAAAATAACAAATATTACATTATTTTAACATCACAGAGTCATATAATCATAATAAATCTAAGACATGGAAATACGTATTTTTATTTTCTATCTTATTTACAATACATTATAAATTTAATTTTACAGGGCACAGTTCCATGAAATACTGATTGAGGATTTGCACACAATAACATTGGATTTCACATACCTGCTTGAAAGCTGCTCTGTATTGAACTAACAATTTGCTGCATGCAGCTGTGTACTCTTTGGGTGTGACACAATCTCTGATGTAAGCTTTTTCTAAGTGTTGCAAAGTGTTGACAACAGCATACAAATCAGCTTGATTCTCATACTTCTCTCGCTCTCTGGCATTCTTGTATAACTTTACTTCTTCATAAAGTTCTGGACGATCTTGAGTGGCTGACATCTTTCTGCAAACAAAGATTTGATTACAGTACACTTACATAGTTGGGTTATATCGATAAATATATCAAAATGTACAATAAAAAGTAAGAATATTGATAAAAATTTATTGATTAAATCGTGATAAATTATAATTTCTCATGATTGGCGAGTTTAATTATTTAAAAGTCAGTAAAAGAAGCTTTAAAAAGTGTTGAAACATTATGAGTCATTAATATTTCTCCGCAATTTTACTTACGTTTAGAGATACTGTAGTGTACGGTAATGGAGTATTTTTCAACTTTAAAAAAAGGATTAATCCAAACGGTTTCGCTGATAGAATATATGTAATTTAATCAATACTGTAAACACATATTTTACGCATTAATAAAAAAAAAACTTCACAAAGGTGACTGCTTGTCATCAGATGATCGGGTCAACACGGATTATGATTATTATCGGCAGTATAGGCAACATTACGAGTCAAAAGGCGGGAAATTTGAATTTATCGGAGTTGTACAGTGACGTGGACTTGCGCAAAAAATTAATACTCATTTGATAAAAATAATAAAAATTTTACTTTTTCCAATAACAATACAATTATTATAAACAACAATCTATAATATATAACATTATCTAAGGCTTATAACTACAAATCATTTTCACTGAATTCTTTGTACAATCGCTAAATTTAGAGTTACATTCATTTGATATAGCATTCTTATCAATACAAGGACAATGAAATTCTTCAGTTAATTTCAAAGCTTTGTTATCTACAATACAAAAATTAAGATTTTCTTTGCTACTTGGAATCGCGATAAATCTTGTAATATGAATCAGTAATTGCTTTGGATCTATAACGGTCCAAGGTTCATAAACCTTCAAAACTGGCTTTTGATTGACATTTATCGTGCTAGAAAGTTCAGGTACATTCATCACAGTTATAATATTAGTTTTGTTCTTAACTAGATTTTTCAATAGGTCTGCAGTATCTTCTATTAAAATGCATTGCAAGAATTGATTACCATTGAAATTAGGCAAGTAATGTAAAATTTGAAGTAAAACAAATGGCATGTCCACCACACTGAGAGGTTTTCTATACAATTGATGCCTTAATAAATTCACGCTTGATCTTTCATTTGCCATTGTCGTGTGTAGTAACTCTGTTAAACTGCCTCTGTAAAAGATACAAGTTTTAAGAAATTACATTATTTTTTTTTGTATTCATTTACAAAGATACTCACTTTTTACGATTCTTCTTTTTCAAAGGTTTTTCAAATGTATACTGCAAAATATATGATATTTTACTTGATTCTCCTTTTGATTCAAGAGTACTAACGCTATCTATTTGATCTGCAGGAGTAAGTATTTCTGTAATTTGTGGGTCTGTCTCATCTTTAGTATTTGATTCTGTAATGTGACCACACGTTATTTGCTCTGATGATGTAGATGATGGAGTAAAAATTTTTTGAGATAATGCTGTTTCTTTTTGTTTTTGAGGTGTCTCATAAATTAATTGAGTGCTTATATCTTCTATAAAATCACTGACAGTTTTATCTGTATCGCTAGCAGCTTCCTGTACTTGAAATTCAGTCATTTCAGTGTCATTATCACTAGATACTGATTCAATAAATTGAGTCGAATGTGAATCAATTTTTTTGGCACTGTTTTTTATGTCATGAGGTTTATCATCATCTGGAGCTGTTGAAATATTGAATGTATCTTGGAGTTCTGAAATCTTTGCGTCTAAAAAGTATGGATCACGATTTTTCTCTAGATCAAAGTCTTTCTCCTCTTTCAATATTGATTTAGAACAGCTAGGTTTCTCTGTTCTTGGCATAAATTTCATTCGTTTAAAACTTCTTCTAAGTCCTCCAAAGACTGGTGATGAAGCTGAACGTTTCTCACTCAGGGCTGGTGATTGAGGAGGTGTACGAGTTGACAATTGTTTTTTACCTTGACTCGATGAAATGAAAGATACATCAGGCGTTTGTTTGAGGGAATCAACAGGTGAACATATATCCAGAAGTGGATTTTCTTCAATCCAACGTTTTGTATACTCCCTTTTTCTTTCCGGAGTTGAAATATCTACTCGATCTATTACTTTTTCAGGTGAGTTATCCATTTTGAGATTTTTTGTGTGATCTTAGGGCCTATAAGTTAATTTAAATAGAACTTCTGAATAAAGTAATGATAAATGATGCAAGTTGATACTCACATTAGTGACGAAATAAATTATATTTTCCAAAATTTTTTTCTTGAACTAAATAAAAGAAACTGATCTCAGAAAAGAAAATGTCACTTTTTCACCTATTAAAGATATAAAATAAGCCAAAGATTGTCATAATTTCAACTACATTTTCATTGAGTTATGTTATGACTGTTGGGAGCCAGTGTTTACTGTTTGTTTATATTTATATTCTTCAATGTTGGCAATACATCGGTTCGTTGTCCACTCTCGGCAGTGATGGTAACATCAGTATCGACTGAGCTCGCAGCTGACTGATGAATCAATCGCGTAGTTTACTTTAAAAACGAAGTTAAATCGTGCAATGACTTTAACTTTGTAAAATTTTTTAATTTTAATTATTGTTTATAACATTCCGATTTAACGAGTGACTTTGATCAAACGAATCTTGAACTTTTTATGATAGAAGTTTTGAATTATTTCTGTTGACCTTGAGCGTTCAGCGTATCAACAAATTTAGTGTGCACGCTTCTTGGAAATATAACCTCTACATAAAGATAAATATTGAAATTTGTTGCTAAACAATTATTGAACTCTTGGGCTGAGCGAAAGTTTAACAAAGTGTTGAGAAAATGAAACTTCTTACGCATAATATGTTGTCGTCAAAATGCATGAAAGGAGTTCAAGTGGGTTATCCTTTGGCACTTGAGGTAAGATCGAATTTACAATTTTAATGCGCAATAGTTCACAATGTTTTGTAAATATTGTAGGCAAAAGAAGTAAAAGTAGTGCAAGCCGATTACAATTCGGAGTTTCTTCAAAAGATGTTACCCAGGCTAAGTTATCCAACTTTGTACAAAGCTGTAGAAAGTGTAAGATAATTTATTTTTTCTGGGTTCGATAAGTGAGAAATGCAATGCAAATGTGTACATGATTTTATATTTTTTAGTTAGGACATGCAGATAATTTACCACCAGAACTACCTGAAAATTACGAATTGGATGAAGAGCTGATGAAAAAGCTTCATCATGCATTGTTTGAAATAGAAGTTGTCAATGGTGAAATGACGTGCCCAGAAACAGGGAGGAAATTTCCAATTACCGATGGTATACCCAATATGCTTTTAAATGAAGATGAGGTTTAGACTTTGCTAGTAAATTTATTATGATAATTATAAGTATACTTTTTTATTTGCCAAAATATCTATGATTTAAGTTATCAATTGTAAAGTTTACATTGTAAATACTACTTGTGTTTTTCACAAACCCAATAGAAATAAAAGCTCAAAAAATAATTAATTCTTAGAGGCAAATCGTCCAACTAAAGATTCCCCTTAATCAAGTTTAAATCAATTGTAAAGGATTGGGTAGCTTACAGATTAAATTTATTGCACAGATATGTATAGATATACAATTACATACAGAGCTATCTCATATTCAGTTTAATATTATACACAATTTTTTTAGATCTTGATTTATTTATTTATTGCTACTAATTACAGCAAGTCTGAAAACTGACTGAGAGTACAGGACTGTCTAAAGACCTTAGAGTTTTTTTTAAACTTCTTTTTTGCAGTGCATGTTTTCAAATTCAAAAATGTATTTTCTATCATTTTATTACAGAAGTCAGCTATGAATTTCTGAGTATATCGTTTTTGTTTTGTTTTCGCTTTAACACTGTTCCCTACTTGTAAGTACTCGGAAATATACTATTTTTGCTACCATGGAATGTTTAATTGAACTTCACTTATATAAAACCTATTGTATTGAATGAAATATGTATTTGAGCAATGGGTAATATGAAAAATAGTTGACAGTACTTGATTTGTCTTTTTACAGGACTAATGTCATTGTCGCTAATCGCAAAAAAATTCTAAAAAAGTTGTATAAAAATTATAAACGAATCGATAATAATTCCAATATTTAATATATTCGAATACACCTCATGTAAAATTACACCTCCATTTACTCTAATTTACAATTTCACGTCACTTTAATCAATTTAGTAGAAAATAAAAATTGATAAGGAATTGTTTCGATTTTTTGACACATATTCATAATTCAACATAGACAAATGCTGAAATTTACTTTTTTTACAATTAGTACACTTGACATTTTTTCAAATAAAAAGGTATTAATTGATCTATCAATGTAACACTATTTATATTCCTAATGTACACTAAATATTTCTAAATAGTAGTAATACCTTATACTCAACGATTTCTTACTTACAGACTTGCTAGTCTGACAATCAAATGGACGCTTCAGATCATTTACAATTAAGTCTTTAGTTCAAAATGTAGTCAAAATATATATATTTTTATCCTTCCTAGTTACTTTGAAAGTTAAAAAGCTATAAAAATAGCTCTCAACTATCTCGTCAGCCACAGCCTATCTGTTATTATTTCTGTATTCACATACTTTAGGTTTACTTTAAAGGCAGGATTATCTTGGGTGAAGCTATATGAAAATATTTTTATATTCAAAATGTACAAATGACAAGCATAAGCAACGTTAAATTTTATGGAAAAAGTGTAGTTTAAAATTTTTACATCTCCAGAAAATAATGTTTATTACCATTTAACAGTAAAATATGTAGTCATTGTCGGTAAAAATGACAAGCGAAAAATTTATTCCTCTTGGTTAATATTGAGTGTTGACTTTGTCAATAGTTGAAAACGTGCATTGAAAATGGGCTTTCGCGGAAAGATTTTTTTATTCAAATCAAATTGCTGTAGTAAATTTTATTCAAAAATTTATATGAAAAATAACATTTATATAATATTTTTTCTTGAAACTTTTCGAAAAAATTTTGCTAAAGTTTTTTTACTTTGTGTTTTGATTGCATTATTGTTACAGATGACAGTACTCTTAACACATGGACGTTTTGCGAGAGCATTGATATTTTATGAGGAATACAAAGATTGCATAAATCGCCGAAAATATTTACGTTTTCCCTGCTTGTTGTATTTGCAATGAATTTCATTCAACTTGAATCTCTATGAAGATTGCAGTAAAATTGTTTAAAAGTAGCTAATTACTAAGGCTTTGTCAATCCTATGATACTTTTAAAATTTTACTATTTACTCCGAAACTATTTCATTGAATTTATTTGAATATTGTTATTATTTTAAATCGAATTTGAATATAAATGGTAA
This sequence comes from Galeopsomyia nigrocyanea, assembly GCA_035047105.1. Classification (NCBI taxonomy): domain Eukaryota; kingdom Metazoa; phylum Arthropoda; class Insecta; order Hymenoptera; family Eulophidae; genus Galeopsomyia; species Galeopsomyia nigrocyanea. The sequence continues at coordinate 15,680,277 of JAWWMK010000008.1, read as the reverse complement.
TCCAGCAAAGAGAAACATGAAGTTTAATAAAACAGATAAGCTATGTGAGTTCTTAAAGATTAGAAAAAATTACGGCTATCTATTGCACATTACTCGAAGTTATAAATTAATAATATCAAGAGCCACTACAATAACGATTTGATATGAAAATAAAACTAGCAGAAAATGCTTCCAAACATTGAAAAATTCTAAACATTCAAAAAAATGTTCTCACAATACACTTGAAGAAACTAATTTCACAAATAAAAATATTTTAATTGCTTAAAATATTGCAAATTAGAATGCGTGTATTTCGTTAACCAAATACAAGCAATTTTTCAAGTAAAAAAAGTCTGAGTATTTTTAATTATGTTTTTTCACTAACTACGTTTGATGAACTTTTTTTTTACTTTTTGTTTTTGAAACATTATTAGCTCCTATTGTTTTATGTTCATATCATTTTTTCAATTATGGCATACTTATAAATGATAGCACATTTTTTAATCACACAATATAATAATCAAAGTCACTATTTCACGATAACTAATTTTTTTTTACTTTTTTTTTCTTTTGAAGTATTCTCGGTTGATGCTTCTGTTTCAAAAAATAGATTAACAATAAACAAAATTTAAAAAAAGAACTGATTGTACTGTAGTACATAAGAATAACTAAATATTTGAATCCATATTCAACGGTATGATAACAATAACCTAAAAAGAGATTTAAAAAACAATTAATTAGAACGTCAAACACTTCTCAAACTTCCTATCAATAGAAAACCCGCATAATCGGACATGTACCTTCGCGACAAGGTCGTTATTTTTACAATATTCACCTAGAGTACATAGGAAATTTTAATATCTACTCTATAAAATTTCGTATTTCCGCATTATCAAAATCACAACATTTCATAATACTGATTCATTGACCAACATTTTACACCCAATTCGTAATACTATATATACTACGTACAAGTACCTCACGTTTCAACAGCTCCAATAACTAAAAAAAGTAAAAAGAAATGTACTTTTTACAAATATGGCAAAAAAAGATTATTTCAACTTAATTGTTCCGAACACTCAAACACAACAGAATCAACCAATGTAAATGAGCTAAAAATAACAGCTATACGTGTTTCATTTTCCGCGGCTTTCTGCATTAGTCGCGTTTCTTTGAGAATAAATTGAGCCCTGAGCTAGTCCTCTCATTGGACCTTTTCGAAGATCCGTATTGGGACCTCTCGCAAGATGAGAACTACCTTTTGCTAAGTTTACATTTTGCCCGGCTGATGAATTCCGTACGCTTGTTTTTGACAATATCGTTGGATCTGGTCCTGACCAAGGTGCATAATCAGGCCTGAAATAATTAAATAACCGACGTGAATCAACGTAAGAGTAAAATTAAAGTAATATAAAAAATATAAAATGCCGTCACTTACAAAAGTAAATCATTATTAGCTCCCTTTGGTAGATCAGGATTAGGACCAGTTGGCCTAGTTACATACTTTGACTTGTAATCACTATCTTCGGCTGTACTGGTTCCGCGCGAAACTCTAAAATTGAGTTTCAATAGATTAGTCGTACATAGACTATTTATTCTTACGAGCAGTTGAAACTTACTTCGGAACTTCCATTTTATTTTTCGGTCGTTTAGATTTTTCGGAATCCGTATCTTTACTCGATATTCTTTTAATTGGCGAGGCGCTAAATTTAAGTGCTTCGGTTACTGGAGGGCTGTCTTTCTTATCATCACTCTTACTGCTACTGTAATTTGATCTCGAATTATGTATTTTTTCCCATCTCGTTATTCTCTATAAAATGATAATTAATTATTTTTACCTCTGGCTACTGGACGTATTCAGTGGTTTTATGGCTTCCTCTGCAACCATAATGTCTAAAATATGTGCTGCTCTTGCTTCATCGTAGTCTACACTATCCATAGCTAATAATATGACTTTTTCTGGCACTTCTTTAAACTTATTCATTAATCGTTTTTTCACTAAAAAAAGCGATATAGAAGATTAATTGAATGTCCATTAAGCGAGCGAATAAGTTAGATTTCTTAAAGCTTACTTTTATTTTTTTCTTCCAAAGTTTTCATGCGAGGAGGTGGCGTGGGAGCTGGAGGAGTTATTTGAATCTGAAACAGAATACAAATAAAATTTAACAATCTTTTCTCGTTCGAGACACAGAATTTCTCATTTATAGAATTAAATAATTTTACCTTTTCTTCCTCCTCTTCTTTCTTTCTTAATGGCGATTTTGCCATGGCCAAGGGATTTCGCTTTTCATAGCCAAGCTCCATCAACTTTTCCGCAGTTTCCTGGATGCTGTTGTCACATTGCTCCAAGGCATCCAAGATGATGTATTCATCTGCCTTAGGAAATAGACTTTTCAGGTACCTACACGTTATTATACAATTAGTTTTTGCAAAGTAATCAAAGATGTTTGGCATTATCCACACATAAATTTGCTAAACAATAATTAAAAATATTTCAATTAAATTATGCAAGTCTTTCTTAATTTAAATATTTTAACATTTAGGAAGCAGGTGTTACATAGTGAAAAATGCGTGCATTAATGAATATGTTATCAATCATAAAATTTTACTAACATACACATTTTTTTAAAATAAATCATGACCATTGTTTTGACACACAGAATTTTAAACTGACCTATCTACAAATTGGATGAGATTCAACATCTAAGGTACTGAAAACCAGGATGAAACTGAAAAGAATAGGGGATAAAATAAAATTACAAATGATTAAACTAATTAATTAAATAAATCAAACTCTTATGTTTGGTTTGTAAATAAATATTAAATTATTAGATTAAGCATTACTACTGTTTAAAATACGATTTCACCGTTTGTACAAGTTGAACAATTCATACAAAAGTGATTGTGTAAGTGTAAAAAAAAGATACAACAAAATGAAACGTATTTCTCCTTTATAAAAAAAAATAGAGACACATGCAAAATAAAAACAATCTTTCTTCGTCATTGTAAAAATGATGCATTGTACTAGTAACTTTGATTTTCATTCAATGCATCATATAGCTCTATTGAAATATTTTCTGAGTCATTTGAGAAACATCTAATATAAAATACACAACAATATTCATACACGGAAAATGAAGAGCATTCACGTAAAAACAACAACATAAAATAATAATTCTTGTTCTATTTGACGTCTGCATTCTTCCTAATCTTCGCTAAGCTCTCATACGCAATTACGAACTATACACATTTAGCATCCAAACTAATACTGATTTACATCGAAAAACGTGTATGAACCTAAGTTTCATTTTGGGGGAATGTGGGGCCGGCAGTATGCCTCTGGGTGGATTGAGTGTGAGGGCCGCATGAATGGCATGAGCTGGAAGTCGCCACTTTGGTGGTATCGCATAGCTGGAATGTACACCGATCGGTGTACAAGGACCCGGCTGGCACAGTGGATTCTTCTCGATTTGCAGGGCGCTCACGACCAATGCTGGCCTGTTATTATATCTGAAAGAGATCGGCTGGGAACTTAGCACTCGCAACCCACGACGCTAAATGGGCTTTTACGTTATAAAAAAGTTTTATATAGGTGGATGTATTGTTAAACCAGCAAGAATTTTCAATACTTTGCAAAATTTTGACTCTGGTGCTGTGATATTATGTTACCCATTCACCATGTACCAATTGTTAATTTTAAGAAGCCAGTATGTACAAGTTAATTAAGCATTAGTATTGTGAAGCAGTCAAATTGTTAGAATCGAAAGACCATAGAAAGCTTTTTTTTTGTTATAATACAAAACTTTTTTTTGTAGCAGGTAGTGATTGTCATCTATAGCTTACTTCTTTAACAGCAGACGGATATGAGTTTCAGAAACCGTTGGAAACATGGCACTGAGCTTAGCAACGTGCATCTCAACATCATCGCTTAAAATCAAGCTGGTTTCAAGATTTCTCGTGGGAGTTGGAGATCCGATTGTCATGTCACCTAGTCTATTGGTCAATCCGCTCACAGACCTTGTGGTGGACAGCGGTGTCTTTATATCCTGTAATCCACAAGTGTTTTGTGTAATCATTCCAAATGGATTTGAAGTAATGGTACATAAATACTACATATAATACACTACATATAGTACAGATGCTACTTCATAAGTATCACATAAATTGTATAAAGATGAGTGTTATTTTTTTTGAGAGGAGTTTAGTTAAACCCACCTGCAAACTTGGAGGTAAAAATGCAGGCTGTGGATTACAAAAAGGTGAAGGAGATGGATAGACTTGTGGAGCTCTGTGAGCTCCGGAATAGACTATACGGCCTGCAGTGGTGTTCCCACTGACCTGTCATCGTTAGTTTTGTTTTTTTTTATCCAGAGAGAAATGCAGCGTGCAAACATTACATTTGTTCAAAGAACTTACAGACAATAGAGTTTTATAGTGTGAAATACCCTATGCTCACAAGTCACATCGAATATCAGATGATTCCATTCAAATTGAAAATGAGAAAAGCTCTTTACAGAGGACTGACTGAATTTTGCCATCTTTGTATTTGTGCTTGCAAGTTTGAATGCAAGAGGCTTTATCATTTTCAAATTGCGAATCAAGTTAATACACTCGGCATACAAGCAACTGACCTGCAGAGGAATAGATTCGCTAGGATGATCCGTAGTCCCAGAGCTTGGAGTAGTGGAGTTCTGCGATTGTATATATTGTGCATACTGCCAGTATCGCAGTCTAGGGTCTTCCCATGTAGTTGAGCGATTGAAGTGATTAATGAAATATCTGCAAGATCAAGAAGCCACTTGAGAAGGTGGGTACACAAAGTAAAAGCCCTCGAGACACGCAAATCAAGATTGAAGACAAAAAGTAAAATAAAAAGAGACTACAGAGGTGCACGAGAGAGTGAGATAACGAAATTGCGCGCGACTGGATCGCTATTACAGGCGAAAGAGCATTATACAAACAGCTTAGGCACCACGATATATAGGCCAACTCTCTGTCTAAGCGAAAACAAGATTAATTAATTAATTAATTGCATCAACGTACGCGCGGCCGCTTCTGCCGTCGTATCTGCATTCCCAGCCGGGTGGCAGGTGGCTCCTGTCTGATTGATCCGCCATATTTTTTGCTGCAGAAACTTTTTTTTTTCGGTTCTTCCGCTTCGGCGAGAATTTGTGCGACGAACAATCCGATTTGGCGAGTAATCGACGAACACCCTTTTCGTCAACGCTCCGCTCACGCCCGACACTATTGACACGGTCAGGGCTTCGTTTGTTAACTTCCTACATAATCTTTGCTGGCGATTGTTGCGCGAGGAGGAGGGCGGACGAACACTGCAGCAGCAGTACCTAGCAGTAAGCAGCAGCTCTGCTCTCTCTCAGCGGGAGAAGCAATCTATACCTATCTCTGTACACATTGTGCACACGCGTGCGCGAGGAGGGTTGCAGGCTTGCAGGTGTATACGGCGCATGTGTGTATGTGTGTGTGCGAGGGGTAGGTGGTATATATATATATATAGACGCCGCTATTTTCTGCGCGTTTGGGGCTGCGAGAGAAAGAGAAGAGAAGATACGACAGTGACACGATTCTGTGTATGTAGAAAAAAAATAGAGAAGGTTGTTTTTGCGCTGAGTGTCGCGCTCCTATTAACGCTCCAATTAATCCGCGCCGCGATGGGTTATTTATAGGGCGTATAATGATTGTATATTATCTATAGGGAGGGAATCTATTGTGCGTGCAAGAAGATATAATCGTCGTGAAATAAAGAGACAGTTTGGATATCGTCTTGGGATCTCGGCGTGTGATGTATATGGATAGGGGTGAAATCAGATTGTCCAATCGCATGGAAATTATCGTTGTAGCGATATGTGTTTAAGTGTAATGGGCCGTGAGAAACTTTTATGGATAAGGGTATATCTTGGTGCGAATATGATCGATCGGATATAGCCAATATATTTTTTCTTATCGATTATATATTGCTGTGAGAGAAGAGATTGCAATTTTCATGAAAAACGTTATTCTTTGATGTTTACGCAGTAAAATTGTAGATGTTTTCTGTTGGATGTTTGCAATTATACGTTGAGTTTTAAAATAGACGGCACAAGCTAATATTTTTCGATTCAACAAATTTTTTTATTAAGAAAAACGTAAAATTAAACTTTTACGATTTATTCATCTGTTTTTACTTGCCGTTAGAACAATGTTTCGTTAGAAAAATAGTATAATCGGTCAATTCAATCGTTAATAAAGAATTATCCGAAAAATCTATACCATCCACTCGATAATAAAAAGCCTCGAAGCTCAATTTATTATTAGCACCAAATTTCGGCTTATAGTCGAAATCGTTCATATCGAAACACGAAGTGGTTGTACTTATTGACATTGGATTTATTTCATGTTTGCTCGCTGTAATCTATACGCTTTAAAGTGCGCCGCTATGGCGCCATAGCGATAAATTTACAAAGCAAACACTAAGAAATTATCATCGAATGATACAGCGTAAAATGTTCATATTTGCATCTTTCAATATCTATTAAATAGCTCAAAGGTTTTTGCGAATTTCATATTCTATATATGGCCAATTCCACGAAAAAACTGCCGCAATTTGGTAGCGTTTTTTCCAAAATTCAAAGTGAGGGTACGCTCTCAATTTTAGGGTTACACGGCTCTACGAAGCATCAAAAGTTTCGCAATCTTCTTGCCCACCCTCTCCTTTGATGTGATACCCCTCTTTTTACTTGTGACAGTGTTAAAATCACGCGAGAAGTCTGGCATCGATAAAAACAAAAATCTGAGCTTTTCTGGTTTCTTGTGGTTTTTTGGATTTTAATAGGAAACGCAAAGTGATGGCGTTAATCGGACTTTGGAATCAAATTTCTCGACTCGATATACGTCGGAAACCATATTTTATTTTTTTTCTACTCGCGACCCTTGTAGAGCTCTGAAAACACACAAAATTGATTGAACGTGTCAGATTTGTCATTTTATTAGTTTTTTTTTAC
>JAWWMK010000008.1:15624144-15673200 GCA_035047105.1 Galeopsomyia nigrocyanea | reverse complement strand
TCTTGACCAGGCCCTGAGTGTTGTAATCAGAATATTGATCAATCCCTGATTTCAGACTGATTTCATTTCTGCTCGGGGAGTCACTCCTTAGCCTAGTTGCTATGATTAGTAGGATCATGGAGACTATGTCTCCATGAGTAGGATCCACCTGGTTGTATCACGCTCTACATTCTAACCTTTTAGAGTCTTAGTTTTCTCAAAGTGGCATCTTTAAAATATCAAAATAATTTATGAATAAATTTTGTTTTTTATACAGATAGTGAATTACAGCAGTAATATTTGTATTTGCGCAATAGAGATTGAGTATATTGACATTATAGACATACTGGATCTAGTTAGTTGATTCAGATCTGTTGCGCGCTGCTGTAAGAAATCTGCGGTGCTCTGTTGAATCAAGTTTTTAGTGTTGAATTCAGTATCAGTCTGAGCTGTTTGTATTTTTGATATCACGATGGGCAATAAAGCAGACGACGAATTTCACAGAGCTGTTACTTGGAAAGATTGGCAGGCTTTACGGACTCTCATAAATCGCTCCAAACAACAGCCGTACGATTGCGAGTACGTTGTGGATCTATTGATTAAAAACGAGTGGATATTGACAAAAGTTGTGACATTAGGTAGACTTGATCTAACAAAACTTTTTTTTGAAAGTGTCGATACGATCAGCGTTCATGATGTTGATGCAAATGGTTGGTCAGGGTTGCATCGAGCTGCCTATGACGGTTACATCGATCAGGTGAAATTTTTTCTGGAAAACAACGCTGATCCTAACCGCATGTGCGATTGTCATCAGACGCCGTTGTATTGGTCGTTTTACGAGACCTACGGTGAAAGTATAGATTATGATGAAAATTTGAAAATAATGAAAATGTTGATCGATGCAGGAGCCAAAGTCACTACTACTGCCGATGACGTCAGCTACTTACAGGTCCAAAGCGCACTAGTGGAAGGTAATTTGGAAACCGTGGAATTTGTATTGAACTTGTGCACAGACCTACGAGCGCACTATTATAACGGTGATACTGTGTTACATTATTTGGCAAAAAATGAGCATCCAGAAATTTTCATGAAGATACATGGCAAAAATTTTGACGTTAATGCACGCAATAATGAACAAAAGACTCCATTATATTTCGCGGCTCAAGAGGGTATTGTCGAGACAATTGAATTTCTATTGAATGAGGGTGCTGATGTGAATGCTGTGGATAAAAGAAATTGGACTCCAACTCGAATTGCGACGCAATACTACGAAGACTACGGTGATAGGAATATGAAATGTATTGAACTTCTTTTACAACATGGAGCAGACATTCAAGTGGTAGCAACCACAGTTGATCCGCCAACTACGATTTTCGATACAATTCTCAAATTTAAAGATGAACGTACGTTGATATTGTATGAACTCATGTTAGAACATTTGGCCCTGCAAGAAGTCAATGGCCCGAAAATTATCGAAATAATTCAAAATAAAATCGATCCAACGAGAATATATTTTGATAATTGTAAGAAGCTACTGTTAACGAAAATCCATGAGGCCAAGACACTGCTTGAACTGTTGTCCTGCAGCGAAGAAAAGCTGGTAGTTTATATTCGAAATACTGAACTTGTTCGTATAATCAATGACTTTTGTGACGAATTGAAGTTGATTACCATTTTCTATGGCAATTTACTGCAAAAACGATTTGATAAAGCTAGTCGAACAGCTGCATTGAGAGGCTCAGCAGCTATTGTTATTTGCAAACTTGTGCACTTGGATTACGATAGTTACTACTTCATAGTGGACATAATATTAAGTTATTTAAATGATCAAGATTTGATTGTGTTGCTGAGTTTATCGCTTTGAATTTTTTTGTATTATGTATTTTAAATATAATATATATCAATTCGCTGTACCATGAGATAGATATGTACATATGAATTGAACATTTTTTTGTAAAAAGAAAACAATATCTGAATAAAATTTTTTTGAATAAAATTTCGTTTCAGGAAATATATTAATATTTCAACATAGTCTTTGCAAAACTTCAAGAATTATACCCTAACGACACGAAAATTGTCAGATAATATTTCATTTGTTAGATTGTATTTTCCAAACCGTGAATAGTCGAGGTTCCAATTAAACGTAATTATTTATTGTTATCTTGCATCAACTAGTATTATAATTTTAAAGACCTTTTAATTAAATTTCAATTGTGCATGTTGATGCTAAAACAACTATGTTGCCATTAAATGAGTAAGGCATAAACATTGATGAAAGAAGCAATTCTAAAAAAATCGTATGCATAAAACAAAGAGACAGATTCATTAATTACATAGAAAAAAATGCAATACACAGGTGAATTATTATTGAGCAAAGGTAAATGACGTGGGTGGAAATAAATTTTTATTGCCTGTCAGTACTAGGCAAAACTGCGGAACAATCTACATAAATCTATACGGTGCATTTGAGTTAATTTTAAGTGCAGACGTTCAAATAGTGTTTCATTTGCAGTCTTTCCAATGTACTTTACTTCAAATTCATAATGATTTTATTTTTAATAATGTAAATATTAAAACCCACACTTCACGAATATCTATAGCATGTACTAAATTGAGAAAATTCGTCGCGGCTGTCCTCCAATTATTTACTCGAAAAAAGGAGAATTGTTGGTATGTACTCAAGAAGTAATCCATCGATAAACATCTATTCCAAAAAAAGTTGCGGCACATTTTACAATACCTGTGAGTGTGAATTATATCACTTAAACGTTTTTGCTATTTACGGAAATAATTTTTATTGATTATTTATTTCCACCTATCAATGATTTCGGTCACCAATAATTATTTCAACGGCGATGCAGTCAAGGAACACAACGCTATCCCCGATTGTATGTATACAACCAAAACATTTGAGGATATTTTGCTATTCAAAACAAATCAATATGTTCTTTTAGAAATGCAAATGATGTGTGTTTATCAAAACGCGCAGTGGATGTTAATCTTCTTTTTTTTTATTTAAAACAGACGGTGTATTATAAAAATTGATTTGTTATTTTTCAACATCTTTTAGAGTTATCGGCAATGACGAGTTACCTTTTGAAAGCCCGCGCCACGCTTAACAGGGCTATTGCTTCGAAAGATTTTGAGACTGTAAACGAGTTTGTAAATCGCTCCAATCAACAGCTCTACAATGACGAATACATTGTGGATCAATTTATCAATAACAAGTGGTCATTGCACGATGTCGTAAAAATATCAAATCTTAAGCTATTAGAACTCTTCTTAAAGAGTGATGATTCAATCAATGTTGATAGTAATGACGATGATGGCGAAGGTTGGACAGCGTTGCATGGAGCTGCTTTTTATAATGACGTCGATTTGGTAAAATTACTTCTGAAACACAACGCTGATCCCAACAGCCTAGACATAAATTCATATACGCCGCTCCGTCATCTGTATGATAGTACTACGGTAAGTAATGGTGAAATCCTGGAAATATTAAAAATGTTGGTAGATCGAGGTGCTAAACTACAACCAAGGATAATTTTAAAGTCTTGCAAGTCAGTGACATACTATGGTTTGGAAAAGTGAAAGAAATTGAATTTGTATTAAAATTGGATATAGATTTTCGAGCGCACTACGACAAAGAGGGTGATACTGTATTACACTATTGGTCCCGAAATTATCAATATCCGAATATCTTGGAGAAGATTCGTGGCAGAGACTTCAACGTTAATGCACGCAATAATCGGCAAGAGACTCCATTACATTCCGCGGCTGATATGGGTATCGCAGAAGCAGTTGAATTTTTATTAATCGAGGGTGCTGACGTGAATGCCGCAGATGTAGACAATTGTACTCCACTTTATATTGCAACGAAAAATTACGAACGAGATACTAATTTCTACTTTAATTGTATTCGGCATCTTCTTCAGCACGGAGCAGACATTCGAGTAGTATTGACTCAAGATAGTTTCCCTACGGTTTTTGACACAATTCTCAGATACAAGGAAAAAGATCAAGCAATATTGTGTGAACTTATGTTAGAGCACGTGGCCATGCAAGAAATAAATGGCGCGACAATTACCCAACTCGTTCAAAGTAAAATCGATTCGGAGTGTCAATTTAGAAATTACTTTTATTATTGCAAAGAACTACTGTCAAGGAAAATCTACAAATCGGAAAGACTGTTTGAACTGTTGTCCTGTAACGACGAAAAACTAGTATCTTTTATGCTGATCTCGCATGGATTATCAAGAACTTCAGTGATACATTAAAATTACTAACAGTTTTTTATGGCAATTGGCTAGAAAAACGGTTTCAGAAAGCTAGCAGAACAGCCACATTGAGAAGCTCGGCCGCTTTGGTTGTATGTAAACTTATGGACATAAATTACAACGGTTACTCTTTTGTGGTGGATGAGATACTTCGTTATTTAAGGGATCAAGATTTGAATACGTTGCTCGAAATATCTCACTTTGAAGTTTAAGCTATTTGTCGATAAGTGTTTTTATAAAAATATCAAATCGATGTACCACGATAAGAGGTGGATGCTCAAGATGTACCAAACATAATAAAAATATTTAAGTCAAAATTGTTCTACATTCAATACATTTACTTGCTCATATACACATTCTCATGCCTTTCTGGAAAGCGCGCTTGAGCAATTTTCTCGAAGATGATGATTCCTGTCGTATATCGTCGTACTTTTTTCCTTAGTAGATGAAATATCTTTATTGAATGTATAATTAATTGTGCTTTTACTTGATAATAGTTTCATTGGTTTTTAATTTTAATAATAATACAATTTTTTTTTTTAAACGCGCGCCTGCATACGTATCTCAGCGAGCTCTGCTGGCCAACACGTACACTATTCAAGATGGCTACTCGTCTTCCGGTTCCGGGACGCAGAGGCCCAGGTCCAGAGGAGATAGCGCTTATGTTGTTTTTGTTTACGCGCTATACAGACTGTAGACAGAGACAGACTAATCAGTCGACACATCCTAAGTAAACATTTTAAGTTTTAGTCTTCCGACAAGTCTTGACGAAAAATGACATTTTTGGAATATCGAAATAACTAATAAAGATTTGTTTTTTATACAGAAAGTGAAAGTGATTACAGCTGTGATATTTCTGGAATTGTGGCTAATATTTGCGTCAGTGAAGTTCTTCGTATATACGTTGAAATTGAGAATATACGATATCCCACAGCCTACTTATTGTTAGTTGTTACAAATCTGCAACTGTAAGAAATTTGCTGTTCTCTATTGGATCAAGTTCATAGTGTTCAATTCAGCTTCATCTCGACTGTTTTTATTTTTGATGTAACGATGGGCAGCAACAATGACGACGAGTTTCACAAAGCTGTTGCTTCGAAAAATTGTCATACTTTATGGACCCTCATAAATCGTTCTGACCAACAGCCGTACGATTACGAATACGTTGTGGATCAATTGATTAAAAACAAGTGGATACTGACAGATGTTGTGGGATTACGCAAACTTGGTATAACAAAACTTTTCTTTGAGAGTGGCGATACAATCAGCGTTCATGATGTTGATGTAGATGGTTGGACAGGGTTGCATCAAGCTGCCTTTGACGATTCCATTGATCAGGTGAAATTTTTTCTGGAACACAACGCTGATCCCAACCATATGAGCAGTTCACATCAGACACCGTTATATTGTACGTATTACCAACCTCGCAGTGAAGTAAATTGTCGTGAAAAATTAGAAATAATGAAAATTTTGATCGATGGAGGAGCAAAAGCCATTGTTACTATGAATAACATCAGCTATTTACAAATCGAAACTGCCTTATCGTGGGGTGATTCAGAAGTATTAGAATTTGTATTAAACTTGGATATCGATCTACGAGCGCACTATGACGAATCTGGTAATACTGTGTTGCATTATTTGGCGCGAAATTGGCATTCGAAAGTTTGGTCGAAGTTATGTGGCCGAAATTTCGACGTTAATGCTCGCAACGATCGCAAAGAGACTCCTTTGTGGTGTGCGATTAATTACGGTAACATAGATGCAGTTCAATTTTTGTTAAGTGAGGGTGCTGACGTGAATGCTGCGAATGAAGAAAATTGTACTCCGCTCTTCAATGCAATACAAGACTACAAGGGTGATTGTGAAAGGTACAAGAAGCTTATTCAAATTCTGATAGAACACGGAGCAGACGTTCAAACAGTATCGCACGAAGTTGATAATATGCCGACGGTTTTTGACGTGCTTCTTGAATACGGAGATTATACTTTGTATAAACTTATTATAGAATATTTAGCCTTGCAAGAAGCAGAAGGCATGGAAATTACTGAACTCATTCAAAGTAAAATCGATTCGAAAGATGAAATGAAAAAATACTTCAATACTTGTAAAGATTTACTTGCACAGAAAATTTATGAATCGGAGACACTACTTGAATTTCGTTGTTGTATCGAAGAAAAACTGATATCTTGCATGCGTAACACTGATCTCGTTCGTGCAGTCAATGACTTTTGTGACAAATTAAAATTACAAACGATTTCCTACGGCAATTGGCTACAAAAGCGACTTGACAAAGCTAGACGAGCAGCTACATTGAGAGGCTCAGCTGCTATTGTTGTCAGCAAACTTATCGAAATAGAATACAATGGCTACTCGTTTCTAGTGGATTCAATAATACGTTATCTGGGGGATGAAGATTTGAACATGCTGCTGAGCATATCGCTTTGAATTTTATTGAACAAAGCTTTCAACCATAAAGTTTTATTTATATTATTTCAAGTATAATTTTAATTCGATGCACATGCACTTGTAACGAGTCGGGTTTATAAATATGTGCTAAAAAATTTTGTAAGCAAAATATCTGAATAAAAAATATTCTTATGTATACAATACCGCCTAACCAAACGAACTATACCTGGATGAGTTAAAAATAGCCACGAATATTTATCAAATTTGACTAGTCGTTATTTTTAATATCTACTGAATAAAAAAATTTGGCATGGTAAAAAAAATTATAATTGTGGATTTTACTACCGTATTTCAACGTTTGTTTAAAAGTAAAGTAGAAAGTGGATGGATCTTTGTTGCAGGGATATGAATTTTTTTCAGTCTTCAAATGTTTTTGAAAAAATCACTTCGAAAATGTCAAGTAAATAAAGCGACGGCGATTTTTTTTGTGGCATTATCCGGCCGGCCGCTCTATACACTTCCATAAATATACAATAACCGAGGAAAATTAGTGACGAATTACTTCCAATGGTTCGTGTAAATTATAAATTATATATCATAAGTGCTTGAAATAATTATAACCGATAAACGCCAAGAGTGCGACTAATCATTTTTGGAGCATTCTATATACAGCCGTTTTTTTATAAAAAAAAAATTAAAAAATCAACGATTGTTTTTAGCTATCAGTTGGGTTATGGCATGTTTTCCGGCAAATATTACTTCAAGTATCTACGATTTATAATCTAGGCTAATCATTCATTGGGGGTAAGTCGCGACAAATTTACCTTACTTATTGCATGTCTATAGAAGTGTATAGCGCGACCTTAACAAAAGGCTATATTAATTATCTCCTTCAACTTATATCATCACCACTTTTGTTCGCGATAAACGATAAATTATGTAAAAAAACGATGACACTCTTGCTCTTAATTACCGCAGCTTTGCTAACATTTTTTAACATAATTTTTTAAAAGCACGCGCCTGCATATTTCAGCGATCTCTGCTGGCCACTGAGCACACTATTAAAGATGGCGGCTCCAGGCCCATTATTAGTTTCCAATCTCCAACTCATGGAGTCTCCATGCTCCAACTCCATGGCAGCGTTGTTTGTGTTACGTGCCATGGAGACTATATACATATAGTATCTAGTATGTAGTCTCCATGTTACGTGCTCTACAGACTAATCAATCGACACATTTTAACCTTTTAAAGTTTTTGTCTTCCGAAAAGTCTTGACAAAAAATGGCATTGTTGGAGTATGGAAATAATTAATAAGACTTGTTTTTTACACAGAAAGTGATTACAGCTGTGATATATCTGGAACAGTGATTCTCGTATTTACGCCATTCTGATTGAAGTTAAGAAAATACTATACCTATCACATATGGTTAGTCAATGCAAATTCGTTGCGCTATAAAATATTTGCTGTGCTCTACTTATTGAATCAAATTCACAGGATTGAATTCCGTGTCAGTCTCGGCTGTTTTTATTTTTGAAATGATGGGCAATAAAGCAGATGTCGAGTTTCGCAGAGCAGTTACTTCGAAAGATTATCAGGTTTTACGGAATCTCATAAATCGCTCAAAACAGCCGTACGATTGCGAATACGTAGTGGATCTATTGGTTAAAAACAAGTGGATACTGACAGATGTTGTGGGATTAGGCAAACTTGGTATAACAAAACTTTTCTTTGAGAGTGGCGATACAATCAGCGTTCATGATGTCGATGCATATGGTTGGACAGGGTTGGATCGAGCTGCCTATGACGGTTACATCGATCAGGTGAAATTTTTTCTGGAACACAACGCTGATCCCAACCGCATGTGCAGGTCACATCATACACCGTTGTATTTTTCGTATTGGGAAGCCTACGGTGAAGGTGTAAATCATTGTGAAATATTAGAAGTGATAAAAATTTTGATCGATGCAGGAGCCAAAGTCACTACTACTGTGGATGACGTCAGCTACTTACAGGTCCAAAGCGCACTAGTGGAAGGTAATTTAGAAACAGTGGAATTTGTATTGAACTTGTGCACAGACCTACGAGCGCACTATTATAACGGTGATACTGTGTTGCATTATTTGGCGCAAAATAGTCATCCGAAAGTCTTGACAATGTTACGTGGCAGAGACTTCGACGTTAATGCACGCAATAACCGACAAGAGACGTCGTTATTTCCGGCGGCTGAATGGGGTATCGTAGATGCAGTTGAATTTTTGTTGAATGAGGGTGCTAATGTGAATGCTGCGGATGAAAGAAATTGGACTCCACTTCGGATTGCAACGGAATACTACGAACAGTACGGCGATAGCAATATGAAATGCATTGAACTTTTTCTACAGCATGGAGCAGACATTCAAGTGGTTGCAACCAGAAATGATTCGTCGACTACGATTTTCGATACAATTCTCAAATTCAAAGATGAAGAAGACGCCAGTGTGATGTATAAACTCATGTTAGAACATTTGGCCCTGCAAGAAGCCAATGGCATGAGAATTATCGGAATTATTCAAAATAAAATCGATCCAATGAGAAAATACTTTGATTTTTGTAAGAAGCTACTGTTAATGAAAATCTATGAGTCAAAGACACTGCTTGAACTGTTGTGCTGCAGCGAAGAAATACTGATAACTTACATGCGGAATGTTGATTTTGTTGGTACTATAAAAAATGTGTGTGTCGAATGGAAGTCGCATCCAATTTGCTATGTCCATTTGCTACAAAATCGATTTGATAAAGCTTATCGAACAGCTGCATTGAGAGATTCAGCTGCTATTGTTATTAGCAAACTTATGAGAATAGAATACAATGGCTACATATTTATCGTGGATTCGATACTACGTTACTTGAAGGATGAAGATTTGCACATGCTACTGAGTATTTTACTTTAATTTTTTTTTTCTTCCGCATTAAAGCCGCTTAGTGCTATTTTCTTATTTCAAGTTAAATATGAATTTAAAGAACCATATCACGAGATGAATATGCACAATTTATATAAAAAGCAATTTTTGTAATAAAAATCTGTTTTGTATACATGCAATATGTTTGTTTTGATGATTGTCTTTGCTAAATTTCGATGACTATACCTGACTCAACCGCGTATAACTCCTAATACATTCAATTGTTCAAGTATGTTTATTAAATGACGAACAGTAAAAATCATACTTATCTCAAAGTTATACTTTTTACTGCCTTGTATGTACATACAAATTGATATTATAATTACGAACATCTTTCGAATTTTCACTTTATTTCCAGTTGTCGGAACATTAATGCTGACAATTGGAATCGGTGAAATTATGTTAACATTGTTAGTTGCACTTTAAAAGAAACCTTATGCATTCAATAATGAAACAAAAAATTTTATTATCAATTAATGATTATTATCATCAAAGTTTATTTTTGTGGCTGCACGGCATAACGATTTAAATCAATTTTCGTGATTTTGACTTATGTGTTTTTGAAATCGGAATAAAATGTGTATAATTATCGAATCTTTTATGGAATTGATATCGAGCTAAAATTAACAATAATTCAAAACTTTTAAACTGCTCGTTGAAAGCTATTTGCCGATATTACATATTTAAGTCGTTATTCCGTGCAGGCACGAATTTATTGTCAGGGGATAGGAGAAGAAATATAAATTTTATTATCCATATTTCAGAATGACACAATGTATATAAATGTTGTCTCCGAGTAGCGGGCAGCTGCTTGACAGACAAGCGCGGAGAGTAAAGGCGCAAGTACGTTTGAAAAAAAAGTTTTTTTAATTATCACTATAAAAAGTCTACTTGTTTACTTCTCTTTGAGATCGCTTTCAAAAAATCATTTCTGTTTGTGGGCAATAAAAGTCAACCAAACCATTGAACCATTTTTTTTTCAAATTATCCTTAAAAACTACAGAATATCAAAGATGCTATGTGAATAAATTATTATATTTATTAAACACTAAAATACCCATGAATACAACTGTCTATACAATTCCGCCTCTATATATAATATATATACATATATATATATATATATATATATATATATATGCAGATTGTTCGCCACAGCCGCACGATACGTTCAGTCGCAGGTAAAACCTCATAGGACGCTCCGAGACCCAAATCAGTTCTACATCAATGGTATTTCTATTATATCTTTGGTCGGTTTTGGAAGGGCAAGGAAGGCGCGCTTTCACTCGCGACAGGTGCAGCTGCCACGTCTTGTGTGCGCGCGCGTCCATTCAGTCGCGTTTTAGCTCGTGAACTGATCGCCGCTACAAGCTATTTCGGCAAATAAGTTACTTCAAATTGATCGCTGGTTTCCAATTTTTTTTTTATTATATGAAAAAATAACATATATTTTAATATATCTGCAGCACGTGGCTTTTTCAATAGTGTTTATGTGAGTAAAAAATTTTTTCCTTTCGTTTCATCAATACTTTTCATCCAAAATATTGTTCAATAATAAATTATTTTGGTGATCATTAGCACTCAAGAATATAGTGATTTGACGAACAAACATGACGTGATACAGTGATGGAAGACTTATCAGCTCTAATCAGAGCGATAAAAAATGACGAAGCACAAGCTGCTCTGCATAACGTTGATCCACGAAATCTCGTCGACAAGTCGGGAGCCACTTTACTGCACATTGCCGCCGAGGTAGGCAACGATACGATGGTGAAATATTTATTAAAAATGGGCCTCAACGTCGATTCACAAGATAAATGCGGACGAACAGCCTTGATTTTGGCTGCGAGGAAGAGACATCACGACGTAATCAACATTATACTCCGAGCCAATCCTAATTTACACGTTAAAGATCGTAGTAACAAAAGTGCACTTAAAAAAATTCTAACGTTCGACTATAACACTGACCGTCTAATAGACGTCGCGAAAATTAATGAAATTTTGCAACGTGAAAGCCAGAGTGAAAATGAAAAAATTGCAGCGAAACTCATGAACGACGGTTGCTCAATTACCACAGCGGTTTATTTGCGAAATGCTGAAGTGTTAAGAATTATGTTGCAAGAGAGACGTTGTGTGCCTTTATTTGATAATGTTATACGTAGTCGGACACCACTTCACATAGCTTTCAAATCGAACGATCTACAATGTGCGATGGTTCTTTTGGAGCATAATGCTGATGTTGATGCTATGTGCTCGTCAAGTTGCATACCTTTTTCTTATTACTGTCAATTCGACGATTCCGATGTGGAACTGAAGGTTTTGAAAATTATTTTAGATCGAGCTACTAATTTAACAACGTCCGATTGTGTTGGTGAAATGCAATTATCAGAATTGTTGAAGAGCGGGAAGAAAAGAGCTTTGCAAGTATTGTTTCAATCGACTTTTGATTTAAGCGCCAAAGATGAGACTGATAGAACTTCGTTGCACTATCTTGCAATGAATTCAACACTGTGCGATAATAATGATCTTATTGAGATGTTACGCGAGAAGAAAAACTTGGATGTTGATGCGGTAGACATTTACGGAAGAAATGCATTATTTTACGCTGCTAAATGTGGTTCGCATTCTTTACTTGAATTTTTATTGCATCGTAACGTAGATGTACGAATAACGGATTTTGACTATCTCACACCATTGCATGCGTTGTGCAAATATTCAGTTTTGAAAGAAAAAAAATACCGAAAAAATTATTACAGGTGCGCCAAGCTTCTCTTACAGCACGGTGCTGATCCTCAAGCCACCACTAGTAGTGGAAGAACAGTATTCGACTATATCTTGAAGAAACAAGATTTTACTTTAACAAAATTGATATTAACGCATTTGACAATTCAAGAAACACGTGGTGTACCGATAAATGAACTTATCATAACGCATATAAATTCTCATCCTTGGTTGATAAATCAGCATAATTTGTGTAAACTACAGTTGGCTAGTTTGAAGAAAATTCGAATACCCGAATTCACCACGTTGTTTGAGTTTTTGTGTGAAAGCGAAGAGAACATGAAGCTTTACTTGCGGAATGAAGAGTTTTTCTCGAAATTGAAAAGCTCTGGTGATAAATTGATAAATAAGTCGGAATTTTTTAATATCTGCTGGAGATATTTTGAGAATCCACTTCGGAAAGTTCAAATGAGAAAAAACGCAGCTGAATTTGTTTGTGAAATTATGGGATTTTCTTATTATAGTGATTGTGTGATTGTTGATGAAGTTTTAGAATATTTTACGGACAAGGATTTTGAAAATTACGTATGACTGATTTGACTTTTGTGAATCTATCAACTTATAATTGTGCAATAAAATTATAACTAGTGCTATTTTTTTAACAAATATTTTTGTTTGATGTATTTTTGTCTTAAGTTAATGTTTCGAGGACTGATTATTTTAAGAATCTAAGGAATTATAAGATCATGAAAAATAAACATCGTTTCAACGAACTTATTTTTATTATTGTCTTTAATGTACTAACATTCAAATTGAAAATATCTATAAATTAAATTTCATTCACCCTTTAACTCTAGATACTGATATTAAATTATTTATATTATGCCTGGCCTTACAATCGAATAAGTTACATCTTAAAAATTGCTAATAACAATTTCCCTAATAATAAAGTTGTATACATCAAATAAATAATAATAATTTTCTTTTATAACGAGAAATGCATGTATGCACCGAAAAGCTTTTTACTTAGGATACGTTTTTTTAGAATACCCGCTAAGAAGTGAGACTATCAGTCTTACAAATAATTTTCCTAATTGCAACCCCCTTGATGAATGTGATGTGTTAAAAAAATTGGTTGTGCATATCACATCGAGTATTAAGCAATGACTTGTGAATATTGCTTCTTTTAGAAAACAAGAATCACGTAGCTTTTTTTATGATACATTCGAATACTAATATAATAACGCCTTTCAAAACAAACAAATTTCATGTAGTGATATGAATATAAGCATAAATTTACCACACTTTCCTTAAAATTTCAGTTGCAAAAAGGCACTTTTTATTTTCATAATATTCACATTATTTACATGCCGCACTTCACATCACCGCAAATCCGTTAACGGATTGACAACCAAAAAATTTGATCGAAGTGTAAGTGCGCAAGAAGTACGAGGATTAGTGTAACCTTAATCGAAATATATAACATTATGATTAAGAGCTTAGTAACGCTAAAATGAAATTAAAGCTCAAGCCAATAGAAAAAAAAGGGACGTTTTCAGTTAGCAATGATGTTACAATTGAAAAGAAAAAGTAAGTCGTCGTTTTCGTGAACAAAAATTGAAAGCAGGTACAGATATGATTATCAACAATCGAGATAAGTTAGAGATCTCTTTAGTAGAAACGTGAGTTTTATTTAAAAACAAAAATCAAAAGTAGGCTGAAGATTCAGTTCACAAATTATCACAAAATTCGACGCTCTATATATATACATATATGTATATAACACATCTTCATTTTTTCTCGCGATTGATGGTTCAATACGATACACGCATTGTTATTGACACAAGTCGCCGTACAAAAAGTATCTTTAGTAAGTAAATCCCTGGCTTTTCGATAAGGTTTTTTTGTTCGACGCACAAATAGGCGAACTACCTGTTCTCGAGAATAACAAATGTTGTTATTCTTTATACATATCCTCGATCAGGTTGGCATACTTCTTCACGACAACGTTTCTCTTCAGCTTCAACGTTGGTCCCAACTCTCCGGTTGGCACGGAAAAGTCGTGGGGTAAAATGCGGAACTTTTGTACACGCTGAGCGTTGCTTATCGCCTTCTCATTCGCTCGGCTTATTGCTTCTGTGATTTGTTTGTGGATCTGTAATTTAAAATTCAAATTTCGAAATAAAATGATCATTAGCTCACATTTTACGCAACCTTTGGATTAGTAATTGTTAAAAGTTTTATTTTTCTACTTACAAGAGGATCCTGAGTATTAATAACTTCTGTGACGGATTCGGATTTGCTTCCAATGGATTTTGCCCACTTAAGAGCCTCGCCAGAAAGAGCATCCAGTGGCTCGCCAGTTTCGATATTCATTTCAGTCTGAAGTAATCAAATTATCATTAGTGAAAAAAATAAGCACAACACACAAAAATCAATTAATAAGATAATATTATTACCTTTAACGTGACTAGCATTGTCAAGTACTTTCGCCTATCACCAATGAGCATAGCATTGCTAAGAGCAGGACACTCCTTCTTAACGAGTTGCTCAATGTGAACGGGAGGAACGTTTTCACCACCAGCAGTAATCACCAGTTCCTTAATCCTTCCGGTAACGTACAAAAAGCCATCGGCATCCTTCTTGCCAAGATCGCCACTGTGCAACCAATTATGCTCGTCTTTAGCCTCCTTCGTCTTCTCGGGATCATTGAGGTAACCCATGAACACGTGTCTTCCGCCGAAACAGATCTCGCCCTCTCCATCTTTATCCATATTTTCCAACTTGGTAGCGAAACCAGGAAGAGTATGCCCGACACTGCCCAATCTGAATTTGTCGTTTGTCGTCAGCGAATGAGCACCGGCGCACTCGGACATGCCGTAAGCATCGATGATGACGATGTCCAAACTCATGAAGTACTTCTTGACGTCTGTGCTCAAAGGTGCCGCCGCTGTACCGAACACGTGACACCTGTCGAGCCCAAGAGCAGCCTTGATTTTGTTGAAGACCAGCCATTTGGCGATCAAGTAACTCCACGACTTGTACTCCACTCCGTTCATACGATCCATATTGTACTGAAGGCCCTGAGATTTTGCCCAGCCCGCGATCCACGTCTTGATGGGACCGTTGCTTTGAGCAACCGACTGCATCTTTTCGTAGATTTTCTCCCAAACTCGGGGCACTCCTAAGAAGGCTGTAGGTCGCGCAGCGACTAATGTGTCCAGGAGGCTGCCTTTCAGGGCATTTTTGTCGGCGAAGTACACTGTGGCGGCCATCTGCATACATGTGAAGATATCAACAACCTGTAAAGCAAGTTAAATTGTTAATTTAGAATCAAATTAATACGGATTTTTTTTTATACGCGAATAAGTTTTTACATACCTGAGCAGCGACGTGCGATAGAGGTAGAAAGCTAACGACGATTTCTTGCGCCTCGTTCTTCAAATCACCAGCTGCTAGAATCGCTCGAGCATCGGTTAGGAGATTATCGTGACTTAACATTACGGCTTTAGGGTTTCCGACGGTTCCAGACTACAAAGATTAGTCTATCATTAGTATTTTATTTCTTTCGTTTGACTCCGAAATAAAAAAAATCTTTACTTACAGTATATACAAGAGTGCAACACTCGTTGATTGCGATTGTCTTTAAGACACTTTCTAATTTATCATCCGACTGCTGTCTACCGATCTCTAATAACTCGTTCCACTGTAAAAAATACACGTAGAGTTTAGTAATTTCAGAAATGGTTTACGTTTTGAGAATGAAAGTACAGCAACTCACGCTCAGAACATCTTTTGTATTGGGAATTCCATCGTACTGTATGATGGCCTTCAATTTTGGAAGATTCTTCTTGATTTCTAAAATCTTTTGAAGCTGCTTGTCGTCCTCGACTACGATAATGTTGGCTCTACTACTTTCTGCACAATATTGACACGCCTCCGGCGAATTCGTTGTATAGATTCCTGCGGCAAATCCACTACGAAAAAAAACATCACATTAGTTTTCGGAACAATTAAGCTCTTTTCAGTTTCCCTTGATTGATATTTTTGAAAAATTATATGCACGTATTTGATCATATTATTTTTCAATTATTCGTGGATACTAGTTTTCCTCATTTCAAGCATAATATTGACAAGGTTAACGTGTTTGTTTTATTACATAAAAAGCGTACAATTAGTAAGCTGATGACATAGTGCGATTACACGTTAATGACCTTAATTATCGTGCTCGATGTAACATACGGAAAAATTACGAATTTCAACTGTACGGCAGAAATTATATGCGCAATGAAAAAAAAAAAGAAATAATGAAAAAAAAATTTCATTCGGACGGATCACTCGAAGATAGTTCGTCAGTCAAGGACGGCGAAAACCTTTTTAAAACTCAAAAAATCCAAACGTCACTGTAATTTATCTAATTATCGGGCGTAGTCCGAAATTCGCGCAAAGCTGGCGCAACCTTAAGGCGGACGCGCGGTTCCTATCCTTTAATTCGGTGGACAAATAATTTCGGAACACTTTACTGTCTAGCGCACGATCGAGTTTCGGACTAAAGCCATCAGAAAGAAAAATATAAACCGCGAAGCTCTCGATGAAAAAAAAAAACTGAAAATCATCAATCTTAGAAATTTTACAATGAAAAGTAAAACTTACCCAGCATAGATAGCCGCAAGGTCAGAGATGAACCATTCGGGTGTGTTAAAACCTAGAATACAAACACTGTGATGTCTCTGGAGACCCAGATGCAAAAACGCTTTGGCCACTGTTATGACCTGATTCTCGTACTGCCTGTCGAACGGGGAAAAAAAACTACCATTAGAAGCTCAATCGATTTATCGATTAGAAAAAAAAAGAAAAAAACACGGTTCATACTTGTAGGTGATAGTGGTGCGTTTGCCATCGACACCAGGCCGTGAAATGAGGGCTGGCTGGTTAGGGTACTTGCTCGCGGTACGCGCTAGAAGTCCCGGAACCGAGATAGGCTTGTAGTTGCCGTCCGCTTGGTAGTCGAGTTTTATCCGGACACGACTGTCTGCCTCCCATGTTCTGTCCACGTCCGTCGAGAGAATCTGGTCGGGGCCTGAAATATACCAGTTCAATTAATTAATCAATGAGCAATGTAGATTGTGAACGAATTGTTGTTGTTTAGTTTTACCTAGATTAATTATTCAACGTTTTAATTCGAAATTAATTTTTTTTCCCTCCTGTTATTTTAGAAAACACAGAATTGCTTTACAAATGTGAGCAAAAGACAATCGATCGAAGTATATAGGAAACGAACACTTTTCAAGGTGTATTGAAACATTCAAAGCGTTTACTCGCAGCACAATTATGTTAGTGAAGTATTAAACGAAGTCAAAAACAATACTCTCCATCCCGCTTTACTCTCTTCCTCAGTGAAAATGTCATTAAAACAATACCGTCAAACTCTCGACAATCGAAGTCCAATACAATACGATACAAAACAAAAAATCATTGGCAATCAAACAATTAATCAAACTCACCGTCGAGACCCGTCGAACTGGCAGCAGCATATCGAGGTGTAGTATGATTCGCCGCCTGAAATATACCAACATCGAGTATCAACATATACTCCCAAAAAAAAAGTTTTATCGATCAAATAAAAAAAAAACAACAAACCTTGTCATTCTTTCCGAAGCCATTGGCAATGCCATTGGGTACGAGTGGCTGAACAGTTGCCATATCTGCAAAAAGAAAAAAAAAGAAAATAAGTGACAAATTTCACACACTCGCAGCGATAGAGTTTTTGCAATATTAATATGCAAGTATCGACGCTCGCGCGCGTGCTTATACCCTGGTTATTAAAGTCATCCAGGTTGCCATGATTCCAAATGCTCTGGAGTATCTTGAATACGTAACCGAACATGTTGAACCAAAAAAAAAAAACTACTACGCCTCGTTTATTTACGCTTAATCCGATTTTGAAAAATCACCAGCGATAACTCATCTCTTCCACTTATTCTCGTTTTCTTTTTTTTTCGACACAATTTACCAACGAAAGTAATGATTTGTTGACGATACGTAGGCGTGAATGTAACGCAAGGGTAGCGTATGTACGCGAGCAGCCGCCAAGTCTTTTAATGCATCGTACGACGAAACTAAGAGAGAAAGAGAGAGAAGGGGGGAGAGTTTTGTTACAAACCCTCTGCGCGCCTCGCAAATCAATAGCCCAGCGCATCAGACCACCTTTTTCGCGCCGATTTTGAATGTCGTTCTGCGACTGCGCGATGAGGTTTATGTCCAGCAGACGGATTGACACTTCGAAATTTAGAAGCATGATATAGAGCGACTTTGACGGCTCGTAATTTCGGGATGCAATGATATTTTTTGAGGAAACTTCATGCGTTGATTCTACATAGTTATTACAATTTATTAGAAAGTCGAATTGGGGTGGGTTGCAATTCGAGAGAGTGACAATTTTAAAAGGACTGGTTTGAGGATTGAAGATAGAGCTTGAAATTGATTACGGCGAAATTGAATTATTGCGTTGTGCTTTGAGCGATAAATGATAATTTTTTTTTTTATTGAGACAATGATTTTTTATTTTTATATATTCTGTTCTGATAAGTATACCTACTTAATCAATGGACGTCAAACTGACATATCAATTATAAATATGTAATTGTTGATATATATATTATTTTCAATTGTTACTGCAATTGCTCCGTTTTTTTAATTGTTTTTTTTTTCTTTTAGTGACGTAAGAGACAGTTGAAGAAAATAAATCTTCTACTTTATAATTGTTTGTTTTTCACGAAAAATTCCTCAAATTTTCACGGCAATAATAACAAAAAAAGATCTGAGAAAATGAAATGTTGAGTTGAGAAGACGTACAGAGTTGAAAGATAAATATGTACTCGTTGTTTACTTTAACTATTATCGCGTTAGTGCGCAATTACGAACAAGTTCTTCATTATGTAAACTTGCAACTCACACATGCAAAACTGTTGTTTATGCAAAACAAATAGAAATGAAAACAAGTGTATCTGCACAAAAAACAAGATGAAAACAAAGAAATGGTTAAGAGACTTGTTTGAAAAAAAAATTGCAATACATCAATTACAATCTTTTCAACTGTCATTAATCAAGTATAACTTTTGAATTGTACATGTAATCTCATGTTATACCTACGAAAGCTGGCTTGACAATCAATTACATTCAATAGCATCCTTTCAATTATTATAACTTTCATTCCGTAATGTTCGAAAAATTCTGTCAATCTTGTGTTAATTGATACAGCACTCAACTCCATAAGATTTATATGGCAAATAAGGAAAAGAAAATGCGTTAAAAGGCGCGGAATTTTACTCGTTATCATGTATCAATGAAAAAAACTTTTTGCCAAATAGTCATAATATAAGAAAAAACAGGTTTGACCTCGGTCTTCTCCTTCGATATCTAAAAAAAAAAACGCTTCTCAGTGAAATACAATTTTAGCTGACGAACGATGAGATAAAGATATTTGTGTTTACGATCTCGAACAAACTATCGCGCTATAATAAGTCCAGATAATAAAGTTTATATAAAAGACTTTTATCAGTGATTGCAGTTACACTTTGATATCACCGTTTTATCAGCCACGGAACACGCGATTATATAATGATATTTTCTCATCATTTTCGGTAAAGCGAAGAACGTTTCGTTAAAAAAAAAAAATAATAATTTGCGTAACAAAAAAATTT
This sequence comes from Galeopsomyia nigrocyanea, assembly GCA_035047105.1. Lineage (NCBI taxonomy): Eukaryota > Metazoa > Arthropoda > Insecta > Hymenoptera > Eulophidae > Galeopsomyia > Galeopsomyia nigrocyanea. The sequence continues at coordinate 15,653,174 of JAWWMK010000008.1, read as the reverse complement.
TTCTAAGCGAGTTGGAAACACGCTTAGACAAAAATTAATCTTATCAAAGCTTGATAAACCCAGCATATATATGCGACATTTGAATTACGCAGTTTCGCAGCTTGTAAAAAATTTAAATGCCCTAAGTAGTGAAATCGACCGCCGAATGGAAACACGCAAATTCGAAAAATATAGAACTATGTAATTTTATCGCGAATCACCAATGACGATTTCACGTGACCTTATTATAACATTTTATTCGTGCGAAAAGTTTATTACATTCGCGTCCTGAAACGCATCTCGCTATATACACAAAGTTGATGCGCACGCGTGCGTGAAAGTCGAAAGCGCCGTGCCAAAAAAAAAAAAAAAAAAAAAGTAACGCAAACCGGAATTTCAGACAAAAAAAAAGGTCCATCGGAGAGAGGAGGCTGCTTTTACTCGAAGGTCCGCTGGCTCCAAACTTCGATCTTAAATGTATATATATATTTACGTATGTGTAGTTGTCTTTTACGTAACGGTATCGTACGAACTTATTATCAAGCGTGAGTTAGAAAAATCGAAGTGGAAAAATCTCGACGAACGAGAAAATACATATGTAGCTCTCTGTCGGGTCGGCATTTTGTTGTTGTTGAGGAATAAAACGTGCGCTTGCTTACGTCAAGGAGACTTTTTTTTCCCAACGTGCTAAGACTGACTTTGATGGTTTTAGAGAGAAAAAAGTATTTATGTACATATACGTATTAGTGTGTGGAAGAGTTGTTTGACGACTTTAAAAATTCATGAGCTTTTTCTTTTTCGTTGTATAACTACGCTGAGTACCTATAATGTTTTAATAATTATTGCCAACAATAAGTAAGTATTGTTTAAATTACTTGAAAAACTATTAATCGTAAAGTACTTATTCAGTCGATCGATAAAGAACAATTTTGCACCAATTAATTGATAAACATGTCAAAACATCAGCAGTTCTAAAGTGACCACTACGTAAAAAAAAAACTGTTTCCTCAAACACAGAAATCGATTTGACGAATACATATATATACAAAAGGCCGATTGAAAAAAAAACAAGAAAAAAAATTCCACCGGTAAAACCTTAAATTCCACTTTTGAGAAGTCGCTTATTTAAATGCATACACACATGTGAATCTCCAAGAACGTGGCACGGAAAGAAAGAAAAAAAAAAAAAAGAAACACATGCATTTTGCGCACGCGGTAAAGTGCATCGACGTGTAGGATCGGTGTCGTCGTTGTCGTCGACTGCAGCAGCAGATGCAATCGTTCGTGCATATAATAATCGAAATAGGGTATACAAACACAGTGAGCCACAGTGACCGTTACTCGAGCAAATTCGTCGAATTTCCATTTTTATACACGTGAATCGAATGAAAATATTGTCGATCGATTCCGCTGGCGAGGTAAGTATACACGTCTTTATTACAGACACCGTGCAGCAGAAACCAATTCCGAATCCAAACGATTTCTTCGCGCGAATAAGTAAATTTCCGCAGCAAACGGCAAGTGAGGCCTCATCGCGAAAAGAAAATAAATCATCGCGCGCGAGTATAACGTCACGATCATCGTGAAAATTTCACGTATGAAAATTTATATATATATATATATATATAATTCGCGTGCAACAGGGTTATGTGTCTAGGCGCATTAGCTATATATATATTTGCGGCATGGCTATTCTCATACCTGCCCCGTTATAAATGGAAAACGTCGTTGTTGTCGTGGTCGTATTAGCCTCTGGCGCGCACAAACTTAATTCTCTCACTAAATAATTATAGCTCGTCTTCTGTCATCAACCGCCGCCGGCGATGGTGTGCGTACTTGGCGAGACTCGCGAGCAGACTGAACTGAAACTAACTCGGAACTGCTGAAAACGCGGTGTGCCGGATCCTTGGCGCTCGCTGATTCGTCTACCCCCGTCGGCGCCACGCGGTCACGCCACTACCGCTCTCAAGCCGCTCTCTCTCTCTCTGCCCCCTTTCTTCCGGCTCTATGTATGTACTTTCACGATGCACACCAGCTGCACCCATTTATATGCAGGATATTCGTCAACACGTGGCTCCCCTATGCATGCATGACTCATTTGTAACGTATACATATGTACACACATGCACAAACTGTGACGATTAGAGTTTGTCGGGTACACGCGTACTACGGTGTAATAGAGCGTGAAAATCAATGAAGGATCCAAACACGAAAAACCGTTATCAACTCGCGTCTATAAAACGCCAATCCAAATCAAACTGCCGCCACCACCGCGTGTGCGAAAAACAACGACATGAGCGCCGCTCTACCGCGACGCACATAACCTCGCGTGTTTACATTCTCCATACGATATAAGTATTCACTTTGACATAAACATACGTGTGGTGCACACTCGCCAGAGCGAAATTGTTATAAACAAGGCGACAAGAGAGAAAAGAGAGGAAAAATAAAAATGCCAGGAACACCGTGCAACAACAGCAACGAGGTGAGCAAGGATTTGCAGCCAGAAGATCCGCAAAATGTTCAACGCGACGAGCCAACTGCTCCGGTACGTGAAATCACCCAGACGGACAAGTTGAACAAACGACTGCTAGTGTCGTTCCTCCAGAGGATGAACTCGCAGGAGGCTACGGATAATCAACAGTCGGCCAGCAAAAATGACGAGGATGGCAACGACGACGAGAGTTTCGAATGAACGTGACAGATTCGCAGATTTATTTCGAGATAAGGCTTATGAATTAACAATTAACGCGTAATTTAAACAAAATCTTGGATGAAATTATAACTGACGGTGCGGACCGAGACGAGTGGTAGTTGCTTTTATCGACGGGGGTGAACGAACGAAACAGCTGATGAGGAAATTGGCGGGAAATAGTAACAGTAAGTGCGAATCTCACGACTGCCAAGTGTAAAGCGAAGTTCGATCATTGATTGTTTTTGTATTTATCTTTCTTTCAACGTTGAGAGAATCAACAATGTCGGACGCAGAATTGTCAGATATTAATGACGACGACGATATCGTGCGCCGTTACGAGAACAATGATGACAACGCAGAAGGCGGTGAAAGGCAGAATAATGATGAGCAGGATGGTTATGTGTCGGACAGAGAGGTTAAAGCTGCTGGAAGTGGTGATGATGAGGCCAAGAAGGTCGAACCTCCGAAGAAGAAGAGAACGGTAAATAAGAGATTCGTTTTGAATACCGAGAGATTGAAAGGACCCAAGGGTGTTCATACGATTGAGAAGCTTTATGAAGGGTTCAAGTTCCATGGTAAAGGTCGCGAGAAAGAAGACCTTGACAGAGTAATGAAGAGGCTGGAATACTGGGCTTTCAGATTGTATCCCAAACTGGACTTTGACGATTTTCTGGACAAGTGCGAGCACCTGGGTCACAAGAAAGATCTGCAGACTCACTTGAAGAGATACAGACTGGGAATGTTATCAGCCGATGACATCATACGTCCTGACCAAATAGAAGAAGAAGCAGATGATGACGGGAGGGAGAATGATTCTGAAATTCAAAGAACTGAAAGCCAGTTGAGAGCTGAAATCACTACTGAAGTTGACGACGCTGAGTTTCAGAGATTATTTGATGAGGTGGAGCAACAACAGCAGCAGCAACCAGTACAGACTGCAGACTCAGAAAATATATAGTGAATTTTTTTACATACTTAGAAGAGAGAAAGATTGTTTGTCAAATGAGAATAGCGTTGTAGAATAGTTTTTTTTATTTTATACTTAAGAACATAGAGATTTTGTTGATATAAAACTTACAAATAAATGTATTTTATTAATATAAGGAACAGCATTTTTTTTTCTTCTCATTAATTTGTTCTTCTTTTCTGAGTGCTAATGTATAACACGTTGTTTCCTCTGATGAAAGCATCCCCATACTTGTCCTTCAATTGACCATTCACATACTCCTCTGTTTGCTCAAGTGCAATGTTCATGTATCCATCCAGACAAGCCAGTACTCCTAAAAATTATAAACATTTTTCAAATGTATACAATATTCAAATTTTGAGAGATGACAGCAGCAGAATAAATGATTTTTGACATACCTCTGTAATCCACACCACTGTTGAGTTTTACAACCACAGGACGGCCGTGAATTGACTGAATGAAATTGGTCAAAGCTTCCTTTCGACTCATCTAAAAAACCAATTTAATTTTTAATGCAAAATTCTTGAAACTGGAAGGTTATGTACGCAACGTTTTTCCGGGTTTCAATAACAAAAATCAATGTTTATTTAGACAAACCTTTGCTTCGAGGATCAATCTGACACTAGAAAAAAATAATAACTTTTGAGGAGCTAAAAGTTAATTATAATAACTCCAAACCGGCGTTTTGCATTAACAAGCGTAAGAATTCAATTCGCTATGTGTATACACACAAGTTTTACACGCACACAGCCTTGCGTTTCACTTGCACACCTTCGACAAGCGGCGAATCTCAAATTATAACCTATAACAACTGACGCAAAGTGTGCACTTGTTCAGTGCGGAACAAAGCCATTAATATTTATTGGTAGATTAGGTTTCATTATATAAAAAAATACTCATCAAGAATAATTTAGCTTAGATATAAGTGCGGTATCTTCCTGAAGAAAAATGGCTGCATTTGAAGGTAAATAAAATTATGAACACGTCGCTATATTTTTTTTGTCTGAGAAATATTTCAAGAAACGCATGAGAATTTTAAATTATTTTACGTTATATATTAAATCAACACATCTTTTGACTCCAACACTTATTTTCAGAAATGGGTGTGCAGCCTGAAATAGCGAAAGCTCTTGATGACATGGAGTGGATGTAAGTTGCAGCAGCATTTGGAGGAAGCACTATTTTGAATTGTGTTTACAATAAATGTATTATTATTTTTTCATAGGCTTCCTACTGATGTGCAAGCAGAAGCTATTCCACTCATTTTGGGTGGAGGTGATGTGTTGATGGCTGCCGAAACTGGCAGTGGAAAGACTGGAGCTTTCTGTATCCCCATTCTACAGATCGTGTGGGAAGATTTGAAAGATTTGGAGTCTGGAAAAACTGGATCAAAAGCTGCAACTTCCACATGTAAGTGCATTCAGTAATACATTGATGTACCTATTAGTGAGTCATTTTTATTCAATTTTATTTTTGTAATACAGCACTTAACTGGATGCTAAGCTTGTATGACAGAGGAAGATCTCTAGTCATTACACCTGATGGTCTTCGCTGTCAAAGTCGTGAACCGAAAGAGTGGCATGGTTGCAGGGCTACTAAAGGAATCCAAGGAAGTGGCAAATTCTACTATGAATCTATTGTCACTGATGAGGGTCTGTGTAGAGTAGGCTGGTCTACTCCCCAGGTATATACAAGACAAACTTTCAACATTTTCAAAAATACAGAAATATAAAATGATTCGTTCTGGTTTAGGCATCACTGGATTTGGGAACTGATAAGTTTGGTTGGGGATTTGGTGGCACAGGAAAGAAGTCAAATTCAAAGCAATTTGATAACTATGGTGAAGCTTTTGGCATGAATGATACTATTGGTTGTCTTCTTGATCTAGACAAAGGAGAAATAAGATTCTGGAAGAATGGAGCTGATTTAGGGCCGGCATTTACATTAAATGCGCAGCAGAAGTCACAGACTTTCTACCCAGCTGTAGTTTTGAAAAATGCAGAGATGTCATTCAATTTTGGAGCACAGCCTTTCAAATATCCTCCACCAGCGGGTTACCTCGCAGTATCTGCAGCTCCCAAAGAGCAAACCAAAGTGAATCCTGTCAACAGTAGTCAGACTCAAACTGCCCCTGAAAAGCCAGCCCCTAATGCACCTCAGGCTATTGTCATTGAGCCATCTAGAGAACTTGCTGAGCAAACGTTTGATCAATTTCATAAGGTACACTGAAAAATTTCGACACATCTAATCTCTTTTTCAATTTTCAAAATTATTGTTTTTTTTCAGTTTATGAAACACCTAAAAGATCCTGAAATTCGAGAAGTATTAGTTGTAGGAGGTCAAAGTATCAAAGAGCAAATGATTGTCATAAATAATGGAATAGACATTGTAGTTGGCACACCAGGAAGATTAGAACAATTGATACAGGATGGATACATCGTGCTAAATCAATGCCGGTAATTTTCGACATTTTTGAGCTTTATTATTTTTCCCAATTACTCATCGCTTTCTTTGATAGATTTTTCATACTGGATGAAGCTGATGGTTTGCTGAAAGCAAATTATGGAGAGCTAATTGAAAGATTGCACAGACAAATGCCTAAAATCACCAGTGATGGAAAGAGACTTCAAATGGTCGTCTGCTCAGCTACTTTGCATGCTTTTGAAGTCAAAAAAATGGCTGTAAGTTTAATAAATACTATTCTACTAAGGTTTAAAATCGATTTCAACAGCAACATATATAATTGCAGGAAAAACTAATGCACTTCCCAACATGGGTTGATTTGAAAGGAGAAGATGCAGTTCCAGAAACGGTACATCACGTCGTCGTTAATGTTGATCCGCAAAAGGATACTACATGGCAAAATCTTCGGAGACACATTCAAACTGACGGTGTCCATGCTCGAGACAATCTCAGAGGAACTTCAGCTGGTAAATAATATTCGCGCTAATTTTACTTACCAAAAGACATTTCAGACATTTCCAAAACTTACATTCCTTTTCCAGAGGCACTTTCCGAAGCAGTCAAGAAATTAAAAGGCGAGTACTGTCTTCGAGCGATCAAAGAACACAAGATGGACCGAGCAATAATCTTCTGTCGAACGAAAATCGATTGCGACAACTTGGAACGTTATCTGAAATCAGTCGGAGATCGAGAATTGACTTGCGTTTGCCTCCACGGTGATCGTAAACCACCCGAACGTAAATACAATTTAGAGTGCTTTAAGAACGAGAAAGCACGGTTCTTGATCTGTACTGATGTTGCTGCTCGTGGATTGGATATTACTGGCTTACCTTTCAGTGAGTTACAATAATTTTGTAAAAATGTTCTTGAGACTTTAAAATTAATTTTTTTTTCCATTTTCCAGTGATCAACATGACACTTCCTGACGAAAAGACAAACTACGTCCATAGAATCGGTCGAGTCGGTCGTGCAGAAAGGATGGGTTTGGCTATATCGTTGGTGTCCACCGTTCCAGAGAAAGTGTGGTACCATGGCGACTGGTGTTCTTCTCGTGGTCGCAACTGTCATAACACCAACCTTACAGAGCAAGGTGGCTGCTGCATTTGGTACAACGAACCAAGGGTGAGAAATTAATTAAAAAATTGGCAGGCCTAAAAAATTTGATTTTCTTTCAACGAAAAAAATACTATTTGAAATAATAATTTTTTGAAAAACGCATACTAATAGAATGTGCAAATTATTAGAATTCTACTAAGAGCTAACAAAAAAAAAAATACATAAAATAAAATATTTATGATTGCAGCTTCTGGCAGACATAGAGGATCACTTGAACGTAACAATTCAACAAGTAGAGAGTGACTTGAAGGTGCCGATGAACGACTTCGACGGCAAAGTCGTGTACGGCGAGAAGCGCGTGGGACAAGGTAATGTTAATCAATCTTATGAATCTTTCAAAGAAAAAAACAGATCGTTTAACCTAATTGTTAAAGTATGTACTTCAGCAATTAAAAAAATTGTTGACATTGATAAAACGTTGTTTTTTTTTGTCTTATATGACTACAGGATCGAATTACGAAGATCACGTCCAAGAAATGGCTCCGGTAGTATCAGAGTTAGCAGCCCTCGAATCGCAAGCGCAACTCATTTATCTGAGAAGACATCAAACTGTTCGGTAAAAACGGAAACAAACTTAACAATCAACTGTTTTTTGTGTGTGTTCGTTTCGCAAAACGAAACTTCTTATATCGTCTAAAGCATATTCAATCTCTCTCCATGAATTTCTCTTTGTTTTTTTTCCTCAATAAAAGATTTTGCAGAAAAATGATAAACGTGTTGTGTTTTTTTTTGTTTCTTACATAAGTTTTTTAATAAAACTCTCAATCAAACTTTTTATTCGATAACTTTTACACTGAAATCCTCGTCCGACGTATATCTTTTTTGTTTTCTTATTTCTTCACTTGTGATTTTCATTATTCTCATCCCAAGAAACCAACGCACTTTTTGTCCGATCGGAAGAAAAAATGAAAAGAAAATCCTTGTCTCCAAAATCCAAATCAAATGATATTGTACAATACGAAACATATATAAGGTAATATGTACGTATGCATGTGTTTTTTTTAATGTGTCGTGTGTATGTTTTGCAAAGTGTAATAAATTCACTGAACGACTCGTTCATTTAATCGCTTTAAACGTTCCTCATTGTTCATTATTCATTTTTTTTTTTGTAATTACACATATAATTTTTACACATAACTTCTTAAAATACTCTCGAAAGCAAAGGTAAACAATCAACTTTCAGGGCGTATATATAAATGATCGTACTGCGGATCTGCATGATTTTTATCGTTGACGCGCGTTAGTTCGCGCGCGCACCAACTCTTAAATTTATATATTTATATTTAAAGAGAGAGGGGGAGCTTTTTTTTTCATGTGTGTGTATGTCGTATGTAATTTTTTTTTCTTCTTCGTCTTCTTTTATTTTTTTCTCCTTTTGCGTGTAGGTGAAGAGAGAAAGAATGACAGGTAGAGACTTTGCCGCGAAACTTGGCAGAGTACACATTTTACTTGAGTGCGTGTGGGTCTCGCGTACTTTTTTTTATTTTTATTTATTTATTTTGTTATCTACGCATCGTAAGCTTACGTCTATTTATCCTCCCCTCATTGCGCTTTATTCTTCTTTTTTTTTATTTACTCATAGCACAACAATCGTTAAGGAGACACTTATTTATCGTACAAATCAACATTGTATATATGTGACAGTGGATGCCGCGTTGAAAAAAAAAAGATGTAAGGGGTGATAGTTGTAATAAGTGTCTCCTTAAATTAATAAAATTCTTATCACGTTAAATGAAAACTCTGGCTGTATCGCATTAACTCGCAAACAAAACGCGTCTTAGTTTCTTTTCTCTCTTCATTATTATTCTTTTATGTTCCTTTCATCATGCAGACAATCATCACAGAATGAGAATGAAATATTTTTCCACCTCCGTCTCTTAACCTTTGCTTCTTTATTTGTTCGTTTTAATCTATGTTAGATTAGAAACACGATCGTATATGTTTCGCATGACTTCTCTTTAGATTTCACTTTATTTATGCAACTTATAATGCACTTTATAATGCAACTCTCTTTCCTCTGTATACACGTATAATTCATTCTTTGACGCGCTACTTACACGCATGAAAATGGCACCGATAAAAAAGTTTTTTTTTCTGCTCGCTGGTTATTATTTTTTTTTGTTAATTATCTTTTTTTTCCTAGCGCTCGTTCGATTGTAGACACCCCTCGCAATTCTCTTTTCTTTCTCTCTCGCTCTTTATATATAATATGTATATATACTTTGTTTTTACGAAGACAGATTTGATTCCCGCCGCACATTCCGGTCTTTTTTTTTTTGTCATTTTTTTTTGTATTCTTGGGTTATTTAAATTATCTAAACGAATCGACACACTGCGTCGACTCGTCGCTCGTCATCTATGGACAAGTGATGATTTTTTTTCACGATAAGTTATTTTTTTGTTCTTTTCTCTAAACACGCAGTAACAAATAAAATTCAGGGAAGGATGAGACTTATGTACTTTCTATCTAGTCGATACAGCTTTAATATAGTTTTTTTTGTTTTATTCTTCTCTCAGTTGTTGTTTTTGTGTTTTTCTTTTTATTATTATTTTGCTTTGTTTGTCGATCAATTCTTCGAAAACTGCACACTGAGAGACATGTACAATCTTAAAAATTCGCAATCTTCCTATATAATATATTTATGTATAAGCGAGAGCTCAGTGGTCTGAATTATGAAAAATTGCTTGAAAGAATCGGTAAAAAGTTGCGCGAAATATTTGTGACGAGATTAATTACAGGAAAGTTATTGATTTTTTCCTCTTGGTTTCTTTAGTTATCTTTCAAAAGTTTCTAAACATTGAAAACAGTCTTGCAATGATTTTTTTTACCTCATACGACAATCGAAGAATCGCAATCTTTCTGTGTACGTGTGTGCTAAAAAGTAAATGTTTCAGTCGCATTCAATGTGCCAGTAATTGACGTTGATATTTATGTTTATTAACGTATGTGTCGACGAGGGTTCAACAAATCACATGACAACGCGGAGTAAATATTTTTTTTTTCAAGGATTCTGTTTTTATTACAGTAAAATGAGGTACAAACAACTGAAACATTTACTTTGAATATACACATCGATAAGTGAAAATCAATGATACTTTCATATACTCTGAAAAAATTATAACAAACAACGAAATAAATGATACTTTGCTCTTTCAATTAATCAAACTTAAACCTCTTTCAACAAACAAAAATAAAACGACGCTGTCTTCCTTCCACACTGACGCTTGCACATACATCTTTGACTCTTTCGCGCGACGTAGCCAACGTTGCGCAGTGTTGCGTTTGAAAAGCGTAATAACAAAATAACACACGGAGTTTTAACAAAAAAGAAATGCAAACGATATCGACAATTAGTGAGACCAAAATTCACCGGTTGTACGCATCTAATAGTCGCAATAAATTTTTTCTTTTCACAATTTCATTTGTTCGTAGCGTACAGAGCTAAGAAATGGAAGTCGAAATAATAAATACAAAATAAAAGCCGTCTAACGATCGGACGAGAGACGGATAAAAAGCGTCATCTAACACAATATATTATTGCACCATGATCAAATGATGAAATCACCGGGTATAAACAACAAGACTCGATACATTAAACAACATATCAAACATAAAAAAAACAAACGAGGCAACGATAGAAAAAGCATAATAGTAAAAAAAAAACGAAATTGATTGGGCAAATATACTCGCTAATTATTGTTTATACACATTATAGAGTCGATTGTCAGAGTCGGCGAGAAACGAGCGCATGATCGTCGATATCGTTCCTCATAATCAGAGAGAATAATATGGCGAAAGAGCGAAGTTGTGAATTGCGCAAGCGCCAGCTTACAAATAGATAGTTATTACAATTAAAACGCTCTTCGAAATACTGTAAAATCTCACAAAATACTCTTCTCGTAAAAAGGTGGTGGCTGAGAGACTACGTGGTTGAGTGTCGAATGTCGTGTATGTGTGTACGTGAATTTGAAATCGAGAGAGATTCACTTGTACGTGTATTTTTATGCGTGTATGTTCATGTATGTTGAGTGTAAATGTTACAGACGAATAACGGACACAACTGTACAAAAGTAATAATGCGCGCTCGCGACGTGGGGGAAGCGATCGTCAGTAAAAAAAGGGCCCGACAAACGAAGATCGACGGAGATTCTGACGAGAGTTTTGTGTTTGTTTTTTTTTTTACGTTTACTTGATGTTGTTTGCATGTGTAAGTGTGTTATATCGCGTGTCTACGTGTGTTAAGGAGATGGTGTTTGTACCTACTGGGAGACAGACAGTAAATTCAGCATCTAATACTCGCACACTCTTGGGTGGGAATAAGGGTATCATTATCATCACCAGCATTATCATCATCATCATCATCATCGACGAACGAGTCTTCTCTCAACGAACAATTCTCTCTCTCTCTCTCTCACTCTTTCTCACTTACATTCATTCATTAACACTCGAATGCAGCGCGTGTAAGTTGTAGCGTAAATGTATATGTGTTTGTGTGTGTGAATGTTGAATGCGCACACGTTGTCCGATCGTTTATTATTATTTTTTATTTTGTTATCTTGCCCTTGTATTTCTCTCATGGCGACGACAGGGCACTTCGGCATCGACCGGACGACGTCAACGACGACGACGACGACGACGATAATAATGACGTGGTTGACGACGTCGACGACGGCTAGCAGTAGCGGTAGCATATGGTTAACTGGAGGACACGCGCTTGCCTCCAGTTCTCTTCTTCTTCTTCTTATCTTGTCTTCTTGTTTGCTAGCTTTTTTACAGGCTAGAGACGACGACGACGTTGACGGCAATCGATGACGACGACATCGACGACGACGACGGCGACAAAATGCACCAGCTTGCCAACTGCCAAGTCACAACAACTCGTATTGACGTAGATGCATCCGTTGAATTATGTCTCGGCAGTCGTTGAACACTCGCTTGATGTTCTCCGTGTCCACGGCGCACGTGAAATGCGGATAGCAGTAGTGCTTGCCGTCGCCGCTCGCCGTGCTTATGCGCTGCAATGACAAACGAAAGCGTTAATGATTCGATCAATTTCCCAACCAACGAGATAAATTATTTACTTTACGTCTCGTGTCCACGTTTCAGAGCGATAAACTTACTATTGCATTAACAACAGTGCTAAGTATTTCTTTTTTTTTTTCTTTTTTTTTTGTTGTTTCTTCTCTACTTTACAAACACTAATTATTTCACGCGAACAGCCTCGAGTGTTCCGTAAGATTATGCAACCTGAGCTACTTGCGAGAGTTACGCTTATCGAATATCGTCCAAATTGACATTATCACGAAACAATTGACGACAACGATAATCATGAAAACCCTTTTACTCTCTAATCTTATCGCGAACTCTACGAGATACAATCGTTCTTGTATACAATTATGTAAGACAAATCTATAATTAATTAACGATAGCTTTCAAAACGAAAAAAAAAGAAAGAAATTAGCATCACTCAAGCTTACGTACTGCACTTGTCGCGACGAGAAATTTTTAAATAGAGCCTTTTTTTTCTATTGGCAAGTATTTATAAATAGACGATCGCGAGGCTAGAAATAGCCTGCCGGACGATATCACACAATATAGAGGCGTCAATAATATACTCACAAGAAATTCGTCTCTAATGAAGTACTTGGCCCGTATGACGTCGGGTGGTTCCGAGGGATCCGTCACGACGCCGGGCTCGACCGGCGTCTGATACCTCGCGAATTCGGGAAAATAGTCTTCCAATTTGTGCTTGCCCGCCTTCACCTTTTCCGCAAGCAGATCCTGCTTGTTTAGGAACAAGATTACTGATATTGTGCGGAGCCATCTGCGTGCGAGAAAGAAACAAAAATAACATCCAATTAGTATCTGTAGTATGTACTTGTTGTTGTTTGCGGAATCGTGACGTTGAATGGGCGAAAGTGAAAAAATTATTTGAATATCAAAGGTTTTATTGCTACGATCAAAAGGTATATAAGTTATGAAAAGTTTTCTTTTCAATCCACCGATTTTGCGTACAACTTGATGTTAATTAGCAATTTACAAACAATTTTTTTTACTCGACGTCCAATTTGTAGATGGCCGGCGCATATTCATAATCTGAATGAAAAGTTTTTACTGGTTGGACGCAAAAAAAAAAAAAAGGAAAAGAAAAAATGGCTGTAGTTTCTAGAGCTTAATTTCAGTTCAAAGCGACGTTCAACGAACGACGTAATTTTCGTAATGAGAAAATAATTTACAGCCAGATAAAAATATCAAACTTTTTTGTTTGCAAAAATAAAAAAAAAAATAATAAAAAATACTGAAATAGATTACTGATTGCTGAAAAAAAGGCGAGAGACTGAAACTTACCGATTGTTCCAGATGCTTTTGAAAAGATCGAGACTCTCCCGGAGTCTGAGCTTCGTCGGGTCTTCCCTGAGCACCATGTTGTAACTACTGCAAGCCGTCACGAAGATAATGGCCGTCACGTCGTTGAAGCACTGTATCCATTTTCTTCTCTCGTCTCTCTGTCCGCCAACGTCGAACATGCTGCGAAAAGAAAATGACGAACGTTTTGCAATATATTACTACATTTCGTCGGAGCGAACAAAAAAAAAAATATATCGATGATATACTCACTGAAAGTTAACTTTGTCAACTTGAAATCGCGTTTCGAAGATACCGGATGTGAGAACACGACACCTGAGTATGTCCTGTAAAAAAATATAAAAATAATGTAATGCACAGAAAAAGAAAATACGGAAATTAAACACGCAAAAAAAAAGTTTCGCTTCGAAAACTTCTTATTATTTTTTTTCTTCATTCTCAGAGTGAAATGAACGAAACCGCGCAATGAATGAAATTCACTTGCTAGGTATCGTTATGAATACAAAAGCAACGAAACTCTCGTTTAATTTCTTATATATCTCGAAGCAGTAAAACCAAAAAAAAAAAAATGACATTTTATGAATGACAGTCACGACGTGGCTCCTCGCGAAGCCTATCTACGGCGCGCGTGGTAATAATGTCTCGAGGAACGAGAATGAAGAGAAGAAAAAAAAAAAAGAAAGAAACAAGGAGAAGAGAAGCGAGTATAGCGACGAAAATGCGACCTTACCTGTTCCGTGGGCGTGTAGTCATGTTGCTTGACGATGGCTACTTTATCTAGGAAACTGGAACAACAAAGCAAAAAAAAAGAGGTTTCATGGAATTTGTGGAGAAAGAGAGAGCCGTGTATGTCGACTGAATAATCACATTTTTCTCGTTATCTCGCTCGCTCTCTGTCTTTCCAATTTTGTATATTATAGCGAACGACAGATCGAGCGAGAGAGACACACAATTTCACTTTAATGGGGGGGGACGATGTAAAGGCTTTTCATTGACGATTGTTTTCGGTGCGGCGGCGACTCTCGCGTGGCTCGTTAAGCTGAATTTAGATCGCTGATCGGAGAAAATATTCTATTCGAGTATTAGCCGCAGCAGTGACAGAGAGACTATTACATTGACAGACGAGCGGAGAACGCAAATTAACAAAGTTGCAATGTCATTTTAATACTTTGCCGCGCAACGATCGCGACGCTCTTTTTTTTTCGATTACAATGTTTACTTTTTTCAGGTGTATGACACATCGCGACGTGACATTATTTCGCTGCGCCGCGCGTGTACTTATTTTCAGATACACACACACTACAATTCGTTCAGTTTTTCGTTCTCTTCTCTCTCTTTTTTCTAATTGCGATTTTAATTAAATGAAATTCGACGTCAATTCGTGCGGAATAAATCGAAGCAATTATTCCTTGACTTTTTTTACTTTTTTTTTTTTTTTTTTTTGATCGGTTCTTCGTGATTTCACGAATGTATTGCATCATGCGAACGAGACAGAAAGACACACAAATGTCTGCGATATTCCCATTGATGAATCGAATACATTTATGTACGACCTTGTTTTTAATTTAATGTATCTAACGGCTTGAATGAAAATGTTTTCTCTGTGCTTTGCTTTTTCTTTTCTCTTTTACATATAAAAAAGAAGATTACGTTACGAATCGATAAATTGTTTAAAAAAAATTACTTTGTTACATATTTTCATGCTAAATTAAACCTGTTATTCATTTTTGCAAGATAATGTTCCAATAAATTTTAAAGTAATATTGAAGACTCTTTCGTGATTAAAAAAATATTAGGCATCCTTGATGGGAAGAGTTTCATACTCGTTTTGCATCCAACAAAGTTGAAATCCAAAGGTCTCCAGAATTCGTGGTACGAAATCTGGAGCAACTGACTCCAAGTTTTTATTTAAAAGAAAAATGGCGAATTCGAAGCCAAGTTAATTTTTATCACATTATTTAGCTTAACAAATCCTCACTGATAACTCCAAACAAAACAATTTTTGAATAACGAACGTCGCCCAAAGAAAATATTCGTTTGCCCTTATGTATGTACTCTCAACTCAGCGCGGAAAAAAAAATATTTTTTTTTTGTTTTTTTATTTTCGCAAAAAAAAAAAAAAAAAAAAAAAAAAACAACGATGTTCCCATCGTGAATAATCCAAGAGTTGTATAGCGATAGAGCGCAAAGGAGCGAGAGAGAGAGAGAGAGAGAGAGAGAGAGAGAGAGAGAGAGAGCGGAGTGAGTGTATATAACTTCGTTATCCCCAGGAATTCTCGCTAAATAAATGATCCCGGCTGCAGTACAGCGTCGGTGTCCCTAAAGGGTGTGCGCGGGCGCGCGCTAAGGAAATCGATCGCTTGGCTTCTCTCACTCTCTCTCTCGCGCGTTCTAACCTCCTCCACCTCCCATATTACAAAATCCAGGTCATGGGTCACTGCCACCTGCAGCAGCAGCAGCTTCCTCAGGACGACCTTCGCTTGTAACTCGACTACTATGAAAAATAATAATCCCTCGATCGCTTCTTCTTTTCTATCTTTCTATTTCGCTCTCTCTCTCTCTCTCTCTCTCTCTTTTACTTATTTTTTTTTTATATAAAGAGGATGTATGATGCACATACATAGAGAAGTAGCAGCAGCAGCAGCAAGGCAAGCACACAGAATTTGGCGAACTAGGCAAATGGGTCGGAGAGAAGATCGATCGCAAGGGCCCTCACAGCTGACTGCGCTCCGATGGATTTAGACGAGCGACGACACCTTTTTTGTACGTGTGTACGTGTGTGAATTTTTTATATATATATATATTTTGTCGTCGTCAACGGGTGAAAAAAAAATCAAAGATGTGTCTTTGCGATGACTCTTTTTTTTTACTTTGTCGATGGGATTCGAAATATTTGAAAACACGCTTTTTTTTTCAACGGGTGTTTTTGTTATCTACCGTCGAAAAAAAAAAATTCGTGTACATAACAGTATATATAGTCAAGGAAGGAAATGACGAAACTGATAAGAGCCGAAATAAAAAAAGAAATCGTTGTGTCGCGGCCGTGTATATACACACAATAAACGGTCGTTTTTTTTTTTTTTTTTTTTTGGCGCTTCTGCACGCATTGCGAGAAACACGTTGTATTCGCGTCTATGTGATATAACGTCAGTCTTCCAAAACATTTACACTTGAAATAGCTAAAAGGCTTACGCGCTTGCGTTCATTAATTATTACCCACGCGACGCGCGATGCTTTTTGAAAGCTCGGAACGCGTTAAATAAGATTCTTATTTGTTTTTATTTTTACAATAATTTTTTTTTTCTATACAATACAGTCTCGTTTAAAAAAAATGAAATAAAGTTATTTTTCTTTATTTTTATTGCGGAGGCATCGCGTTTCGCTTTGATGTATATTTCTTTTTTTTCTTCAAGGAGCTTTGTTAATTTATATCGTCTGTCGCGGCCGATTGCAAAATTTTGCCTAGGAGTTTTACTTCGAAGACTCGGTTTTTCAATGAGAAGACATTCGAAAACTATATGCGTTTGAAATTTCATACTAGTTTTCTTTTTTATCTCGCAAAATTGAAATATCGCGTGAGTAACGATTGTTTTAAAGAAAGAACCACAGTCTTTTAGAAATCGATAAATAACATTCTAAAAATTGCTTTTTTTTTACTGGCACGCAAATTGTTATATTTTCAATAAACTCGTTTCACTCTGTATTATCACATTATTTTTACTTCTATGAAAACACCCCCTGTACACGAAGATTAACAACACCCAGAACAAAAAAAAATATATCTCGCGAAAAATAAAAACAACACTATTCAAAAAAAAAAATCTTTAAAAACCGCAACAGTAGCAGCGCGAAGCACTCAAGGCCTCGTAGCGCTCACTCGCGCTTGAGAAATGAAAATTAATCCAAACGACGCGTGTGTGTATAACGCGCTATACAATTGTGTCTCGATAGCGTGGGACTTTTTCCAAGAAACCCGTCCAACTTTTACCCGCCGCATGCGCTCGCAAATGCAAAAATAAACCCCTCGCGCGTTTTTCGACTCATTCTCTCTTTTTTTCAAATACGATGTATGTATACATACGGTGAATGATGCCAAATCGAGACTTTTTTTTTCGTTGCCCGTGACTCATGCAGCAGCATGCTCATCATCATCGACGTGTGCCTGCTATACTAATAGATACAAACATAGTGCAGGGCCAGGGCAAAATAAATCGCATGCTCTGGCGCCTCGGACGTAACTTTTTTTTTTGTTTCTTTATAGCGCCAAACGGACGAGGTGTTGTTCGAGGCATGCGATTGATTGTTTCGCTGCGGCGTTTTGGCTTTGATGTTATTTCCTTTTTTTTTCATAGTCGATTCGTTGAGTATTGGCAATATTGTTTATTTTTAGTCGCGGCTTTTTTTCGCTATCCAGTCCGCGGATAAATTATAATTGGCGCGATTTTTTTTTTAATTGCAAAACGCGGAACGAAGCGTCAGGTTGAAAAACTTTTATTTATTATCATATAGGCCTAGACTCGATCTTATCGCGAACTGCTGGGGGGGGGGGGGGGGGGAAAAATAATCGTAAATTGCTATCAAAAAAAAGCGGGATATAATACCCGGCACGCAGAGCACTATAAAGTAATAAATTTTGAAGAAGAAAAAATGAAGAAAATACTCCGCGAATGTCAAAACATTGAAACTATATATAATTCAAACCGTTTTGTCGAGAGAAAGAGCGAAAAACCACGAAAGAAGAGAAGAGAAATAATCGTCATCGTCGTCAATGCAAAAGAGAAGAGAAAAAGATTTTTCTTTTTTTCGCAAAAAAAGAAATCGATGCTTCAGCTGAGGCTGCTTCTCTCTCTCTGTGTCTTCATAGAAACGAGCTAATCTTTGTTATAAGGTAGGCGATAGGCGCAGTTATAGCGCGGGCGGCAACCTGTATCGCGTCGTCGTCGTCGTCGTCGGCGGCGGTGGCGGCGGCGTGTCAACACTATAGCGCCGCTTTATATCTCGACTCTTCTTAAAATACAACGCGTCTATTTATAGATTATATATAACCAGCAGCAGCAACGGCAGCAGCAGCCATACTCTCTTTCCTATATATCTACTCATTGAAGAAAATTTCCAAGCGTGAAAAATATGCCATAACATCGGACTTTTTTTTTCCTGTTCTTCTTCTATATACTTTTCCGTTTTTTTTTCGGTTTATCGAACCCAACGCGAACAAACGATACGCGGCGCAAGGTTACGCGAATTAAAATTTAAATTAGTTACACGTGCGAGCCATCGCCGTTTTTTTTTTTTATAGTGGAGCAGTATGTGTTTTCGGCTTATAGGGATATAGGAAAATTCGTCATTGCGCAAAAAGCCGAAAGAATTTATTGTATCTCGCGCGCTTTGCCCACCGAGATCTTTTAAGCTATTATGATTAATTATGATCGATTGAAGAATTTGCTCGTTCTTGTCACTTTTACAACGATTATCATTTGAAGTAAATAATACCGAGTGTGAATCATTTAGCGGGCGATATGTTCCTTATTCTTTTCTCTCTCTTCTTCTTCATCTCGCGCGCGAACAAATAGAAACAAAGCGATAACGCTCTTACTCTCTCTCTGTCTCTTTCGAATCAAAGTTATATACTCCTCGCGTACGAAAAGAAGAAGAAGAAGCTAAAGCGTGAGTTTGCTAAAAAAAAAAGATAAATCCTTCCATTACTCTTTTATACCACCCTCGAACAAGTCATTTTCAAACCCTCTCGACAATGAGTTTGCAAGAAAAAAAAACAGAAGCACGTTAAAAAAAAAATTCAAGTGAAACGCATAGAAGAAGAAGTAAATATTCATCCTAAGAATAGTCTTTGGTTGGTAGTAGCGCGCGCGCGCCTCGCGATAATTAGCGAGTAGTAGATATATAGTGCGGCAGGAGGCGCGAAACGAAGTCACATGCTATATTACTGCCGACGACGATTATCTCGTTAAGCCTCCGCGCGAGCAACTTCGTTTCCCGTCGACGACGACGATGTTGCGCAAGAGAGAGCCAAAATTCAAATCGAAGGCCGTCGTTTTAGAAGCTAACACTGCAGAGAGTGAGTGAGAGAGAACGCGGGTCATCGACCATATATACGTGGGAGCGTTACGATTTATTTTTAGAGTTAGAGAGAGAGAGATCGATCGTGTATGCGATTCATTTTTCAACGATCTACTTTGACGTGCACAAGCGATTGGAGGTGACCGGTCGTCGGATACATTGATTTTTCAGTTGAGACTTTATGAGATTGAAAGGTCTTTCCTTTCTCTCTCTCTCTCTCTCTCTCTCTCTCTCTCTCTTTTGCGCGCATGCACACAAGCAACGAGTTTATGTATAATGTATAGAAAGTGAAATCTAAAGCGTTGCTCTGCGTGTATGTGAAATGTAAACAAGGAAACTCTCTACTCGAATCAAAATGAATATTTTAATTTGCGATCGAAAATATTTGAACGTACATACGGTTTTTTTTTACGAAACATTTAAAACGTCGGCTATCGCGTTGTGCGTGTGATATTTACATTAAACTCGAGGTTCAGCAAACCCAATCGCGATTCGCGCGACATTGTATGAAAGAACAATAAAAAAACCAAAGAAAGAATGAAACGGGTAATTTCCC
This sequence comes from Galeopsomyia nigrocyanea, assembly GCA_035047105.1. NCBI lineage: Eukaryota > Metazoa > Arthropoda > Insecta > Hymenoptera > Eulophidae > Galeopsomyia > Galeopsomyia nigrocyanea. The sequence continues at coordinate 15,632,956 of JAWWMK010000008.1, read as the reverse complement.
TGAGGAAATCTTTCCTCCAAGACTTTCGAGCCGAGAGAGTGAGAGAAAGAGAGAAGTCGGTCCGCAACCGATATTTCCAGTGACATAAATCAAGCCAAGTTTTTAAAGCTGCATTTATATTTAGCCGTCAACCTCCCCCGAATAGACATCTCAATTAAGCGAGTTAATTTTAGAGAGAAGAGTAAGAGAGTGATGCATCGGGGGAAAGAAATAACGAAAGAGAGAGGAAGAGAGTGAGAAAACTCACTATTTGGCGCAGTCGATGAGCTGATACTCGTTGCTCCTCTCGAAGCTCTGCTGTACGCCTCGGTCCTTCCACAGGGCCTCGACTAATTCGTAGAACTCCTGTTTGACAAAAAAAAAAGAGCACATGTATATATACATTACAAAACAATAATTATATATAAACATGATAAAGTAGCGCATTCCAAGAGTATGTATGTATATAGAGAGACAAAACAGTATACAACGCAAGAAAGCCGATACGCGACGAGACAACGGGACGACGGAATAACACAAGTGAGAGAGAGAGAGACGGACACGCACATACATGCACGACTAAGAGAGCATCATAAAAGCGAGAATTAGCTGTTTCCGGTGTTTCAAAGCTTCCATCTCTCGCCTCTATATGCTCTCCTTCGAAGACACATCTTTTGCAAGCCGCCTTTTCTTTTACGAATTGCCAACGCGCAGACAGACAATTTGCCCGGATGATTAATTCTCTCTCTCTCCTCGCTCGCGCACGTTCTTCGTTATATTAGACGTCCGTGTGCCCGCAAAAACACGGCAGCAGCAGCAGCATACACGCGCTCCGAAAATTTTGCGACGAAGGATTGCTAAAAGTAGTATCACGGACAGAACTGCGGTTTCTTCGTACTTTCCATTGACTATACACATCATCGCGCGTTTTACAATATTATATTCGACATTACAAATATAGCTAGTGAGCAACCTTCGTCGTCATCAAACGAAAAAACCGGAGCGAGAAAAATCTTTCCATTAAACCGTTGGCAGAAAAAAAAAACTAAACATAATAAACGAACGGAATATACGTTTTCGCTTGATACTGCCAACTCTGTAGTTTCGCAATGACCGAGTTTATAGAGCACCATCACGATCATCATCATCATCATCCACTTTGCACCATCGCGAGGCAGACGTACACGACGATAACGACGATGACACGTGAGAGAAAAAAAACTCACCGGAGGATAATCGAAGTCCGGGGAAGACGAGACGTCGAGTACGTAGTCGACTTTGCTCTGGTGTGCCGAATCCTCGAGCGTGACGGGCGGCGTCAGGGTGCTCATGGCACTGACTATCGTCTGCAAAAACAACAATAACAGAAAACAACACCATTAATATCTTCCGACATCAAAGAAACTCGCCTACGCATAAAAAGATTAAATAAAAACTCACCAAAATAGCATCCCTGATGTTCTTCTTAATGTCCTCGATTTTCTGCCGCTTCTCCCTGCGAAAACGAGAAAAAAATTAAGGGAATAAAGATTGGCCTCAGCTGCGCAACAACAATAAATTTTGTAATAATTTGTAATTTCACCTCGCTGAAATTTCCTTATCGCGAGAGAGAGAGAGAGAGAGAGGCATACATATACACAAGCGCGCGAATCGCGAAGCGAACGCGCGCGCGAGATAAAGCGCTAGGAATTTTTCCGTGATCGCGACGACTACGACGGCGACGATGGTATATACACAAAATAAACAAACGCTTTTGATCTTCTCTCTCTTGCGAGAAGAAGCTTTGCTCTTTACGCGAGTATATATATATAATACGTATATGTATATGTATATATATGAATTCTCAACTTACGACTCGCTGAAGCCGTTCACGTGGAGTATCCTCATCTGCTTGACGATTGTACTTTTGCCGGACTCTCCCGCACCTGTGGTCGAAAAACAGAGAAAGAGAGAGAGAGTGACATAGAGGCAAGTTGTTAAAAAGAAAATCATCGAATCGATAAAAATGCACGTCGCCACTTTTGTGTATGCATGTGTATTAGTGTGTGTATGTGTGTGTTCTGCTACTGCTGCTGCTTGCGCACATAGACAACCGCAGAGTTTCTCACACAGACACACATTGGCGTGAGTCTAAAAATACTACATACAGCGCGCGCGAGAGTGTATGTGTGTGTGTGCGAGTATAAGCGCGAGAAAGAGAGAGAGAGAGAGAGAGAGAGAAAATGAGAGACACGTACCAAGCAAGAGTAGCCTGTGGGTGGCCCTGTAGACCTGCTTGTCCTTTTGCAGCTGTCGTGTGATGGCGTCCGAGCGCCTCTTCTGGTTCTTGGTATCATCCTGGCTGGCTTTGCTGCTCTGGCTGCCGAAGCACCCCATGACACAGGAGAGGCAAGCGAGCGAGGGCGCCGCCTCCTCGGTGGCAGCAGCAGCACCACCAGCAGCGGCGGCTGCGGCTGCGGCGGCGGCGGGAGCAGCGGACGGCGGCGGTGCCGGTGCAGGTTGCCGCTGAGGCTGCTCGTCTTCCTCTTCGGAGGCAGAGCCAGCCGCGGCGCCCTTCGCTCCCGCAGCAGCAGCGCCTCCGCCCCCCTCCGCCACCCTTCGACTGCTGCTCGCCAACTTCTCCTGCTGCTGCTCGCCTCCAACACCACTTGCACGCGCACCTTCACCACCACCACCACCGTCACCGACACCACTTCTGCCGCTGCTACGACCACCGCCGCACTATCCACTTCTACCGTCGAGTCGAGCTCTCTGCTGCTGCTGCTGCTACTGCTGCAGCTCTCTCTACTACTGCTATCGCGATCTTCTCGCCTGCGCTGCTGCCTGCCTGCCCGACGAGCCTCCTCCTCTCGCGCCGCGACGACGACGACTCGCTCGCCTCTTCTTCTGCTTCTTCTGTCAGATACGACCGCAGCACGGTCGTCCCTGCGTGTTTAATCACCAACTATCACAAACGGCTCACTCGGCACACGCGCGCACACCCGAATTTCAACTAAATCCCAGCAGCAGCAACTTGCAGCCAACAACAAGCAGCTCTCGGCAGCATGTCGTCGTCCGTCCGTCCTCTCTCAAGTCGTCTGCTAGCTAGCAGAGAGCACGACCCGAGAAACCGAGTGTGAGAAGCAATGAGAGAAAGAGTGTGCGAGAGAGAGCGAGAGATGAGGAACTACTACTCGAGAGCACACCACACACACAGGCGGTGCCTCCTGCCTGCCTGGCTTCAGCCTGTGCAGCCTGCTGCTGCTCTGCCTCTGGCTACTGCGGCCTGTACGAATGCCTTCGCCGACGACGATCTATCTCTCACTCACGTGCGCATGCGCGCCCCGCCTTCCGGGCTGCCAAAGTGAGAGAGACAGAGCTCAACTTCAGGCAGAGTCTGTTAGTCTCTGCACCTAGCCCACCTTCTCCACGGCGCAGCTGCTGCTCTTGCTCTCCTCTCGCGCGGCGCGACTCTCGAAAGCACGATCGCCGCGACCAGCCGCGACACTACTACTACTACTATACTCACTGACAATCCCCCCCAGTCCCCCCACCCACCCAACCAGTAACTGCCCAGCAAAGCAGATCGATTCTTACTAAGCCGCGTTTACATGTGACGCGATGGTATATAGGTACACTACACACAATGAATGAATGATTCCTTCGCTTTTTTTTCTTTCTTTCTTTTTCTATAGATACATTTTATTTTGGATTTGTACAAAATATAGAGAAGGCGATCTACAAGTGTAATTTACAGGCTAAATGCTTATGAATGTAACGAGGAGGAGACAGCTGAAACTCCATAATCACGCCTCCGCGTGCCGGATACCATCCTGAGAGCGTGTGTATACATGTCGTTGATTTTGTTTTTCTTGTGATGTTTTTTTTTCTTTTCATATATTCTTTTGCTTTTTTTATGCGGAATGAAGCGATCGTGACGCCCAACGTATGCCGAGGCATGAAGTGTATGTGTATCTGTCGATGGAGCTGTTGTGTGTTGTTTCTTTTTTTTTCGTTTATTCACAGTCACTTCTCACACTGGCGCCCGTCCAAAGGCGATTTTTCCACTCTTTCAAATTAGATTGTCCATTTCACATTCTCCAATGGTGCAGAGAATGTTCAGCTGCATCAACTCCTCTACGACTTCTTTGGGTCATCTGTCCTGTTGTCATCTGCCAGAAGTGCATTCAGGTCTATGTCTTGAAGGCTTGAGGAATGTATGTTGGAACCTGCAAGTTCAGTAGATGGTGCGCGAGCTTAGAATTGCGTTGAGTAGGTGGTAGGATGAACATCGGATGTTTGCATACCTGCATGCGCCAGGAAAAGATCTTTGAGGAAGCCAAGTTCCTTCGTGAGCATCTTAATCTTCTCCTCGAGTAATTCATTCTCTATTTTCAGCTGGTGCACTCGCTCCAAAGTCTGTTGTGTACGCATCTTACTTTTCACTCTGGACTTCTTGACGGCCTACGAACAAGCATAATGAATTTAATATTACTATGGACTCTATTAGAATTTATGTAACAGATCACTAGCAATATATACCTGATTATTCCTGTCCCTTCTCTTTCTGTAGTCCTCATCGCCATCATCATCCTCCGACACTACCTTCTTCCTCCTCTTGTTGTTTTCCTTGTTTGCTGGAGGCATCTGGAATGAAAATCATGCGAAGTTACACCACAGTTTAAAAAAAAAACATGAAAGAACACGTTGAGCCAAGTTTTGCAACAGGCGAGTAAACACGAGAAAATAAGTTTCCAAGTATAATCCGACGGTATGACTAATACCCTGAGAAATCACGTTGCGCGTTTATATATATATACTTACACCTACGACACCTTATCATCACACATTCTTCAAGATAATACCGTTATAATTATTGTCCATAACGCAATAACGTTTTTTACGATCATTGTTTGCGTACCTCATTGTGCGTGGCTATCATTTCGAAAGGCAAAATTCACTCGAGTACTCGCTGTTTACGAGAGAGAGAACGAAAAGATAAATAATGCAAGGTTGCCCCGTTAATCGAGCCACTGGCCGAGAAAAAAAAAAGAGAGATTCGAACTTGTAGGCTATCTCTCGCGTTCTCCTTCTGCTACACTTCTCGGACGAAATAGCTAAAATGCCGCGTAATCGAACTCACCTCTTTTATAGACTGGCTGCTGCTGCTGTTGATTTCGCAATAAAGCACGACGACAAGTTTGACGTTTCTTTTTTTATGAGCCAAGCGCTGGCTACTACCATGTGTGTGCGAGATAACGTTGCGACGGCTAACTTGGGAATGACGCAATCTTGCGTATGAAACTGTTCACCAATGAAAAATTAGGGTGCGTTTTCATGGCGGCAACGAACAAGAAGATACAACAATGATATTGTGTAAATAATGTGGGTTCATACTCCATAGGCGGGGGAATATTGCTGAATAAATTTAAAAAAATCTAACTACAATAATATTTCCCCACCCCACATGACCCATCTCATTAAAGGAGTTTTCGTTCGTCATGAAAACGCTCCTTTAGTGTTCGTTCTCATGTGGCGATGAGTAAACAAGTAGCAGACAAGACCAAAAAAAACTTATCTTCATCATCATTACCTAATCGTCACACTATCAAAACCTATCAAAATCATTGTGGTTTTAATACATTTCAGAATGAAACACTCTTAATATTGTATATTGATTTTTGATAATGCTCCGTTTATTTTCTCAGTTCAATTTAACCTAAGTTATTTAACTGATGTAATGAAAAATTGATTGATGTAAAGAAGATTTCTAAGGAGCATGCAGCTTCAATTGTTAATGAAAAACTGCACAACAGAAAATGATACTTATACTTATAATTATTCTGATGATTAGTAATATGTAATAACACAGAAGCTTCACTAGATCTCTTTAATAATGGTATTATTAACCTGATTTAGTCAACAAAAAGAAAAGTCTTAAGGAATATGCAATGAGAACAGAACATCAAATAATTCTACAAAAAATCTATTAAATGTCAGATACAATTCGATCTTATGATAATTATAATACATAATCAACACAAAAGAAAAAAACTATCATACACCCACCTGTACATACAACTTTCTCCACACTGAAATAGAACTGAATACTATAAACCTAAAGTGATATTTTTTGTCTTTAATTATTTTTTTTTACAAAATTTCATGTGAACGTTAAACTATTCTTACGACTAATCTTAAAGAAGATTTACAATGATCGTCCGCGATATAAAATCATAAGCCGATCCCCGCAGGGGATTCAACTTACTCGCTATCGGAGCCAGACTCGCTGCCACTACCGCTAGCACTGCCACTACCACTGCCACTACCTTCGCTTCCACTGCCAGACGCAGACCTCGATCTCGACCTTGACTTGGATTTTGACTTGGACTTGGCAGGAGACTTCGAGGCGGATCTCGCCGGTGACCCTGAACCCGATCGCGCAGGTGATCCTGAACCTGACCTCGCTGGTGAACCTGAACCTGATTTCGCTGGTGAACCACTACGCGAGCGAGATTGCGACTTGACCGGCGAACCCGATCTCGAACGAGATCCCGAGCCAGAACGCGATCGTGAACGAGATTGCGACTTGGACTGACTCCGAGCTGATCGTGATGATCGAACTGAACGTGTAGAACGAGCTTTCGATGGCGATCGCGAACGAGATTTGCTGGTAGCTCGAGATGATGCACGCGAAGATGCTCGGGAGCCTTCTTGGCCATTCTCGCGCGCTTCGCCGTTTTGCTCGTTGTCTGATCCCTCTGGAAATGTTGATAAAATTCATATAAGAGTAATGTTATCATGAGTAATAAAAGCGATGTATTCAAATAAAACAAATGGATAAACAAACCTTTTTCCTCCTCGTTTTTGTCTTCCTGTATTTTGGTTTCCTCTTGTTCTTCTTCCTCCTCTTCTTCTTCTTCCTCTTCCTCCTCTTCGTCGCAAGGTCGTTCCAACTGCTTCTCTCGGTATCGTTGCATTCGGAATTCGGGAGCGGTCATTGTTCGGTGACGTACGACCAGTCTGGTGCTATTGAGTGGCTGGCCAACCTTCTGTCGTCGCTTGCTCAGTCTTACACGAGTTTCCAGTTCGTTATAATAGACCTGCAGAAGAAGTCGTTGAAATGAGATGAATTTTTGTCAAACTATAGAATTTAAATATATATGAAGAAAATAAAAAAATCTCATTTGAAAACTTTATAACTTCTCTACCACTACATAAATAATAGTAACAATAAAATAGTTCATTCACCCCATCGTCGCGAACAACAAAGAAATAATTCTCTTCGTAACCCTTGGAAGCTTTATTTTTGACATTCCAATTGTATTCTCTAGCCATCTTGTATTCATACTCTTCCTCCTCTGCGTATTCAATGTCATTGCAGAAATCTCTTTTCCTTTTCTCGAGTGTCTCTTCCAAAGGTAAGAAGTAAGCTACGAATTGTTCTCCACTCTCGTCCATCACACCCCTGAAGTAATGAAATAATTAGAATTTAGAAAACTCTTTATCTAGTAAAGCCTGTAACATCAACTGTAATGTAAGATACCAACCGAATCATGGCCTGTGACATTTCTTCTATTTGGGCTGGTACCGAGAGTCCTTGAGGAGCTGGATCAGAGTCAAATATAACTTGGGCACATGGATATTTCCACAACTGTTACGCATGAGAATAAATTTTAATACGTTAATTTTTCATTTGCTATTCAATTTTCAAATTTCTAAAATTTAAGTAAAAATACCTTGAAGTCTGGGTAAACAGGAAAAACTTCAACAGCATGTACATTTGGTTTACTGTAATGCTTCTCAATTGGCTTCTTATTGTCTTCAAATGTTTTCTCTATTGCTCGAATTTGAGAGTCACGGTCCATATACAAAGTATCTTCCTATAACAGGTAGCAGCACAACAATTAATAAAATACGATGAGGCACTACAAAATTAAATAAGTTATAAACATACCTTGAAGTGCTTTTTGATATTATGACCAACTTTGGCTTCAACTTTGTCTGATGTCGTTTGCGGTTGAAACCTTGTCTGTTCTGTAGAGATGTACTCAGTACGCCTGAGCCACGACACACTTTTAGCATGATGCCTTGATCTTTTGGAATCCTGAGGTGTGAGAATATCTTCTTCCAATAACTTTTCGTCATCCGGATCCAATTGAGCATTCAGATCACCAATATAAATGTCTTTGTTTATGAGGTCAATTTCTACACCCAAGTCATGCTCAGTAAGTACTTCGTACTTATTATTACGTTCCAAAGTAGTTGGATTGTACTTGATAAATCTTCACAAAAAAAAAGACAGATTGTAAGTATGTACATACTAAAATTCACAAACTCCAAAAACAGAAGTACATATGTCAAAACTCACCTCCTCGCTTCGAAAGGATACGCGATGAATTTGGGATCGAACGTGATGTCAGGCAGGGTATTGCAATATTTCACTTTGCAGATCAATTCCACCCTAAAAAAAATAAAAAAAAACAATCGCAATAATAACAAATGAAAACAGTAAAATTTGGTTGATTAGAGGTTAAGTGACAGTGTTTACCTTTTCTCCGTGGGCCTCGCCGCGCTCCTTTGATTTGCAGCTCCATTTTGAATGGTAGGTGGCATTTTTAACGTTAAGAAGCCAACAGCAATACAAAACTTATTGTAAAATATTACATATGGTGGCCGAATTAACAAACTTACGAGGACACACTAAGTAAAATCCAACTTTTCGCGCAGGTAAACTCGGCACACTCACACTCACACCCTCACACTGCTCGCTCGTTGTATAGTATAGTAAGTTTTTTATTGGCAGAACTTTTACAGTATAAGGCCACAACGCCAATACAGCAGCGCCAAACAA
>JAWWMK010000008.1:15609184-15624044 GCA_035047105.1 Galeopsomyia nigrocyanea | reverse complement strand
AATTTCGCAGTTGGTAACATGAAAAAACCTGGTCCATTCCATGTTTCGTGTCTGCAAGAATTAATGTCCGTTGGGTGCATTGTCAATGGTTAGTGCTTCCACATTTAGTTTTGAAGAAAGCTCGAGAGCTTTCGGTAAGTTCACTATGTCAAAGTGTAATTCTCTGCAATCAGTAATTGAGAATTGTTTTTGATCAGTGTAAAGAAAAATCAGTGTAAAAAAAAATCGTTGAGCAACGTCTACGAGTCGTTAATAATTATAAATTGCAGCGAACAAAGATTTCGATCGCTATATACGCGACAAGGAATTCGTGTCGAAGCTTAATATAGCATGAGTCCAGTAATGAATCAAGTAATTTTTATTATTACAATGATCTACTATAGAAAGGTTTAATTTAAAAAAACCATTAAAAAACGATAGACGCGCGTATTATTAGCGTGATCATGCAACCGACCTTATATCATAGTTTTCATAAATTGGTAACGATATTGTTATTATTTAAAGAAAAATACACTGTTCAGTACAGCTATTGTAAGATTTGTGAAGTGTGAAATCTCTCAGTCTTAGAAAAAAAAATTTATACATTTGATCGGCAAGTTTATTAAAAAAATTTTTACTTGAAAGAAATTTCATATGGTTCGTAGACGGTCATCATACGTTTTGTCGGCAAGTGGATTCTGCTGCATTTAGCAACACTGTTTGCCATTTCTTCCCTTAAGAGATTATACATACTCTCCAATGTTGGCCCTGCCGATGGTTTGATGAGCTGCGGTGAAGAGGCGTATATTATTGTAATGACAAAGGAACGATGCCAGGAGGAGGACGCCATTACATTACCTCGCAATAAATTCAAATTTATCGAACGAGCATGATCTTTTTTCCGTTGTTAAGCGAAGAAAATTTCGACATCGATGCCACCGATTTTCATCGAGCAACTGCACAATGCTACAGTGCTATGTACGGCACGTGCGGCTTTCTTGAATTTTTATTGGAACGCGATGATGAAAACGTAAACGTTCACGCGCCCGTACGGCGTGAGAATTCTGTATTGCGTGTACAAATTGTACAAATACCTTGACAGAGTAGAGTGCGAAGACAATTATTACAGATGCACTGAACTTTTTTTGCAGTATGGAGCAGATCCTCAAGCAACAGGATATAATATGAACGGAAATACGGTACTGGATTTGACCTGGTTCGACCGTAGAGATTTGCCATCGACAACGTTAATTCTAGCGCACTAATTGGCTATTGTCGAAGCTCACGGCAAGACGATCACCGATCGCGTTCGAACTCAAATCAATTCGCACGATTGGCTTCTAAGTCAGTTTAATTTATTTAAATTTGAACTGACTCGTTTTAAAGAAACCAAAGTTTTCGAATTCATCACGTTATTTGATCTTATGTGTGTAACTGAAGAAAAGCTCGAGCTTTATTTATACGGAACCAAGAGTTAATCGTCAATTTGAAACGCATAGACGCCAATATTATTTCAAAATCAATTTACTCTTGCAAAAATCTCTTCAAGTGGTCGTAGCGAAAAGAAATGCGGCTTTGATCGTAAGTGAAGTCACGGGACTATCTTATAATGCACATCACATCATTGTCGACAAAATTATTGGATATTTCTGGTCGGATGCAGATTTACATGCATTTCTAAGAGACCAATTATTGTGTGATGATAAGGTTGAAAAGCAAAACAGGGATTGTACATCAGGTGAAATCACTAATTTTAAGCAGTTTGTAATCGGCATTCGGAATAATCTTGATATCAATGCAATTACACGTTATTCTCTCCGTTTACTTATATGTATTTTCTAGAATCAGTTTGTTTCCATATTTGTAGAGATAAAATAAAAGCATCGTTAAAAATGTTTTAAATCATTATTCAAAATTTAATTTCTCTCAATCTTTATCATTGTTATATGTAATATTAGATCGGTAATCAATAGTCCTTTCTTAAGTTACATTTTCTTGAATCATCTTGAACTACTTATGCATTTGCATGTACCAAATAATTTATAAAATCTACATCTTAATCATTACCTATAAATCTGAAAACAATTATCATAAGTCAATATCTCGATTATTGAGAATGGGAAAGAAGAGAATCGTGAAAACATTGCTCCAATCGAATGTTGATTTGTCTGCAAAGGATGAGACGAATAGAAGTCCATTCGACTATTTTTTAATGAATTTTAGATAATCGAAGGAACATGGCCTTCTTTAATTGTTACCAGAAAAAAATTCAGCACTGAAGTAGTTGATAAATCTAAAGCAAGAGTATTATTCGATGCTGCGATGTCTGCTATGTCGCACGATAGCTCACGCGAAACTGATAAGTCAATTACTTACCCCATCTCAGAAAATATTGACTAATTTTGTCGAATTATTAACATTTTTTTTCTCTATAAAGTTTGAATTATGCACGACTAACAATAAGACAGATCCTCATTGCTGCTGAATTTTATGAATATATAAGTATTAGAAAAAATTTATAAAAAATAATGGCTAATTTGAGTGGGACTAACTTTAAAATAATTATCATTAATTTAATATTTTTCCCATCAGCATTTGCAGTATCATGAATATAAAAAACAAATTTTGTACTGTTTTCCTAATTTCTATAATTTTAATAGCTCTTGGTTTGTGACTGTATAATAAAGATAAAGATTGTTCAATCGAAGACTATGTCCTTCGATTACTTACCTTTCAGATACTTACAGCGCGAATGCGATGCAATGATCCTTTGAAAAAGTATAATGGATGTAAAATAAAAGGAAAAAAAAACAGTATTTTTTACGGAGATTTATCTTTATTTTTTGAACATTAGGACAAAATTGTAATCAATCGTTATTGTTATCGTAAATTTATAATGTTTGTAATAATTAATAGTTTTTATATTTAATACCGACGAGAGTTCATAATGTTTTTTTTATAAGTTGGCAATTGTTGTTAACGGCAACGCAAGCACCCCGTGCGAATAGACTTCATTTTATTTTTTTATTCATAAACGTGCTCTCTGCCCTCACTTGCTCAATATATATGCGATCTTGTTTGTTTTTTCCTGCTCGTATATATATAATATATTTATATATATATATATATATATATTTCTCGAAAGATAAATACATAGTGAAACACAAAAAGCTCGATTGAATTCTCGAGGAAGAAAAAACATTGTACGAACATCCTGGCATTTTGTTGTAATATATCTAAAACTTGTTGTCGCACAATGTAGTCGCAATTTTTTTTTCTTTACTAAGCCTATTACATTATGGGGTGGCTCTTGCAATTGATAATAATTATGCTACAATGCTTCACACATCTGCTTTTCCTCGAAGGAACAATATTGGATTTGTCGTCATGTGTGTGTATGTTTTTTTTCATGTTAAATTGTATTTTTTTTTTACTTCTCTTGATTACCTTCGTCATATACATCGAACGAAATCGAAACAAACGAAAGAAAAATTATATAAAAACAATTGTTTCTCAAGTTCCTTCTTCTCTTTCTCTCTCGCGTAAATATGAATGCTTCGTGATTTTTTTTTTTTGCTTTATATATGTATCACGTTTGCTTCATATAATTATTCTTTCTTTTTCTTTCGTCTTCACGTAACAAATTGTACTAAAATTGTATATAGATCGAGCGAGTAATAGTAAAAACAAATATATCATACACAGTCAACAATAAAAACGTGCCTGCGTCGCAACAATATGACATCTTTGCTACGCAGCCGAGATTTATAGCAAATCAAGCTTTTAAATTATTGATTCTATTAACAAGTGTTTCTCTCTCGATAAATCATAACAACAACAAACTATGTATAAGTTATACGCATTTGTATCTGCCGGTGTGTACGTGTGGGTTTGTTGGTGATGTGTATGTGTGTGACATGAGCGTGTTATATAAAAATGAAAAAAATATGTTTAAAGAGGACCAGTTGCGCATGTCGGGCTTGAAAAAACACAATACTTTAACTTTGTTGGACGCGCGCCTCAACATTAAAATTTGTCATCTATATAAAAATTAACTATGCTATACAAATGATAAAGTGGAAACGCATTTATGCTCGTTTTTTCATTAACGGTGACATATTTTTTTCAATTTTCCTTTTTTTTTATTGGATGAACTTGTCCGACGTAGCCCTACAATTCTTATTGAGAATGTTCCGTAGAAACATGTAAAAATATCGAAACGCATGTTACGGATGAACTATCAACAGTTGAAGGTATAGTTTACTTTTTTTATTTATCGTTTATTTACGTAAAGTAAGAAAAATTTGATCGACAGATGAAAAAATTTTCTCTCTCTCTCTCTCGCTTGTGTCAAGTCTTATATATCCTTTCAAATATCATTTACTGAATGGAAAAACGCTAATATAGTGTTCATATAAAGTTTTTTTTTTGCATTTAACGCTAGTGATTGATATGGGAAATTGTAAACAATGCGAAATACAAAGTGAGAACTCTGAGAGAGTTATCTTGTCGTTATATAGGTTTTAAGCTCAATTCTCAAAAAGTTGGTTGTCTTCTTAATTATTTGTTACTTTTTTTTTTAATTTTCTTTCAAATTGTCTACTCGTTTGGAAAAAGTTTTTATCAATGCGACTTAATGAACAACATTACAGCGATACGCTTCTTTATTTTTATATACTTCATGGAATTTTCTCCCAATGTTTATATATCTTGCGAGTGTATGCTTTAGCTCGAAATCGAACTATATAATATTTATATATCTGGTGTGCATAGTTAAAGATTATCATTTTTTATTTAGTAATCTTTTCGAAAAAGGGAAGTGAGTTTTGCTTTTTAAAAAGAGATTCTTTTATGCAACTTCACCGATCGTCAACTATCCTGTATACCACTTACGATTCGAGGTTTTTTTTGTTTGTTTTGGTTTGCTTGCCAAGACAGTAAAACAGCTCTTAAGGGTTGTCATAATATATGATGCGGATATTGATTATCAATCTTAAATCGAATGTAAACAATAAATATAATAATTGTGGTTTAGGCCAAACAGTGAGTGCAGAACGTCGATGTCCACATGAAAATTTTCGTCTCGTTTCACCTCGATGTGTACGTTAATTTTGAAAGCTTCACTTTTTTTTCTTCGTTTTTTTTTTGTTTTTGCTCTGGGATATGACCAAAAAAACTCTGGTTTAACCGCTTAACGTGTGTTCTCGAGAAATCAAATTGAGAGAAAGAAAAGAAAAAAATACGTCAAAAGAAAGCTTTGAACAATAAGTTTGCAAAGTTTTGGAAGGTTTTCTTTTCAACTGTTTTCAGAACTTTATTGCAAAGTAGTTCTACAATATAGATATATATATATAAAAGGACAGCTTTGTTTATATATAACAATAATAATGAAAGACTATTGTAATTGTATGATGTTTTTTAGTATTCTGAGTACATGAAATATTTATTAAAATTTGACAATAATTATTTGATTTATTCGAGTTTTTTCGTTTATTTTTTTTTCTAATTTTTTTTGTTTTTGGTAGTTCATATTACGTTTTTTTTTTCGTTAAGAGGTTAAATTTTTTTTTTTAAAGTGATAATTTCGTATAGTTAGTTTGGTTGTCTCTTTCATGAAGACGCGACAGGTATTACATTAAAGCCCTGAGTCTTAACAAGTGGCACACACCCATAATAGTAAATATCTCAATCTCGTCGACGGTGGCGGATCATCACAATTCAAGCTCTGCTAAGCTGAAAGCCTTTTGTCGACGCCAAACAGACACATGAAAACTTAAATCTACGACATTGAATCCAAGACAACGACCATCATTTTTTTTATCTTTATAATATTCATATATTATTAATTTTTTTTTGCGTTTTAAGTACTTATACTCGGCATCGGATAGACAGAGATAGTTATAAAGAGAGATAGAGAAAAACAGAATTCGAAAATTGAGCAAGATCGAGACGTGTACAATATGATCGGTTTTTTTTTGTTTTCATCTCTACACTGTCTCGAAACCTATTCGCAAATTTCGAGGAGCTTGAACTTTCAGCCGAGAGCTTGACTCGACGCCTCGCGATGGTAAATTTTTTTTTTCGTCTTTAATTATAACAAGAAGAAACAACTTTTTTTTTCTTTACTTTTTTTTCAAGTATGAGACCAGCTTTCCTCCTTCGCATTTGCATCTTGCGCGCATCGCGCGGGGGCACACGTCATTCTTTGTTCATTGAATATTTTAGAAACTTTAGCTTTAGAGAGAGAATATCGGTAATAATAAAGATATGGCAGCGCGGCATTGTTCCGGCGTCTATTAAAGAGCATAGTTTTTTTTTGTATAATGAATAAAACGTCGTTTATGTGTATATGTATATATATATAGTAAACGGAAAAAAAATCACAAAAAAAAAGAAAAAGTATTATATATTTATATAAATACACAACAATCGTCTCATCCGTTGATTATGTTCGTCTGGTAGATTTGTTATATGGTAAATCGGAGCAGCTAGATTCTGAATGATTCTTTTTTTTTCTGTTTCGTTATTATTACAATATGTTAAAACCGGCGTAATGATATTTGTTGTTTAGCGCAATGGTGCTGGCGGTAATAGTAAAATTGCAATGTCAATGATGATGACAGAGAATAACAGTATATAATATGATAATAATAATGACAATATAATCGTATAACGCGTATAATAATTCTGAGAGGAAAATTAATGGCAAATACTTTATACAACAATCACACGTAGAAGCGACGAATTACAGAATAGTAGAAATAACTATATTCATATAACTTTTAATTTTAGCTTAATTTATATTTATATTTATATTATATATATTATTTATACTTATATCATATTTTACTCTCGCGTCTCAAATATATTAAATCATACCATTATCGTAGTGTTTTTTTTAATTTAATATGTATATATTTATATATTTATATATAATATATATACGATCGCGAAAAAATGTTCCTTCAATCTTTCTCTTACTTAGATGGAGACTTAGTTTTACACACTATAGTAAAGGATGTACGAACGTGTAGAAAGATTCATATCTTAGTGACTTAAATTCGATAAAAATTCAATCTTAATCGTTTAATGCCTCCGCTGATCATCATCATCAAATCATCATCTTCTTCTTCTTCATCATCATTTTTTTGTTGTCATTTTTGCTGCTTTGAGACTATCAATTTTTTTTTCATCATCATGCATGTTCATCACCTCACCTCATTTTGAAAAGTATGTGTGTATAATAATGTGTGTTCACGCGGCGCAACATGTTGGCCACCTCGATAGCGACTCATCCTCTTATAATGAAAATCCATATGTATTTATATAACATTTATCATATGAAGAGAGAGATTACAGCAGAGAGAGCGCGCGCACAAATTTGTCGCTTCGGCTTCGATACAATGATTTCTTTTTTTTTTTAGGCTCGCTTTCGGAGCATAAGTTTTTTCTTCTTCTTGCTTTGCCTTCACCCCTATATCAAAAAAAAGCATCGGCATTGCCGGACGTGCTTTTTATTTTCACGCAATTACATGAGAAGCATTCATTTTTGAAAATTTCTTTATTTTTTTTTTCCTCTTTTGCTTTCTTTACACTCGAACATATGTATGTACATATACATGCGCGGAGGTGTAACTTTTTTTATTTTCGTTAAGGTGAGGATGTGAGCCTACGAAGTGATATAATTTTTTTTTTTACTTTACTTTTATTTAATTTATTTATTTCATTTTCCTCTCTCCTCCCTCTAGACGATGAATTGTGTGATCGATTAAAAAGCAGCAGCAGAGCGCGTAATACAATCACCGCATTTTTTTTTCTTTTATCCTATACGTAAGTACGATTACGAGACATACGCCTATGCTATTATAGAAATATATATAACGCAAACACATCCATGACGACTTATTTTTTTGTTTGTTTGTTTTGTTTGGTGCGCCTTTTACAAGAGTAATCAAAAATGTAAATCGAACGAAATGAAAACGAAAAAAAAAAACACAACGCGACGCGTGGAAGATATGGAAAACTGTTTCTCCTGTACAACACACTCTCCTCTCTATTTCATTTAGTAGATAATAATTAATAATCGTTTTATATCGAAGCGACTCTTCATTGTAAAGTGACAGTAGTTTATTCGTTAGCAGTATATATATTTGAACTTGACTGTTTTCTTTTGAAAAATTGGTATAGGATAAATGACGTGTCATTGTGTGTTTTTATGTGTGTTATATGCGTGAGATATAGAGAAGAAAAAATCGCGTGATTAACACACAAAACTTTCCACCTTGTTTTTTTTTTGTTTGTTTGTTTGTTTCTTTTAGTCATCATTCTAAAAAGATAGAAAAAGCTCGAGAAGCGCAGCTCGTTTATTTAGAGTTATAATAAACCTTGACACACAGACACGCTTCTTGTTCTCACACGACCTAATAGCGCTTTAAACGTGCAGATCACCAATAGAGAATCCTATACGAGTAAATCGAGATTCTTTACATGTATGTAACGTGTATACCGTGTGATTGTGTGTACGTGTGTGTGACATTACAAAGTCGGCTCTAAATAAGTGCGGAACAGTTGAGGAACGCTGTCGATTGGTCCGGTTTTTAAAGTCGGAGGTGTCTCTTCAGCCGCGTGTGAGATTACATAATACTTTCGATTAAAAGAGCTTTATTTTTTTTTCTCCTTGCTATTCCTCTCTCTTTCTTCTCTCTCTTTCTTTCATTTTTTTTTGTTGCTCTCTCTCAAGCGTGACGTCGCTTCGCGCTCGTCTCATCAAAGTTTTGCCGGCGGGACGTCTTATTATTTTTTTCTTTATCCTTCCTCACTTCGAATAATTATAATGTAATTACCTAAAGATTAAGACGACGAGATATTAGACGAGCTGGTTCATTTAAATTGTTCATTTTTTTTTTGTTGAGTGCAGTCTTGAGTAGAGGGCCCGGGACGAAGAGACCCCTGTACACACATGATCATCAATGCTGGCACACGTTGGTCGGTTATTTTTTATTTTTTTTTGTTTTTTTTTTCTAAGGCGATTCCCTCTTCCCCCTCCCGTACCCTTGAGTTTTTTTTATAATTTTTTTTTATCATTTTTGTTTGCTTCTCTAGCTATTAAAGAGTTACAATATGCGCGTCGGCCGTGCTCTTATATAGGATGAGTACGCTAAAATCATGAACGAAAGATGAAAGAAAGTTTCAACCGAATTTGTTCTCTCGTTTTTTTTCTTTCTTTTTGTTGTTGTTCAAACAATCTTCAATTGCGTGATCTTGGTGGCGGTGGTTAAAGATGGTGAAGGAGGTGTTTGTTGTTGTTGTTGTTGTTGGCCAGCTTATTTGTTGAAGACAAAAGGCGAAGGACCCGTGACTGCCGACCGATGGAAGTGTACGTTCTGCCACTTGTTGTCCTTCTTGTGCCACACGCGGCTCTCTTCGCTTTGCTGGGTGTGCGCCACGCCGTGTCTGTATCGCACAAAAAAAATTACAATTATTATGACGAGTTTCAACGTTGACATTA
Organism: Galeopsomyia nigrocyanea; assembly: GCA_035047105.1. NCBI lineage: Eukaryota > Metazoa > Arthropoda > Insecta > Hymenoptera > Eulophidae > Galeopsomyia > Galeopsomyia nigrocyanea. The sequence continues at coordinate 15,614,557 of JAWWMK010000008.1, read as the reverse complement.
TAATTCAGTACAAAACAAATGTGTAAAAATAACGAATGCGGATTTCCTTATACTATGCGAATCGACACTCTATATATTCGTCTGGTATTCAACAGTCGACAAAATCGCACGCAGTTTGCAAATGAATCATCAGCAATTACGATTATATTCATTTTCATTGTTTGCGAACATCATCAATACAAAACGCGCGTACAAATTGTATGATAATACCTTATCAGCGGTAGCGTTTAATTTTGTGCGCGCGCGATAGTAGATAAAATTTAATTGTTAAACGTCAATGAATAATGGAGGCAATTAAAGCAGTCACTCGGGAGAGAGAGAGATTGTCAAGTGTATAATTAATAAAAGTAAAAAAAAAACAAAGAGAAAGAAATTTCCATTGAACGTCCGCTATACACTTGAAACAAAGGAGTCAACTCTAGCAATTTAATCACCAACCCGTCAATAATTCAAAGCCCTTCAAAGTTTCTAACGAAGTTTCTCGAGCGACAGCAGCAGCAAAAAAAAAAAAAAAAAAGATGAAGAGTGGAACAATATCTTTTGAGAGGCGAGCTTGGCTAAGGCAAATATTGACAAACTGCAAGCTCCTCCCATTCCCAAAGAGCGAGAGAGATAGAGGGAGAGTTTGATCGAGGCATCAATAAAACAGACACGCGTCGTTATTAATTCAATGTTGTGGAGTTTGATGGATGGGATGTGTGTGTGTGTATATATCGCTTCGTTATTCATGAAGGCATATACTCACTTGTCCATGTACTGAGTGAGTCTGACGTAGGCGATGCAAGCCGCATCCTCGCCGAGCAGGTGAACGTGCGGATTGAGGATCGTCGTGTTCACCGCCTTGCAGTTCTTCCCGAGCACTACTTTTACACACAACACACAAGTTTTTTTTTTGTTGCTTCAATTTATTACATCGTACTTTTTTTTCTTCCTTTGTTTCTTTCAGAGTGGTAAATATGAAAAAATTGATTTTGGTTTTCATGCAAATCATTTTTCTTTGCATCGGCATGTAATTTTTCTAAATAGAAAACGCCACTCTAAAATATATGTAAGCCGCGTCTTTATAGATAGTAAAAGTTTATGGAATAAAGTGCAACTGGCACGATGGCCATATTATATGAAGAGAGAAAAAAGTGTATCAAGTAATAATTGAGGTGAAGAGCGAAAAGAAGGTACATATATATAAAGATAGAAAAAGAAGTTTTAAAGTAGTGAAAAAACTTTATTGAAACGCACGTTTCTTACCGCTCTTGCAGACACTTTGATATATAAAAAAGATCGTGAGAAAAACATAAGAAGCCCGTGAAATTTATTTAAAAAAAAAAGAAGAAGGAAGAGGAATTTGAAGGATAATATAGAGGCGATGAAGCATATATAATCTATTTTTTCTTTTAAAGGGTGCTTTGCTTTTATGCGGCTTTGAAAAAAAAAAGTTGTGTAATGCAAATAAGATATAATTACCATTATCAAAGTAAAATTTGTGAAATTCCATTCCCTCGATCAAATTACCTAGAGCCTCAGGTTCGAACGCGGTCAGATGGGGATCACAGATTTTCCTGTAAAATCAATCGTTTGAATCATGAGTATATTTCCTATTTGTCAATATCGAAGGCTTTTATGCAAGTTAATATCGTATCATTCGTTTGTCGTAACGAATAATCGAGCTAGTATATATGCGAGAGAGAGAGAGACGAGCAATCTGCGCATGCAAATAATTTCCAAATGTTATTAGATCCATGAAATTGAGTTCTATGACTAATTTGTGCAGTCATTCAAAGTTGGAAGGGTAGGGGGAATTAAACTTTCGTGAAACTCTGCACATGTCACTCGATTATTTGATACTTTTGCGCAGACCTCATTTCGCCCGCACAAAACTTTCGCAAACATTACCATACTATAGACTATATCTAACGAAGTTCAAACTCATTTGAAACAATGATTGCCGAACGAGAGATTTCAGCGTGAAAGTGAAAAAGAGACACTCACGTGTACGCCTCGAAGTCACCGGTGTTGATGCTCTCGATGAGCTGCTCGGTCATCTTGATGATCTCCTGGCGTCGAGCTGCAAAGCGTCAACATGATAACGATCAGACATTCGCGTTCTTGCTCGTTGCTCCGTTTTGTTTTATTTTTTTTTTTTCGTCGTCATTAATTTTTTTAAATTAATTTCGCGAATTGTCACCTCAAGTCGGTATTGGGACTTTTTTTTTTGCTCGTTGTTGTATCATTATTATTGTTAACAAGTGAGGCAAGATAAAACAACGCCATACAGCACAACAGCCACGTGCACGTTTCTTATTTTCTTACTTTCTTCTTTTTTTTTCAAAACCAATCAAACAAACGCGTGAAGGTTAAAACAGAAAAAAAAACCAAAAAACTTTACTGTACAACGTTTTTCTTTTCGCGATCTTTGGTGCTGCTTTGCATTTTTGAGTACATCGTGGACGAGTCTGTGACTACTGGCTACAGTAGTGAGAGAAGTTTTTTTTTTAGCTGTTTTTTTCATTTGCATGTTTCTCCGTTGTGCTGACTACTGTGAAATATATATATATATAGCTTCGTCCACGATTACCGATTAGAAAAGAGAAATTATTACTTATATTTTTCCACCATACTTGCCCTCTTTACTTTCGTCTTTTCTTTTCTTTTCTTTTTTTTTTATTTACTCACTTCCTGCTTTTCTCTCTCGATTGACAAAATCCTCTTTATTACGTACTTTCGATTGCGTCACTATATGACTATTTTGACCACCACCATATCAACCATCTATTTGTATATCTTTGTTCAGTGAGATTCAAAATCAAATCAGTGATTATTGTAGAAAATAAAAGTCGCAAATTTTAGTATATTACGTGCGTTAAATATGCATCCAATTGATTAAAAAAACAAATAAAGAAACACTTTGCAAGAAAAAAAAACTCATTATCAATCTTCTCCGAGAAAAGGTTAGCATGTACAATTTCGATCTAAATTTAAAAAAAAAAGAAAGTTTTTTGGTTATTGAAGGGGCTTGCAGGAAAAGAGAAAAAAATTTCAGTTAAAAATTTTCTCACAACAAATGTACGTAATAAAAAATGCATATATAAAAAACAAAAGGATTAAACGAATGCACAAGTACAAACAAGTTAATTAGATATGAAAAAAAAGTCTTACGCGAACTTCGTTAGAGGGGCCAATAATAAACAAGTGCAAATAAAAGTATAACTTCTACGTCGATCAAATGTACACGTAAATCAAAAAAAAAAAAAAAAAGAAAAGAAAACAAAGCAAAGAAGGATAAAAACTCAAAAATGTAATGTACGTATATATAAAAATCAAACAATACGGTGACCTACGCACAATAAAAAATAAAATAATAATTCATGTATATTTATAAAGTATTATATATATGGTAGGATGACGCCTGCGATATATATATTTATGATATATGTTGTGTTCACACTAAAAAAAAAATTGTTGTTGTTCTACGGAATGAGGGCGCATTACCTGAGCACTGCGAGTTCGTTGAAAGCTGGCTGCAGGTCTTGATAGGACAGACGATTCGTATGTCTACAAGCAATATCATTAAAAAACTGTTTTAACGCGCCGGACTCATATAATCATCGTCTCTCATCGGGCTGACACATATATTTTATATGTAATATCAAACAAACAGACATTTTTTCTTTTTTTTTTTTTACTTAATAAAAAAAACAACAATTTAATATTATTATAATCATTTTTGTGTGTGTGCTATGTATATTTTAGAAATCTCGCTATTTGACACACAACGTGATCGCGCGAATCGAGACTTCATCGAGTATAGCTCACATACAATAAGTATATCGAAAAAAAAAGAAAGAATAAAGGGAGAGAAATTGAACGTGAACGTATGCCGTGCGACGAAAAAGAGAATGGAAGAGAAGAGAGGAAAATCTAGTTAGCGGAAGAGAGATGTGGCATTCGGTAGACAGCTGAATTACTCGAATTAATTCGAAAACTTTTCTAATTCCATTTTTGCCAGCGCCCACCAATTTTTTTTTTTCATTTCCGGCTATACACGAAGGATATCTATTTTTCCAAGGTTTCAACGGAATATTTATGTCGCTAACCTACCACCCCCCCGCCAAAAAAAACATGTTTTTTCCGTGGAAAGTGAAGTCTCGATTCTCGCTTGATCGTGTCCTACATTTCGATGGACTAGACATTCAATTTCAGTCTCACTTTTTTTTAATCTTCCTTTCGTTTTTTTTAATTGAATTTTTTTCTGAATATCGAATCTCAAGTCCAGAAAACTTACGCTTGTGTCAAACGTTAATACGTCGCGTTATAAAATACGCACTTTTCGACATCAGAAAACCAAAAAATTCTATTCGCACACATCGGATACGTAATGTTTTTCGAACTCAAAGGAAAAGAAAGCGCAACTGAAATACATTTCAAGCCAAAATGGAAAGAACGTAAAATAAAAGAGAGAAACGGCAACCAAAAGAAAAAACAATATCTGTCTCGACCAGAAAAAAAATCAACATTACATCCGACGACACAAAGCCTTTATTTTTATTTTTTTTTTTTGAGCTTTCCAAAGTCGAGCGATGAAAAAGCCGCCGTTGGCGATCTTGGCGAGAATATATCTATATATATTTTTTTACTGTCCTAAGACTACACAGAGAAAGAGAGAGAATGTGTCACGAGAGACGGTACAAGATAATATAAACGTGTCCGAAAGGTGTAAATCGTGCCTCGCGCGCACTAATTTATCTAGCCGTTGATTTCCCTGCAGAGAGAAGCTGCGGTGTTTATATACGTTTTCCTTCAGCTTGAGTTTCTTAATAATAATATAAGAAGCTGGGGTTTTGTAAAAGCGACTAGCGTATCATTGTATATTATATACTAAGGTTTTTCTTCGCATTTGCTATATATAAGAGGGGATGTGATATCAACGCGAATATTTGCAAGCCTCTTACTCGAGGACATTGTATATTTATTGATTTTTTTTCTTTCTTTCATTTTTTTTTTGATTAAAATCAACTTATACACAAATTGACAGAGGTAATTATCGTTACAGCTACACGTGTATCATACACTAATATAAAGGTCGTTTTCTTTTCATCTATAATATATGTACAAGTGCAACTTTTCATTATTATTAATTGTTTTACTCCTAATCGATACAATCCTTTGGTATATTATTATCATATAGATATATATGTCGTAGCATAGTTTATAGAATAGTATGTTTCGTCGTTTATTTATATAAACACTCCAGGGACAAAGAGAGAGAGAGAAAGAGAGACTAGGATGGAAATACACGATAATGGAACTTCGAGGTAAAAGGGTTATTTATGTTATATATTATCCTCGCGTGGATTCAAATTCTATTTTACGTATATA
>JAWWMK010000008.1:15595489-15609084 GCA_035047105.1 Galeopsomyia nigrocyanea | reverse complement strand
TATATATTGTGCGCGCTCAACTCGATCGTCCCCCCTCCCCAAACTTGGGAAAAAAAGAAAAAGAAGGATATTCCGCGATGTATAACAAATATATTTTGTTTTTTTTTGTTACCTCTCGCACGCGTATAATCAAGGAACATCGATAATAGAAAGATCGTCTTATATATCTATATATAGTTTACGAGAGCGAGCAGTGCGAGAGGTCGCAGCAAGTGTCGGCTTGGCCACTCTGATCGGTCAATACCTTCTTGCTCGTGGCGTTGGCTTTCTTACCGTCTTCCTGCATGCTGTGGCCCAGCTGCGCGTAGCCAGTCGACTGTTGCCTTGGCCCTTCTGGCTCTGCGTCAGGGATGATTTATTTTTATACACACACATCAAATTGAATCGTCCAGTCGTCGTTGTCGTCGTCATTGGCGTCGTTTGCGGCCATTCGTTCAGAGAGAGAGAGAGAGAGAGAGCGTGCATTTTTTTTTGGTTTTGGTGAGGTTGTGGATAGTGGTTTACATGCAACGTACAAGCGCAGAACACACTTTTTTTCAACATGCAAATTCAAAAAAAATTTTTTTTTTCATAGTTTGTGGTGTGTGTGTGTGTGTGTGTGTTTGAGATTTAAAGCACAACGACAAAACTTTTTTTTTTTTGAAGTTTATAGTAAAGGTCGTTGAGTTTTAAATTGTTTTGTTGCACAATATATACAGACGCGAAATAGAGATTAAAAGAAAGTTGGAACGAGACACTGACACACAGACATGCTGAGCTACTTGTTAAATAGATATATCGATGCTTTGTCAAACGTTCGCGCTTGGGTGAAATCGCAAGATGAATGCTCCGAAGAAACGAGAATTCATTTTGCTGTCTACGTTGACAAGCGCACAAAAAGCTCATCGACTATTGAACAATATTATAATCTTTCATAAAAATTCAGAGTCGATGAGCTTTTCTTTCTTTGCAAAATTGTGTGCAGAAAAACAGAAAAAAAACGTTGTGAGAGAAAGAGAGAAGAGAGCAGGTAAGAGCGCAGTGTCGCAACAAGATAAGAAAAAAAAGAAAAAAGTATATATTTTTTTAAAAGGTTTTTTTTTGGGGGGTGGGTGATAGGAGCGAGAGAGAGAGAGAGAGAGAGAGAGAGAGAGAGAGAGAGACAGAGAGAGAGAGAGAAAAGAGGAGGTGTACAGACCGGTGCTCGCCGAGCTCTGTCGTCTGGTGGTGACCACTTGATGTCCATTGTCACCGAGATAAACCATCGAAGTTGACGGGTTGAGTGGCGATACGCCTCCTTGGCTGTTCTGGCTACCGCTGCTGCTACTGCTACCACTGCTCATCCCACCACCTCCGGCTGCTGCTTGTGGATAGATAGAGAGAGAGAGAGAAAACAATAACGGGCATGCAAACCAACCAATCCAACATTTTCTTTTTTTTTTTGCTTTCACAAAAAAAAAAAAAAATAAAAACTCTCAACCTTGTCGTTCGTTAACGGTTACTTCTTACGCGCGTTATTTTATTTTATTTTTTTGCTGAATATTCATTTTTGTTGTTGGTTCTTTCTTTGTCGCTTCAAATTTGTCAAATAAATATTCAGTTCGATATTACAACGTACAAATAAGAGATTAAGGTCCTTACTGTTTCGTGTCTTTTTTTTCTTTTTTATTTTGCCCTGCGTCACTAGCCTTGCCGGGAAGGATTATATTCATAACAATATATATAGATAGATAGATAAAGAGAGAGAGGAAAGTCAAAAAAATTGGAAATTAGAAGGTTGATATAAATTTACTGCGATATAAGCGAAGCGATATATAATCTTACTTTTGTGTTTTTTTATTGTTTCCAAATAATAATAATAATAATAATAATAACAGCGTATATATTAGCTAAAGTAGCGTGGTGCCGTTGACAGGGAGGATTTAAGGGACATAGACTCAATGTACAAATATATATACTTTCTTTCGAGAGAGAGAGAGATAGATATAAGGTGGGTGGTTAATGAGAAAAACGAAAAGGAATAAACCCATGCTCAGTGTTATGTATAATATATATAAATAGAAAAAATAAAAGACGATGAGAGATATAAGAAGTGCCTGGCACACAGCTTACCGGTTCAATTCGCTGGACACAAGTTACTTAACTGTGCTGAGAGACGCTTTTTTTTTTCCTTCACTTTTGGCTATATATACTTTATATGTATACGTGTGTATTGCACCGTATTAGGTGAACATTAATAAAGAAACGGAGATAAAGAGTGGGTTCGTAATATTCGCGCGACACTGCGGTTATACAGTTCGTTAGTAAATATATCCATATCAGCGAGAAGAGGAAATTTTCGAAGCGGCAGCAATAGAAAACATTCGCACACACACGCACACGCAAAATCCCTTCGTTAGTATGGTAAAAAAGAAAAAAAAAGCCTGCGAAATCCCATGCGACGCCAACAAGCGAGCACCGATGTAATTAATATACCTTGTGCACCCTGTAAAAGAACGGCCGCGATGCCTAAAGGACTCCCAGGTGGCTGTTGTAACTGCTGCTGTTGGACCTGTTGGATCTGTTGCTTTTGTGCTTGCGCCGCACCGATCACTCTGGAGAACACCGATGCCACGGCCGCGGGACTACTCGGTGGTGTTCCTTGCGAGCCGTATGCTACTGCAGCAAGTTTCGTTTTTTTTTTAAACGCGAATTTTTTTTTTACCGATATAATCAACACAATGACAAGCAGACTGATGGGGGAGGATTGGAAAAGCTAGACGACAGAAACTCACGATTGTCAAGTTGCTGCTGCTGTTGTTTCGAAGTTCCTGGTAGCATGAGCGACATGTTTTTTTTTGTTCAAACTGTCGCGAACGTACTACAACGATCTTTTCTTCTTCTCATGGAAGCTTTTTTTTCAGATTACACATACACACACACACATAGACACAGGAAAGCTTGAAGCGAACGACTGACTTTGCGCGATTATTTCCGCGCGCGCGCGCGTGCTGCTCGCGAATATATACATATTATATCTCGTCTCTTGCTAGTGCTGCTGCCGCTACTGCTGCTGCTAGTGCTGTTGCAAGTAAGAAGTTATTTTGGAAATAGAGAGAAGAGAGAGAGAGATTATCCGAAAATATCAATGCCACGTGACGCCCGCTTTGCTTGCTTTTGCTTGTGCTACCTTGGCATAGCTTTTCATTTTTTTTTTTTGCTAATTTTGAATTTTGCGTTAGTTCACAGTAATGCACTCGTTAGGGCACGACTCACACCTTTCATTTTTCTTTTTTTTTTTGTTGTTGTTAGTTGGGTTAGATTCGCTAAGATCGCCGGTGTTTTTTTTTTGTATTTTCATGTGCTGGCTAAGAGTTATGATTACTATATTATCATGTTATTGCTACTAGTTTTCGTGCCAATCTCGAAAGATTTTGTTGCTGTTCTAAGGTTAGAAAACTAGATAAATTTGTTACTCGTTGGCCTTCAAGCGTCACCGTTTGTTTGTTTAAATTATAATGTCGAATGCCGACGAGAAATTAATAATAGCCTAATTCGAGTGATTTCCTTTTTTTTTTTGTTCTTCCAGATGTGAAAGCCCTTTCACTATCACTTCTGAATTAATCAACGTCCGTACACTTAAACGAAATAATTGAATAGCCAAATCAATAGTGAAGCTTGATGGCCAACGCAGTACACGCTATATTAGTAATTTAAGTATATATCCCATACGAAACCAGTAAAGCGTGTTCGAGCTCTTTCGCGCTAATATAAAACAGAGCACGCAAAAGAAAAAGTAAAAAAAAAAGAGAGAGAAAGAAAGAACCCGAGCGCGCGTTGCCTCGCTGAAGCGGCCAATTAATCGACGATCCACTTCCGTTACTCGTGTACATATGCGTGTGTGATATTGATTCGCGCGCGTCAGCGAGGCAACGCGACAGTGAAACAATTAAGCAAATTGAAGCCACGCGGTGAAAAACACTATTTTCTTTTTTTGTCTACAGTAATTGAGACAAACATACACACACACACACACACGTACGAGAAAAATTTTTGGGGTAAAAAAAAACACGCAGGCAGACAAATACACACACACACACGCACAGAAAATATATCGGGATTTTATTTCATTTTTTTGGTGGTTAGATTATTATAGTCTGCTCGTTTTACCTTCGGGTTCTTTGGCAATGACAGTGCTGCTCCGGTCGACACCGCCCTTCTTATCCTCTGTACAACATATACACATACACATGACCTTTACGAATACTAGACGACATTATTTATTTATTTTGGTTTTATTTTTTTATTATCTTTTCTCAATTTTGCTTGATATACATTGATAATAATCGGTTTTCCTACGACATTTATGTAGCGGATAATTATATATGTATAGTCTACGCAATTTTACATGAACGTTAAAAAAAAAGTATTATTGTATGATTCCCTTTCCCATAATTACGGGTTGCTCGCAAAAAGTACAGCCCTATTTTAGCGTTTTATATATCAAGCCTATATGTAAACTCGGCTTAAAAAAAAAGTCGAAAAAATATTCGTAACATAGTACAATATATAATATATGGTTCAAAAGTTTAATTATCATATAGTTTTAGGCTAACATTACTTTGGTAGAAAATTCTTTTATGTAAATACGGGATTCATAAGCAATATAGAAGCACATGCAATATAATTGGTGCAATAAATCTGATTTATCGATAAAGTATATAAATATAATCATACAAATTACTTTTTTAATATTAATATAAATCGAACCGACACTTTGATGTGTGGCGGAGATTCATGCTCGGCCGATCAGCAAAGTGGTTTTTTTCTTATTGGAACTTCAGTTGCAATCAACTATTTTCGTAAAATATTTTATTATCTCAAAGAAAGCATAAATAAAAAGAAACGAAGATAAACAAAAACGACACATGCACATATTACGTAAGAGATACACAGATAGCAGAAATTATTTATCATCGACTTTTTGCAAAGTGAAATGAATTTGAAAAAAAAAGAAAATGAAAGAGAGGAAGATTGGAGGAGAAGCTTTCCGTAACATAATGTTATCATGTGAACAATGCGGTGTTAATTGAAGCTTGGTAACAATGCAGAGACGTGAGAGCAAGCAAAAGGGAGGGTTATATATATATAGAGAGAGAGAGAGAGAGAGAGAGAGAGAGAGAGAGAGAGAGAGAGAGAGAGAGAAGATAGAAGAGCGGACAACATGAAAATCAGACGATAAGAAATCTGGTGTTCAGAAATCCATAACACCGGACTACACGGACACGTGACGATGATAAATGGTGCATAAAGTTATTTATTTATATGGATTTATTTCTCAAAATATATTCATGTTCTTTTGCGTACTACACATATAAATAAAAAAAAATATATATATATATACTGATGGATATATCGATTTTTTTTTTCTTTGGACAAAACAGGGGGTACACGAAGTTATCAAACGATTGTGAGAGAATATAGTATAAATTTGTGATAATATAAGTAAATGCCATGTCTGCTCAGGACAATTTTGCAAACGATACTAATTTATCGCTATCTGAGAATAATTATTCATATGCAAACAAGGCGGACGTGTGTCGAGCAGATATGGCATTTGTGAAATATATAGTGAGTGAGTGATAAATATGGTGAGATTATGAAAGAGAATTATATATAAAAAATGCAGGTTATACTGAATAATAAATTGACGAAAGCAATTAAATAATTATTGAAAAAAAAGAAATACTATAAAGTGTAATGATATACCTGATCGAGAATATCTTTATCTACGTAAGCGAAAACTGAGTTTTGTTAAATTTGTTAATGTTATTCACCCAGTTTACAGATTGTATTTATTGTTTTATTTTTAAAGCGTACATCATATAAAAAAAAATTGAAAATACAAATACGTTATATGTACACACTCAATCTACTAGCTATAGCCCCTAAGGGACGGTAACACAATTGATATTCAATGAAGCCCTATTATCTATGTACACGTTCAAATTGTTAGTAATTTTGAAAAGACAATATCGTTTTGGTATATTATGTGAATGCTGGAAAAAATATTAGTAAAATAATTAAATTATACGAAAATGAAGCCTGTTAGTTAGAATAGGCAATAAAATGTGAGGTTAGTATTAAGCTAAAAATAATGAAGAAATGCATAATATTAAAGAAGAATAATGGTAATAAGTTAGTAAGATCAAAAAAGGTGTCGCTAAATGTAATGAATAGGCAGCCGTTGAAAAAAGGACATCATACTAAACATGAAAAAACATTTGTATCCTTCTTTCTTCTGACCGAGATGTATAAAAGTTTTGTACTATATGCTAACCTTGTGATCGGATTTGCAACACGACAAGCGTATTGCTGTAGACGAATCTTATAAGTAACACAAGTGAACATTACTCTATGAATAAATGTTATATAGTTATAATCGAGAAGTAGCGAGAGATAGAAGAAAAAAATTTCTACGATTAGTTTGAATATCCACGCAATTATTACTTATCTCAGTTGATGGTGATGATAAAATAGTACAGAATAGTGATCATATAGATATATATATACCATAATATCGAAACTTTTTGGTGGTGGTCAGTGTTTCATATTCTTTCTTTTTGTTCAAAAAAGCATCGAATCCATGTATAATTCTCATTTTTTTTTATTTACAAATGAAAAACAAAATAAAATAATTAACCGATAATCTGCGACTATATCGATGATATAATTTAGTCAACGGGGGCGTCGTTTTATATCTCTATTGATTGATACACGTGCATGTCGATCAAAAATATATATATTTTTACGTTTCAACTACGTGTTATGGATTTATGAGCATCATTTCTATCAGTAACGAAATATTAATATACCAGTAAGTATATACAGGGTGATGATCCAATTTCATCCTTACGTGAACACTCGTTAAATTACGTCACCCTGTATAACCAAAAAAATATTGCGCAGCTGTTCTACTGTCAATATTACTGAGGAAATTTGGTCAATTGGGGGGTGATACAAGGATCTAGATTACGGCAAGTATAAGGAAAGAGAGATATAGACCATTTGAAAATTGCGGAAAGTTGTAAGTACATCGGAAATAAACAAAGGTTCATATATATGTATACTTGGCGGTGGTGTAAATGCACGTGGCGCAAACACGTGCACAAAAATGTGATATGCGCATTTAGTGAAATAGAAAGAGAGAGAGAGAGAGAGAGAGAGAAAGAGGAGAGATATATGTATTGTGATACACAGAAGTGAATGAAGAGAAAACGTTATAATTAATTGTGAGTGTATGGAACATACGAGTATTCATACGAAATACTTGGTGGACATTTTTCGGTGTTTATTTTTCGTTTTTTTTTTTCGTTCGGGAAAGAACCGCATGTATATGCATGAGAGAGATAATCCAGTACAATGGCCGTTTTCAAGCTCGTTGATTAGAGTTGCCTTGCCTGCCTGCCTGCCTGACTGCCAGTATACGCGCACTGTCAGCGATATTTTATCCGATTTGCGGTCGTTTGCTTATCGCATGCCGACTCTTGTCCGCGAGAGAGAGAGAGAGAGAGAGAGAGAGAGAGAGACAGAGAGAGAGTGAACATTATTTCATTATTTTTTCGCTAAAGCTTTTACATGTGTTCTTTTTTTTCCTTGTTTTACGATTTGTTTCAATTTGAAAAAAAAATAGCGTGAATATTTTTTTTCGAAATCGCGTAGTTATACATTTTCTCTCGAACGCGATAAAAACTCGTTAGTGATTTTATCGATAATCACGTTAAATAAAAGTCCAATTGACATTTCAATCAATGCGAAAGCTTTTCATATAGCTTCGGCAAATAAAAATACCAATTTACGCGTAGCAATTCAATAAATAAAAAAAAAAAGGGCGACGGTAAAAAAAATAGCTCGAATTTTTTATCGAACCCCCCGCTACTGCTATTCCACTGCGAATGTATATAAAAGCTATCAGCGTGTGACGTCGTCGACGGAGAGAAAGAGAGAGAGAGAGGAGAGAGGAGAGAGAAAGGACAAAAAAATGAGAAGTGAAATTGAACACGGGTGTGCTTAGTGTACCGGATGATTTATCATAACGGTTATAACGTGTAATTAGCGTGCAAGCTTTTGAAAGGGGTGGTTGTGGAGAAGGGGAAGAGAGAGAGAGAGAGAGAGAGAAAGATACACGTGATATGGTAAAACTGGTGGCATGTGTCTTTTTTTTTTGGCGGACGCTTTTTTCTGCCGTGGGTTCTCCTTTATTTTTATTTTCTCGTAAAAGAAAATGTGATACTTCAGTTTTTCTTCTTTAAGAGAGAGAAAGAGAGAGAAAGAGACACAATGTAAACGAACTACAGTTATATTAATAGTATAAAGGTAATATATATCGAGCGCAAATGTAGAAGCAGTTGTTAGATATACGTGGCTGTTATACCCGTGTTTCTATTAATTCTGATGGAGAGAAAGGGAGAGAGAGAAAGAGAGAAAAGTACCATTACAGCAAGATTACAGTTATTACATTAATTATGATTACAGGTAATAGTAGAGTGTGGAATAAATGCGTTTTACAACTGTTCTGAGAGCTTTGTTTTGTTTTTTTTTTTTTTTTGGATAATATATAGAGACAAATAAGAAGGCTATATATCATTTCTTTTTCGTTATTATTATTATGGATTAGGTTAAGATGTTTTTTTTGTTAGATATATATATCACCTAGGGATAGATAACAACGAGGACTAATTTTTTTACACATACGTGTTGATTTAGATAGTAAGTTAAGTAAATAGTAGTCACAGATATATCGAGAAAGACAAGACTTTTTGTAATTATAGTATATTTAGTGAAGCGACAGAGATCTCAAGATCTTTTATTCTATCACCAATAAAAGAGCTGCCAATCTTCGTTTTCTTTCTTATATTCTTCTGCTTTTGCTTTCATTCTACGGTCAAAATTGCTTTTGTTTTTTTTCTTTTCAAATGTTCTACTATTGTTCTAAGCTTCGGACAAAAAAAAATACTTGATTGCAAGGCACCAAATCAATCATTCACTGATATCTAAGTATAAGAAGCCTACTCCAAAGTATATATTAATTAAGAACCTAATATGCTGTAAACCTCATGATAATTAATCTTAAACTAATGTCGCACTTTATGCTTGTATATATAAATCGAGTTTCGTAGTTGAACGTTCTCTTTCTTTTGTTATTTTTTTTCAAAGTAAGTTACATGGAAAATGAAAAATATCGCGTAAACTATAAGGCAAAAATCACCGATGCCGAGGTGGAGTCGTAACAATCAAACTGAATGTCCTACCTTTGATGTCGTCGTCCTCGAGCGTTGTGCTGCTGTCGGTCGACTCCTTCACTTGGGACCCGTCGCCCTTCTTCGTCACGATGCTTTTACCTAGAGTACAAAACATTACACAGTCTTGGAGAGAACGTCGTTTTTTTAAATCCATTATATGTCTTGCAAACTCGTTTGTTTCGTTACACTTTTTTTTCTTTTTCGTAACGACAAAGAGAAAACAAAACAAATTTTTTTTTCTTTTCTTGCTTTTTTTTCCTTTTTTGGGAAAGAAAGAAAAGAAAATAGAGAAGAGAATAATATTATAATTTGAAATGAAAATCTATAACTGAGCAGTTTCCCGTCAAATCGAGCACACGAAACAGATATGATAGACATTTAAATATTGTGTCGGACAGAAAGACAAATAATTCACTTCAAACTTCAAGTCGTTTTTTTTTTGTAAAATACTTTTGTACTTTCAAAGACAAGAAAAACACAGACATGTATGATAGAAATGGAAACTGTTACTTGCGCGAGTTCGAGTTTATAACAACAATGTTTTTGCAATCGTCATTTTTGAAACACACTTTTTTTTTGTACGTAAAAGCCACGTGTCGACATCAATGGAGACAATGATTCGTGTGCCGAACGTTTCCATCAAAATAACAGGGCAGTTGTTGCAAATTGCAACGATTGGAATGGAAAAAAATCGAGTTAAAACAACGATGGAAACGCCGATTTCAAACACGGACTTTGCTCTTGTCAAATATTGTTTTGTATTTCGATTGTATAGAAAGGTAAAAAAAGCAATATAGTATAAAAAAGATAGAAGCAAACATTTCTTTTTTTTTCTTCAGAAAAATGTCCAAATATACTAGAATAATGAAGTTGAAAAACATTTGCTTCTAATTTATCATGAAAAAAATGTTGAAACGTTTGTTTGTGTCTCGTATTATAAAAATATGTATAGAAGTAAAAAAAAAAGTATATCGCTTAAAATGTAAGTATTATTATCATATATACTCGTTAAAGGTATAATAGAGAGTACGAGGTTAAAAAAAAAAGAAGATAAAAAAAAAGGAATTAGAAAGGATTAAAAAGTTTTTCATGAAGTAAGTTATTGCGGATCAACAGTGTATATGAAAGAGTGGATGAATCGTGATAAACGTATATTGTAAGTGTCATCATATAGTTACAAAAAAAAACAACATGCCTGTGTTATAACATTGAACATCGAAACGTTCTTCATTTTTTTTTGTTAATTCAGTGGTGGAATCATTCCAAGGTCCGTAAGTGTGTTTTTCCTGCATGCTATACGTGCAAAAGCGCCGTGCGCGCGCGCCACTTGTTTGCGCGCAATTATATTAGTATGTCATTCACGTTCAGCCGTGACAATTATTATTAGTAAAACGAAAGAAAAGAAAAAAAAATAAAGGTAGAAAAGTAGAAAACGAAATGCTGAGAGGATCGCGCGAACCGAAGCAAAAGCAATTTTTTTTTTCTTTGTATCGGCTCGCACGACAAAGCGTTAGTTGATAGTAAGTATATAATAAATATAATTAAAGTAAAGGAAAGAAAAGAATTGGGACGGTCTTTTTTTTTTTAAACGAAAAAGGTAAAACACGGTTCTTACCAGATTCTTCAGTTCGACAGCGTGGGATCAATCAAGATCGGATTCAATTGGCGGTAAAGTTGCAAATTTTGATGGGATTGAGTAACAGGGTCAACCAAAGAAAACAAACGCAGATAGAATCTTATTATTAACATCACTTAAATACCTCGTTAAAAAAGAATTATCATTATAAGTCATGTGTACATATTATACATATCTTCTTTCGTTTTCATACACATTGAAAAAAAAAAAGAAGTAAAATAGTGTTCGTCATGTAAATGTAAGTTTGCAATAAGAGATAAACAAAATTTTTTTTTTGTTTTTCATCGAAAGAAAAAAAAAGAATATAAAAGAAGAATGAATTTGACAGAAATGGAGTGGAATTTATCTTTTGAATTCTATTGGAAGGCATGAACTATTTGATCGAATCAGCGTTCATCGCATTTATTCCTAAAGCGAAACAATAGCTCTTCCATAGAACCAATTTCGTTTATCAGTCGAGGCGACGTGTCTCGAATGGAAAAGCGTTCATTGTTACAGAACAAATTTCCAACTATAGCCCTCGCGTAAATAGAATTAAAAAAAGTTTTCTTTTTTTTCTGCCCTCCTGATCTTTTCAAGCTTGAATTTGCATTCGAAATGATAATAAAAAAAAATTGAGGAAACATGGAATTTTTTACCTTTTAATATCCGCTTTCAATTAACAACTGCGGTAGCAAAGATATGTATGCTTCACATCAAATTAGAATTCATGGTTAACACAATTTGAATTTTTACGTAATAAACTATATGCAAATTTACACACTTGAAAGCTTTTCGAAAATAAAATGCTAATCGTCGTTATTAATCTTCTACTCTATATTCTAGAAAAATTAGACGACAAAAAAAAATAAAACAGAGAAACAGAAAATTTTGCAAAATAATCGCTCTAACAGCTGATAGGCAAAAAAAACTAAATCCAAACCGATTAATAAATTAGCAGTTAGTTCTAATCTATATATATTATTTTCCATCTTTTTTTTTTGTTCCGTACACATTTGTCACAAAACTCCTCTAAGTATCTAAAGTCTATTTCTTACACATTTATACTTCTACGAGAAAAAAAAAGTCAGCTAGATTGATGATGGGAACACTGTGTGGATAGAAAACTCTTTCCCTGAGAGGGTAGACAGAAAAAAATATAATTAATCACAGGAGTCAACTGAAAAAAAAGTAAATGCTTGTCACGCAGTATGTGTAGTGAATTCTTTTTTTTTTTTTTTGAGGGGGCAGGACATGAGGGTATATGGAGAATCATGCCGAGTGCAAAAGTGCGTTTTGTGTTTGTGCGAAGTGCCTCGGCAAAGTAGATAATATTCGGGACCTTGTTTTCAACCCAATTAGTTTGATTATTGTCTACTTTGTCGAGAGCTTTCGCTTTGATTTTCTTTTTTTTTTCCTTCCAAGTAACTGTGTCAAGTGTCTCGTTTATGTTTTACTTTGAACTCTGGAGTATTTGTTTGTAATATATGTATATATTGTTACATATTGTAATTTTAGGTCTATATTATGATCATTAGCTTAATTAATATTTAAGCGGGTATATATATATTTTCGTACCTCCGACCAACTTCACATCATTTATAGGTTCAGAAAATGGGAATTCTAATTCACAGAAACGCCTCGCATTATATGAAATCGAAACGGTGTTTCATTCGCGAAGAAAAAACAAAAGAAACATATTTTCTTTTCCTAGAATGAGATTTCCCAGATTCGAGAAGAAATGGAAAAAATATAATGGAAAGTAATGTAACGAATCGAGGCGTATATAAATATGATTTGATATGCAGTAACATACATTCGAATAGGAGATTGAAAGAAGATGACAGCATTTCACATTATAACTATGTTCGTTCAATGAAAATATATCGATCGAAAACTTCGCTTCGTAAATGACATCGAAATGATTTGTTTTGGCTTGCAAAAGTCACATAGTATTCCCATTTTTGCAAACTTGTCGTCGCCGACGTCGTGCATGACTCAGCCTTGATTAATAATTATCCTCAACCATAACACACTTGCGTAATCAAAAAAAAAAGGAAAAAGAAGAAGGCACGATATGTAACGCACAAAAATAAAAAAGTTCATTCCATTTCTCGCTCATATCGAATCGATTTCGTATGCTCTTTTTTTTCCCCTTTCAAAAGATAAACCCGCGACGCAATTTCCCGGAGTGAGTGTATGCGTGTGCATCCGTGCACACGTGAAAGAACAGAGAAAAAAAATTGCAATTCGCGTGAGATTATTCAGAAAAGGAATTTTCTCCATTGCAAAAGTATATATGGGCAAATGCGGTTCGTTGAGCTTTATCGTTAACTCGCGCAAACTTTTACGAGGATCCATTTAATCGCCACGAGCGCGTGCACGTCGTGATATGCTCGTTGTAATACAGAAGTTAAAGGCACATTATGGACTCACAAATACACGCGTATATGCGTATCGTACACAATTGAGAGAGAGAGAGAGAGGGAAGATGGCTTGACAAACAGGTGTCCGTGTCATATATACGTACGTATATGGCTTGTATAGTATTTGCGGGCAATATGGCCGGGTTGATCGTAAACTTTATTATAGCATATATTTTTATATGCTTTTCCGCATATACATATGAATGCTTTTATTTTTTACAATTCTTCTAATTTCATTTTTCCCAGGCTTTTATGAAGTAATTTTCCGTAACAAGCGCGGGGGGGGGCGGGGGG
>JAWWMK010000008.1:15557718-15587896 GCA_035047105.1 Galeopsomyia nigrocyanea | reverse complement strand
GAGAAAATCGCATCCCCAAGAGCGTGCACCCGTTTTGAAAAGTCGCCCCAACTTTCTCGAATTGTGACAGTTTTTTTTGTGGATTTGCTCATATAGGAAAAGAAAAATAATAAACTCGTATAGTTATTAAAACTCAATTATCCTCGCGGGAGGGGGGGGAAAAAAAAACTTCCGAAGAATATATATACCGTAAACATACGCACACTCGAGGAAGATAAACTTGTCAAGCATCGCGTCGTGTGTTGTACAAATAAAAATAAACGTTTCACGTTAACAAGCGCCACAATTCTTTGCCTTATCAATCTTCTACTCTTCGCTCGCGCTACAGAGCGAGAGGAAAAAAGAGAGAGAGAGAGCGAGTGAGTGAGCGAAGTCGATTATTAACAGTGCAGGACGCCTAATCGAAGGATATACACGTATACGAGTGTGTGTATGTGTGTACGTGTGGCTAACGAAAATCGATGAAGCCAAGGCCGTATAAACTCGCATTTAGACGAGGCCGACAGCAGCAGCAGCAGCATTCACGCGTGCGTTATCACCAACGTTATATAGCTTATAAGTAGGTTGACACAAACGCGCGAAATATATATATATCTATTTTTTTTAACGAAATATCTAAACATGCTATACGCGAAGTTTAATAGATATGTGTATGTTTGAGTGTTTTTGTGTGTCGACACTTATAGACACTTATATGTGCGTGCAGGAAGATTGGAAATCAAATACAATTATTCTCTCGATACGATTCCAAACAGACCGAAACTTCGAGTTCTATAATAGACCGCAACAAATCAGCGAAACGACGTTCAATTTTTTCCTCGCTTATCCTGTACCATTAATATAAAGGCGAGAAAAACGAGGCGATATCGATTAAGGGGAAGCATCCTTTTTTTCTCTATCACGATTGTCTCTCCTTCTCTATATATTTACTCGTGGGGATACAACTAATTGTTACCGAAGGGTTCTTTTTTCTCTCTCGTGCGAAGCGGAAATTAATGTTATAATCTTCGAAGAGAGAGGGCTGCTTAGTCGGAATGATATTACAGCGAGAGCAAAAACAGGCTAATGATTTTTTTTCGTATTTCTTCTTCTTTTTTTTTTAATAAAAATAAAAGCTATAGTGGCAAATCGAATTATATCGCACACGTTTTTATGATTGTATAACACTTCTATCCGACCACCAGCAACACGTGCGTCATGGGAAATGAGAATCGTAGGCGGTCTAATTCAGTAAATGGAAAATGAAGAAAAAAAAGAGAAGATAGAAGAAGTGCAATCTAGATTCGAGAGAGAGAGAGAGAGAGAGAGAGAGAGAGAGAGAGAGAGAGACAGAGACGGACTTCTGGTTACGATTGGATTTTCAATAAGATTTTGCCAGGCAATTCGTTTGACTTGCTCTCGTCGTTTGATTAGGCTTGTTTTATAGCGCAATTTTCTTGTAATTGACACACGGAAAAAAACTTGGTTATTTCCTTGTCGGCGTATCGATCTCTCGTGTATATAATTATACAGCACTTTATGTGTATATATCGAAGGAATTTGAAAAAAAGTTTAAGGTCGACAAAAAAAAAAGAGTTAAACTTGCGTCGTTTTAGACTGCATAATTGAAGTTCGTATATGCGTGTGTGTGTGTCCTTGAACTCTCCAATCTCGTCTCATTAGAGTAGTTGTTTCAATTATTCAGAATTTTCAACGGAAAGAGAGAAAAAAAACACACATAGAGATAGAAATTGAAAATACGAGAGAGAGTGAGTGAAATGGGGAAGCGAAAGAGCTAAGAATAGTTCGTAGTCGGGCAAAATTCGTTATTATTAATAGCTCCTTTTCCCGCTCGCTCGCGCTTTGCGAGAGACAGAGTTGAGAGATCGAGATGTTAATTATGGAGTGGATGACGGGCTTGACGTCTCGAGCTCAGAATTGTCAGAAAGACGAGAATATATGGGACACTCTTGACTCGATATCAACGATTATTGATTTCATTTTACGATAATGCGATGTTTCGTTTATTATAGAAACTATATCGAAACAAAAATTTTTCCACGCGAAAACAACATAAAGTCCGCGTGTAAAAATACATCTTTTATATAGACGCAATTATAACGAAATTCAGAAAACCGGTTTTTTTTTACGAATAAAAAAAGAGACAGCAGTATGGACTTCGTTAAAACAAAAAAAAAGAAAACCTGATTATCAAAATCCTCTTTCGCCATCCAATTAACGCACTGCGTCCTCCTAATTATCACCCGTGCGCACCTATATATTTCCATCCCCCCCTCGTTATCAAGTTACGCAAGTATATACGTCGTCCGCACCCCATGGAAAAAAAAAAGTTTATAGTACACGTGAGTTGTTATGCACGTGCGGAATTGGCGATCGATCTTTATACGTATATACCAATTGCGTTGCGGCGACCTTTTATAATACATAATGCTTCTGCGATTGTCCCTTAAAGTGTTTTTTTCCCCTTCTTCTTCTTTTTTTTTTCTTTTCTGCTGCTAGACGGGAAACCTTATCGATGTACAAAGCGTTTAGAAAGCTGTTAGCCTACCAGAGCGCGCGCCCCTTATATATATGTATACTTTTTTACGTATATGTATACATATAGGGTCAATGTTGAAACAGTGTGTGTGGGTTAATGAAAAATCAACGCGCGGGAAAAATTCTTTTTTTTTTCACCCCATTTCAAAAAGCCGCAAGAATCTTGCAGTACATAAAACTCAACGAGAGAAAAAGAAGGAAAAGAAAAGGTGAGATTACACAGAGAACAAAATCCAATTCCATTCGCCCTCCCACACACACTTACATACACACACCGAGTGAAAATCCCCCTTTCGGTTTGCGCACACTTTCGGCAAACAGCAGACCAACCGCTGCTCCTCCGGCAATAATCCTCGGCCGCACGAAAGGTATATACGTGTGAGGAGGAGGTGGGTGAAGAGAGAGGGAGGGAGGATAAGCGAAGTCCTGAAAATTTTGAGAGGTTGTAAAGCCGGAATAGCATAGACCCAATTAAACGGTCAAAACGCGTGGAGATGAGAGATGGAATTTCCAAGCTGACGACGAATTTATATACGTCGCGATGATGTTGTCGAATTTCTATCATATCAAGTTCGCTCACTCGGGGTCACATTCGAAGTTCTGCGTATTACATACAAAACATTACCAAACAAATGTCATATTTAAAAAAAAATAATAATAAATTCGACTCATCCACTTTGTTATCATATCCTCTTTCGCGAGAGCATTTTCACGAAAAAAATAACAATAAAACTATTAGTCTCTGCATCGCGACGCGGCGCGTTTGCCGCCGCCGCTATATACTCGAGCGATCGAAGATGGCACAGTAAAAGGTCGTCGCAGCTGCGCGACAATAAATCGCGGCCTGTAGGGCAATTCGGTCACTTTGTTCCAATTGCCACCGATTTACGCACACACACACACACGTACATCGAAAACTAATGAGACAGCGAGACGATTGAATTACCAGCACGATTTGCGCGTGGCGCTTGGCGCGAATCATTTGTGCTTTTTTTTTTGTTCTTCCTCGTCGGCAATTGTAATTATCAACGATGAATTAAAAAAAAAGAAGAAAAAATCTATAGGGGAAGAATCGAATGCAAGGCGACAGTATAGCAGCGTGATATTCGTAGGTTAAGCGCGAGAGTGAGAGAGAGAGAGAGAGAGAGTTTTGACATGGACTCTCCTCGGGGGTAGGAGGAGGGTGTGGCGCTAGCGAGCCACGAGGAGAGAGAAACGAAAAATCCGCACCTAGGTGCGATATAACCGCGCCGAAGAGATGAAGAGGAAGAAGAAAAGAAATAAGAGAGAATAAAATAGGTGGCACACATATCGACCCCCTCGACCACGACGACGACCACGACGACGGCGAGTTAACCGTGGCACAATGGCCGTCGTCGTCGTCGTCGTCTGCGAATGGAATGATGTGTGTATATATATCTAAAAATAATCAAGGAGAAATGCGGAGGCACACACACACAGTGGCTAAATACGAGAATAGTTTTTTTTTTTTTCATTTCGTCGTATGTGTGCGCGCTCTTCTCTCACTCTCGCAAGCCACAAATAGAATAACCCCCTCAGTGTCGTTCGTCGTCTGTCTGTGTATATATATATATACGTATATTTATGCGTCTAGTGTATAAGTTACTTACTTGCCGAGCTCCTCCTTGAGATCGTAGTTGTCACTGAAGCGCGTGCAAGCGCCCTGGGCGGCCATGCCGAGGTGATAGCGAACCAGCGCGCTGGCTTGCGGCTGGGCCGACGCTCTTGCTGTTTAACACAGAAGAGAGCCAGCCGGATTTTCAATATACCCTCGCACGCCTCTCTCCTTTTTCCTCTCTCTCTTAACAGCCAACTCGTACAACAACTCGCGACCGACGACGACCCCCAAAACAACAATTTTTGTCTTTTTCTCTATCTTTTTGCAAAAACTTAAAAAAAAAACAAACAACGTCTTCGCCCTGCGAGCACGTAACTCGACTCACTTGCTTTCAGTGCGTGTCTCCTTTTTGGCCACACGCACGCACACAGACACGTTTTATACACGCGCGCACACTCTTGCTGCTGACAATTATCTATATTACAAAAAAAAAACTGCTCTGCTCTCAATTATGTGTGTTTCTCCTTTTTCCGCTGAAAATCGTTTTTGTTTTTTTTTTGTGCTTCCGTGCGTGTGATATATCAGATAAACTAAACGAAGTAGAAGAAGAAGAGGAGGCAGCACGCGGCAAACGAAATATAAAAGGATGTTTCTTCCTCTTATGGGAGAGAAATCTTGCGTGCGAGTATGAGTGTCTCTCTCTTTCACTCGTTTCGTCCGCAGCAGCAGCAGGCAGCAGCAGCAGCACTGCACGACGACGACGGTGACGACGACGACGAGCAGAGCAGCAGCAGTACGGACACGTCGAGGAGGAGGTTGCTGCCGCTAACGCGCGCGCTTACACTCTCTCTCGCTATACTTTCGATCAATAAGCAGGCACAGGCAGGCAGCCAAGCAGTATAGCAGCAGCAGTGCCCGTGTCAAGCCTGCCGCCGCGCGCGCACGAGCTTGCGCAGAGAGACAGAGACAGACAGACGGAGAGAGAGAAAGAGCAACTTGAAAGCCTCCTCCCCCCCTCCCTGCAACACAACCTCTCGCTCTTTAGCTTTGGCTGCTATGTATACGCTCTGCGCGTTCAGCTCTGGGCTGTCTATGTCAGTGTATATATATATATGTATATATATATATGTATAGACGGTAAAAACAGGCACACACGATCCGCACTCGTTGCCGGCGGCTTGTCCACTGACTCGCGTAGTAGTCGTTCCACGCCGAGAGCAGCAGCAGCAGCAGCCGAATGTGTGTGTATGTTGTTAGTTGGAGTGGGAGGAGACGAGTTTGCGCAGTTTGAAACAGTAAAATGTGTGTGTGTGTTAGCGAGCGCGAGCTTGCGGAGATATATAGGAATATATATGCAAGCTCACGAGAGAATTGCCTTGTAAATTTAGAAAAGCCTGACGCGACGGCGTCGGCAGAAGCGACGGCGGCACGTGCCCATATTATGGACACGAGAGAGCCACCTAAATCTGTGCGCACGCGTTTCGCATAACTTTCGGCGACGATCGACGTGTGTCATGTATTATATGTGTGCGTTTGAATCGCTGATGATGATGATGATTCTGTAGTTGAGTGCTTGATTGCTGGTGAATGATAGATTTATCCGGAGGTGAGGGTTGATATAAGCTTGCGATGTGTGTGAATTTTGAATTATTTTCAGGCTTGTCATGATGATAATTACATGAAGCTTTTGATTTTTTTCTTAATTATTTGAATTGGTTCAAATTCTTCTTCGATTCTTTTTGTAAAAACATATGTTTGAGTGATACTGAAGTTTTTTTTCAGGAACTTCTGGAATATGAGCGGCAATAATTTTACGCGTTACTCGATAATTGTTGTCGCGATAAATTACTGCCTATCACGTGAGCGAATAAAAACATTCGATGATGATAATTTGATTGATATCGACGATTATGAATTAAATTAACACGACCAATATGAGAGATTGATTGGATTGAAAGACATACAAAGTATATGTATATAGTATAATATTTATTGTCATTTATAGACATTGCTTGAGCGATCTGATATGAGTAGCAACCCAAATTCTTAACGTATACAGTGCGATGGTGTTGTCAAATAAGATGTCTATACAATGATGGTCACAAGTCACTACATTAATTTCTACATCTCGCATCGTGACAATGGTCTTTACGTGTATAGTCTAAGGTGTCAATGCAAAACATAAACAGCTACTCGTGTTTCATTCGAAACAGTGAACGTACATATACTTTCTGATAACATTATTTGATTAACACAAGTCCGACACATTAAAAAAAAGATAATTAAGAATCATAAAAAAATACAGAATACATTTGTTTTACGTCCAATACAGAATTATGAGATTTACAATAATAACGTAGAATTATATATATTTACAAATATGCATCTCGTAATTTCTCGTTTGAAGTCAGCTGATATTGAATTTTCTCCGTCGCGTGTGCATATATATATATATTTTTTTTTATAAAAAAATTTGTCGATTCTCTAGATCTAACAATAAGTCTCTAATATACAAATACAAAAAGAATGTGCCTTAAAGTAAACATATATGTATATAGGTAGTCTAAAAAATAATAATAATCATAAGAATCCTCGTTGGAATGAACGAAGAGAACAAGTAAAATGCAAGTATACATCGGGTATAATAAAAGCAGCGAGAGAAAAAAAAAGGATAAGGAAGTGTAAAACGAGCGATAAAAATTTCATATTACTTCATTATTTTTTTGTTATACGCGCTCGATAATAATTTTGACGATTTGCGTCCACAGCCAATTGACGTGTCGTCTTTTGTTCCGACCGGAATGTTTGATTGCTCATTTCGATGGATTGTTTATTTACTCGACAGTGACGGATTTGGCGAGGTTTCGCGGGCAGTCGACGTTACAGCCGCGTAACACGGCAATGTGGAACGATAACAATTGCATTGGAATAACAGTTAGGACTCCTTGTAGGCAGTCGACGGTTTTTGGAATTTCAAGCACCTTCGAGGCAAAGCTCATTGTCTCTTTGTCGCCTTCCTCGCAGATTAGAATTGGTCGGCCATCGCGGGCTGTCACTTGCTGCAGAGCGTTCATGCATTTCTGAAAATTAAATATTATTTTTTTCACGGTAATGTCTATATCGTAAAAAAAAAACAAAAGAAAATAAAATTGCGCTCGAGCATCGCGCAACAATAACCCGAGTGCACTCGATGCTTGAATATAACGATAAGTTGCAGGTGTAGCCATTCAAATGTTAATTAAGTGATTGCGTCAAACGCACGCGATAATATCTTGAAAGACGCATTTGCTAAAGAAAAATAACAATAAAAACATTTTTTTTAAATACTTACAGCGTATACGGGATCCCTCATAACGATCATAATGACAGGCATAGAACCGTCAACAAGAGCGAGAGGTCCATGCTTCAATTCTCCAGCCATGATGCCTTCACTGTGCATGTAGGTCAATTCTTTGACTTTCTGCGGGCGCAAGAAGAGCAAAAAAAAAACGTTACTTATCGGACTACGACGCAAATAGAAGGAATCTCTCCTGCGGGAGGTTAATAATAAAACAAAAGAAGAAAAAAAAAGAGACTCACGAGTGCTCCTTCCATGCAGGTAGCAAAGTTGTATCCTCGACCCATGATGAGCAAAGATTTGTGCTGGAACAGTGACTTCGCAAGCTCTTTCACTTCTTCGTCGAGCCTCAGCACCTGACGAATCTGATTGTCCAAATTGTTCAATCCATCGATGATCTACTCGCAGAAAAAAAAACAATTACAGTTTGTTTGCCATCATTTTATTTTATTTTATTTTTTACGAAAGCGCAGAAGTAGAACGTATGTACCTCCATGCGTCTGGTACGAAGAGAAAGTCTATCCTCGCTCATGACCAAAGCGAACATAACGAGCGAGATGAATTGCGAGGTATAAGCCTTTGTACTGGCGACACCGATTTCCGGTCCGGCGTTGATGTGAACACCGCAGTGGGATTCGCGACAGATACTGCTGCCCACGGTGTTGGTGATACCGACGATCAGAGCACCGCGTCCTTTGCAGTATCTCAGTGCCATCAATGTATCGGCGGTTTCTCCTGCGAAGTGAAAAAAAAAGGAAAATTCTCATTTTCATTTTCTCGACACAGGAAAACAAAAAAAATTATTATTAAGAACCCAAACTTTCTCAGAACGTATGTCTCTTATCTTCTCTTATCGCGGCAATTAGTGAGTGATAACATTTCCAAATTAAGCTTTTAAAAGTTTACGAAAGATCATAATTGAATTTACCTGATTGGGAAATGAAGAAGCAAACGTCGTCGCGGAACACCGGAGTGTGTCTGTCGAGGAAATCGGACGCAAGCTCGACCATGACGGGCAACTCGGTAAGCTCTTCCAGAAGCTGTCTAGTCGCAACGGCCGAATGGTAACTCGTACCGCAACCAATGAGCATCAGACGTCTGCAGCGTTTTATTTCAGGAATGTAGTCCTACGAAAAAAAAAAATTCCGACGTTGAATTTTCACAAAATTCGTTAATCATCATGAATTAATTACCTTGATGCCACCCAAAGTAACCGTATTGTCGCGGAAATTCAATCGTCCTCTCATAGTGTTCACAACCGACTCGGGTTGCTCGAAAATTTCCTTTTGCATGAAGTACTCGTAGTTACCCTTCATGATCTGTTGAATCTGCATCTTCAGTGTGTGGATTTCACGTGCGTGGGCATCGTCGCCCGAACGACGAAGTCTATGAATGCTCAGTGCACCGGTTTTCACGGCAGCTACGTCGTCGTCCTGCATTGATAAAGAATTTTGATTAAATAAAAAAATTCGCATTATTCTTTTTTTTTTATGTTTTTGCACTTGCATCGAAGTGCGATAAACGACGCTTGGTTTCAAATTAATTTAATGTATTTTAGTCACGTTTGCATCATTAGCGATGCTCTCTCGCTCTCTCGAGAAACACGTTTATAATTGGAATCGATATAAAAGTGATTTTATAATTTGTCAGCAATTTCAAGAGCGATGACACATATCTCGGGATTTATTATTTTTATTAGAAGTGATCTCTCGTGACGTGTATGTTGTTATCGGAAGTAATTCGCGTCATGTAAAAATAAAATAAAATTTTCCAGTTGGCTAAAGAGAATATTTCTGCAAATTTTCATACAGTTACCTATTTCTTTTCAAATTAACATTTTTTTTAATTATGAAACCATTCGCACATCGATGTACAACAACAAATACGCTTAACAACAATCATCAATAAAAAAAAAGTCGATAATCACCTCGAGGAAAATGACACGGTTGGTGTGCTCGATAACAGCCGAAGCATCGGACGCGAAAAAGTACTCGACTTCTTTGTCCTCGAGTGGTTGGAACTCGGAAGTACTCTCGCTTCGAGGCATTATGGGGATATTTCTGTGCGGTCGGTGTTCTGCAAAAAGACAACGAATACAATTATTTCGTTAGAAGAGAGAGACAAGGAACAAAAAATACCTGGCGAGTGACATAATGCAATCGCGACTTATACAGTTACAACTATGTTTTTTTTTTCCTTTTATCATGTGAGTGTGAGCTTGTAAGCGAGAGCCGCGATTGCGTTACTGTCACTAGAGATTTTTGCTGACGGCCGTCACCGTGCGTTTGTTATGTATTAAAAATGTGTGCACCGGGATTTTCCAAATGTGGAAAGTTATTTTTGATCTCTATTTTTCTTTTCTTCGTGCGTTATGAGCAATAATATATACATTGATTGTTCGAGTTATTTGTTTTAAAGTTTTGATAGAATCAACATTTTTTTTTTCATTCCATCGAAACTTGCCTGTAAACTGAATGTTAGATTTCCAGTCGAATAATGGTCCATCACCTTATCAAATGTATTATGATTTCCAGTACAATAAAAAAATGCAAGAATTATTATTAATCGATCGATTAACATCTATATTGTACCTTGCATTTTTTTTTCTGTTTATTGTGCAAAAAAATACTCATCCCATACACCTGTTTTAAAATATCAGCGATTACCAATGCGTCATGCAAGGTTAAGCAGTTAACAAACAACATGATAAAAGCATGCATACCTCAACCACAAATGCAAGACTAAAAAAAATATAAAACAAAAAGTAAAAATAAAGGTACCTTTCTGGTTCGCTGGTGCGGTTTCTGCATTTTTTTTTTCAATGAAGGCGAAAAACAAAAACACAATTAGCCATGCTTAAACACTATGTAGCACAGACATATAGAATGAGAAATGATTTAAAAATATGTATATAATCTCCTATGATTCACTACAAAAGCTGAAATATAAAAAAAAATGTAAAATAAAAAGCATTCTCAGCGGAGAAAACTCGTTCACGATTTTTCTGTGGCGAAAAAAAATAATTTTTCTTTCGTGTAATTTTGTCACAAGCAGCAGCAAAAAAATAACATACATAAATAAAAAAAAAGAAGCAGGGTAGCAGGAAGTATCAAAGGTATTCTAATAATATATCACGAATTCCCGAAGAAAAGAATAAAAATAGGGATCAGGCAAGTGTTTGATTGTCCGGTGAAAAAGAGAAAGACGGAAGTCTGCGTGCGAGCACTATAAAGGACAACCGGTAGCTCGGCAGTTCTCTTTCTCCTCCGTTTCTTTTTCTTTTTTTCTTTTTTTTTTTCATGAAAGTTCAGAAAAGGGCGATTTTTGCTTGACTATCAAGGTGAAGTTTTTTTTTATTAATAAAACTGTGGCATGTGTTTTATATACCTTTGGTAGTGCTTGGAAGGTCGTCTGTACGGGCGATAAGTCGTGTGTACCGGGAAGAGACGATGTTTCATGCAAAAGAAACATTGTTTGTGTAGTATACAACATTTTTCATTCGTTTCAACGTTTTTTTTTGGTGCTTTTTTTTTCTTTCGTTAGTATACATTGTGTAAAGGGAAAATATTACTGTGATATATACGTGGTGTGGTGCGTGAGCAACAGCAAAAAAAAAACAAGAGTACGATTTTTCTAAAGTGAAGATACGATTTTTTTTACGGCAAACTATATGTATAAAGGAAATGGAAAATTCGTGCTTGCTTGTAAAAATACCTTAGCTGGTGACTTGTTGGATATAGTATAAAATAGTAATAGATCATGCAGTGCTAAAAAAAAAAGAACCATAATTCATTATGTAAACTTTCACTATAGTCCATGACATGCTGTTAATCAAAGAAAACGCACTCTCGCAGACAAAAACAATCTCGTTAGTAAACTACGAGAAGATTAATCAAGAATGTAAAATTGAGGCTTGTATGGGGAAAGTTAATTTACACAAAACAGTTATATATTCCCAGTGGACAATTCTTTCCCCCTTCCGAGATCATAATTTTCCATTCAACAACAAAAGAAACGCACACACAAACTCGAAAATACGCAGCACCTCTGGTTCATTTTCGACCTGTAAGAAAAAAAAAAAGCTGACGATCGAGTTTAATGACTCACCTTTGCCGTAAAGTATAGGCACATGATCGGTAGCCAATCTTGTCTTAGTTTTGATACCAACGAGCAACGGTGAACCACGTCTGGTAGCAACGCACTCGTCGGGGAAATGCTTACTCTTGAAACACAGAGCGAATGCACCTTCCTGCAAAATAAAAAATAAAAGACAATGTATTTATAAAACCTTGAGATTCCGATGACGAGGATTCTCAATGAAAAAAAAAGAAAAATACGCACAAGTTGCTGAACAACTTGCTCGACAAGTTCGCGGAACGAATAATTGGGATGCTGGGTCCAAAGATGGTGAATCAATTTGGCAATGATCTCCGTGTCGGTTTCGCTCTCGAAACTGTAGCCACGATGCTCCAGCAGGATCTTGATATCCTTGTAGTTCGTAATAATTCCTGAACAACGAAAACATATAACAATTAACATTCGATCTGTCCTATCGCATAAAGATGGCGCAAAAAAAAAAAAAAACTCACCATTGTGCACGACGACGAACGAGTGATCGATGTCGGATCTTTGAGGATGAGAGTTGACTTCGGATGGTACACCGTGAGTTGCCCAACGCGTATGTGCGATACCCACGTGGCTCTCGATTCTCGAGTCGAAATCAAGCTTCGTGTCTGCAAGTACAATAATTTACGATATTATTATACATACCCATTTTTTTTGCCACAGCAGTGAACGTATAGTACATCGCCCGCGGGAGAGAAAGTTTTTCGAATATATCAATCGTGATGCAATCGATCGTCGTACAGTGATATAAGAGGCATAAATAGGTATAACTCGTTTTCGATCAAAATTCTCAAACAAACTCGCGCATCGAGTGTTAATTATGTATACACAGTGACGTAAATTGAGAGCTTTAAACCGCGAAAGTTGAAAAAAAAACTACGCAGAATAAAAAGTGGATTTTCGAAACCAACGACACACGTGTGTGTGTGTGTGTGTGTGTGCAGGTCAGTTACCTCACAAAATTTGATGTATACCTGAATAATAATAATAATAATAATAATATATACACATAAAACGCATCTCTTTCTCTCATGACGCAAGTGGAAAAGAAGAATAAGAAGAAAGGCGAATGACTTACGCTGGAAGATTTCATCCTCGAGTGCCTTGACTTTTCCCTGCTTCTTAATGATCGCGATATCCTTGCCGTTGTCCGAGTCAAGGGCGACGCCTGCAACAAAGAGTCACACCAAGTTTTATTGATAATGAGGGAGGGTGAACGATCGTTTAACTTTCTTTTAAAAAAAAACGAGTTTTTGCAGGAATTCGGTAGGATGACGATGCTTACCAGCCGAATCGTAACCACGATATTCAAGTCGCTTGAGTCCACCGACCAAAAGCTCCAGGATCTCCTTTCGGCTCTTCGGCGTTAGGTAGTTCAAGTAGGCGAATATTCCTGAAAAAAATATATAATTGACAATCGATTAATCCTCAAAATACTTTTTTTTTATTAATGATTATTAAACGTTGATGCACCTCCCGCCATCCTGCGTCTGTCGCGAGTAAAGTGCTCACGGTGAGAGATATAATAGTTTATAAGACGGGAAGTGTGCATTATACCGTCAATGCGAATTTTATATTACCCGAGTGATAAAAGCATTCTTTTTTCTTTGTAAAGGACACGATTAGGTATTATCTCTCCGGGGGATTTTCAATTATACGTACGAGCGTCAAGAGGATTATCGCGGTGGGATTTGAAAATGGGGGAAAAAAAAGAATGAAAAGAATAGCGATGGAATTCGTTATCGTTCCGTGAAAACTGTTTCAGAACATATTGTATAATTGACAATAAAAGCTGCAATTCTAATCTTATCGTTATAGCTTGAATTTCACGAGTGTGTGTATGTGTGCGAGCGTTAATATCGCTGCCTAGGAAAATTCACGGTCACGGATTCTTCACCTGATGCTTCTTTATTATCGGGGTATTTCCGCGGCGACGAACGAACGAAAAAAAAATTCCACTATACTTTCAGTCAGACGTTGAATGTATATGACGAAATCCAGACAACAATACCTATTTTCTAAGGACCAAAATTGAAAAAAAATTTTTTCGCCGCTAGGGCTTCCGGACCTATTTTCTCTTCTTATTTAAGGTATATAGTTACGGAAAATGCTCGTGAACATTAGAAAAGTTTGTAGGAACTATTTTTTAGGCATTTTCCCCGTTATAATCAAATGGGCTTCTCTCACTGAAAATAGGCGAAAAACGGCATTTCTTCAAATACTGATTTCTCGGCTTCTAAGACTGCCAGAAACATTGTTGACCACTCAAAATGATAGCAAAAAAGAAGACCTTTACGCAGAAAAAAAGTTTCATTCAAAAATAATTATCCGGTGACAAGTTATCACAAAAATTGCAAAATAATTACATTTTTAGTTTGTTATTAATATCGGAAAAATGCTGAAAAAAGTAGTTCCTGCGGACTTTACTAATGTTCGCGAGCATTTTCTGTCACTATATACCTTAAATAAGAAGAAGAAACAGGTTCGAAAACCTTAGCGGAGAAAAAAAATTTTGCAATTCTGGTCCTCAGAAAATAGTTATTGTTTTCTGGATTTTGTCATAAATAGAGAAAAAAAAGAAATATAAACAGAGATAGATAACGCAATTTCGGCGATGACATTGTTATTGAAAGTTTGATTTAATTGCAGCCTATGCAAAGTGCGCGCAAAGCGAACGAACCGCGACACTCATCAATCCCGTTAAAAAGGTTGAACGACCTCTGCCCGCCTGCATATACACGTCTTTGCAATACGAAATTGTGTGTTTTTTCCTTTCTCTCTCTCTTTCTCTCTCTTTCGTCCCACGTATCCTGGAGCGTTGCATGTCTCCTGTCTATTGTTTAGCGTCAGTGCATATCGAATGAGTTTGAAAAACTACCTACGCGCAGAAGTTTGTGTATGCATGTCTACCTACGCGCAGAAAGTGAAAGGAGCTTTGATGAATTTTTTTTTTTTTGACACACGTGTCGCGCCGCACGCGCATGTATGTGGTATGGAAATTTGAAAGGCTGTGCTTGCCTTTCGTCGATGTGAATGTGTGTATGTGTGTGTGTGCGTTTTGGTTGTTTTAGAAATTGATCTTTCATCATTGCCTTCTATTAAAAGATTGAAAATGAGTTATAGGCGAGGTAATGGGTAAGCTTTTGAATTTTAATGAGGAAGAGGTGAAATAGCTACATAAGATATGGGAATTGAATCTTTTTTTTGGTTTACGGATGCGCAAATTGATAATGCTGTGGAAGAGTATAATTGTAATTTAATTTTTAGCGATATTGCGTCAACTTTATATGCACTTCTTTGCAGTATGTTTTAGTTTGTTTGATTTGAAAATTGTGAACTACTGATCTAGTCTAATTCAATTTAAAATTGTTTCGAATCTTACGCTCAAATTACTTACGCTGCGGAACTAGATTGCTCATTATTATTGTTGATTTTTCGATAAGCCAACATATACGAAACGATTTAAAAACTACAATATCAATAACATATTCGCGATAACACTTAAAAAAAACTCCAATTTTTCGTATAACAGTTCGAAATCATATAGCTCGACAGATAAAAAGTTCGATAAAAATATCGACCTTCCATTTTACAATTTTAATTGTATTCCAAACAATTATCTCTTTTCTATTTTCATCCCAGACGACTCATTCAAAGAAACTTCCCTAAATCAAACACGTAAACAAAAATCGAATATGCTCGTGATTTTCGCAGATTATAAATTACGTCAATTATGCGCTGCTCGCTCAGCAAAAAGGCCCGGCGAACAAGCAGCGGCCCCGTGGGCCGACAATTTTACTTTCACTCGGTCTATCTCACTCTAAAAAAAAAATCCTTTCGTTTCGCAAGCACGCATAAAAATTGAAAAAAAAAACCAAACAAATTGTCGCGTGTGACAGACTGCACGTGACGGAGCTTTTATTTTCTATTTTCTCGCACGTCGGAAGTGTATTATCCGGCGCGCGCAGTTTTTTTTTTTGTTTCTTTTCCTTCTGTCAGCCACGTAAAATTAGAACACATAGAGTTCCGGCTGTTTTGATCAGATAAAAAAGGCTGCTTACGTACAAATACAAAACCGAAGAGAGAAAATTTCGTATATCAGCAAGCAAAGGCGAGCGCAAAGGTGAAAGTCGAAGGAATAGAGAAAGAAAGGACAAAAAAAAAAAAGAAAAGAGAGTCGAACTCACCACACATGACGACGGATGATGAATCTTGTAGTGCTGCTTGTATACGTCTGAGCAGAGGCCGCGCTCTGCCGGGCCTTTTATCTCCAGCTGCTCACTAATACTACGCAACGCTCGCGTGTACAAGCATATAAAACACCACTTCTATGTAACGTATACCGCCGTTCACTTTGATTATCAATACGTCGTCTGCTCGTCTATCTTTCTCTCTCTCTCTCTCTCTCTCTCTCTCTCACACGTACGATTTGACGATGCTACTTGGAAGTGATAATCGCGATTATGTTATATCGACGACGTTTTCGTTGGAAGTCGACGACGACGACGCGGTTATGACGGCGAATGGTCGACGTCGGATGAAAAAAGGGCGACGTGCGTGATTGTGGTTGATTAGCGCAGTCGCGCGACGAGTGGCGCGAACTTTAACGCTCGTTCGAATGAACGCCAGAAATCTGTTCTTTTTTTTTTTTTGATAATTTTTTTTTTTATTTTGTGTACAAGAAATTATAAATCGATTGATCGGTAACGCAAATGATTGACAAAAATATAGGAAAGCTTTCTTTTCTGTAAGACGCTTTACAAGCTTATATTATCTACGATACATCACAAAACGTACATTAAGGGCACAATGGTGCGTTAAACGCCGACGTGTTTTTTTACTAATTCGATGAGATCAGCTTTTGCTCCTTTTGGTGCGATGCCGACGCTCTCGAGGTAAGCTTTCAAGTCGACCACTGTCAGCGCACTCAGCTGTAAGAGAATAAAAAGGATTGATTGTTGTTGGAAAGTGCCTCGAGTTTTTTTTTTTCTCTTTAGAAATTATTATTGTTGTACCTTGTTCTCTCGAGCAAGTGTTGGTACGTCTGCATCGGTTTTCAATCTCTTATTGGCACCGGCTTTCTGCGATAACGTTCGTTTGCTAGCGCTTTCAACGTCACACAATTCCAAACAGTTCATCAGTGCTGCTCGAAGTTTTTTCGATTTTTCCGGTACTGGTGGAGGACCTGCGATATTCAACGCGTATAAGAGAAAGAAATCAATGGTTTACTACGTGGATGCGCTATTTTTAAACTTACGTGTGCTATCGGGAGGTAGAGAGCTCATGTTTTTTTCCAAAGCCAATGCTTCCAAGTGAGTAATGCACTTCTCTAACTTTGGATTTGCAAACTTCTTCCAATCGAATTCCATTTGCATATTTTTCATCAACTTTTTGAACAGGTAGAATCCGTCGTCGTTTATTGGACACTTATTTTCATCATCATACTTGAATACATGTAAAAACGCATCAAAATCTCTGACAAGATCTGAAAATCGAATGCATTTGAAAAAAAATACGAAAATCAACGTTTTAATTATAAAAAAATACCGAGAATCTCACTGTTGTAAGGAACCTTGTACATGTAAAATCCACCATCATCATCGCTAGGTACCATGTTGCAAATAAGAACACTACCAGCAGTTATTACTTTACAGATAGGCATCACTTCTTTTGCTGTACATCTGCTGACAAATGTCCTGAAGAATTTTCTGCTTTCTATAAACACACAAATAAACATTGATTCAGAATAATTGCAATAAAATGATTCAATGAATAACAATTCGTTGAGGCATACGTTCATTTGCATTTTTGCTGTATGTGACAAAGTAAGTGTTTTTACAATGATACATTGGATCACACATTATGGGTTTGAAAGCTAACACTTCGATTCCTTGCTGGAGACCTGCATTCTTCAACATCTTACATTCATCTCGCTTGAAATGAATATCCTCACCAGCATAGTTTTGGCAATACACAAGGTTATCCCTTGATACAACTTTTTTATCACCTGCACTTGGTTCCTAAAGCAGTAATATTCTGAATTGTAGCGTTGAAGGTCTATCAGAAAGTTTAAATTGATTTACCTCAGAATCATCTAATACAGGATCCTCTTCCATAGTTAGCTCCTTCATAACAGTGCGAGCTTCCAAAATTTCGTTTGTATTCTTATTGATCTTGACCTTTGGTGGATACTTTGGAGTTCTGAGAAATAATTCTTGTAATTAATCTACTGGTAAATCTTAACAAAAGATTTGTTTCTAGTTTAATACTTACGAAACTAAATTTAGCAAAGAAACCTCAACCACACATTTAGGACTGATTTTCCAAGGTAGTTTACTAACACTCCTTGCAGGATGCAAGATATTTTCTTCCAAATCCTTCAGACACGTGGACTTATAATTATCATTATTACAAGTACCAGATATTATTTGCAGATCTTTGTAGAATAGGCTGTCATTGAAAGAGTCTGTTAATCCAATGACACGTAACTCTGTATTGGTATCTTTGAATGTTGCAACAAGGTGCTCAATGCGTCGTCTGTCATCAACTGGAGGATCATCCTTACATGTGCAAAGAATTAAGATCTTATGCGAAATTGTATTAGTTTTAGATGAATTGGCAATTTGAAAAGCATATTCTATGGCATCGTATAATGGATACTTTTCATTTGAATTGAGAGCCTGTTCTTCATACTTATCGGTACCATGATTCACTGCAATTTATTATATAAAGGATTGGAAAATCATTATCAACAATGAAAATTTTAATTATGGTCACTTACAAATGCCTTGTATATTCTTCAATGTGTCAACACTAACAGCTTCAAACTTTTGTAGTAGTGTTACATGATCCACTTGGCAATTTGTGTCTTTGGTTCCAAAAAGAAGCAGACCTAACTTGTCATTTTTGTTGAAACAACACTTGTTCCTGACTACTCTGTTATAAACCTACATATAAAAACACTCAGTAGATCGTTCAGTTCGATAATTATTAAGAAAAGTAAAAACAATTTACCTCAAGACATTTTTGCACAGAATTACTCTCGTACATTTGCTGAGTTCCATCGAAAAGAAACACAATCGAGTCTTGAATCATGTTATAATTCTTGACATCATCGTCTGTTGAATCAACGAGCTCGTCGTACGAAAATTGGTAAGACGACATTTTTGCAATTTAACAAAGAAATATCAACAACAGTACACGCAACTCGACAGGTATCAACAAGTTCGTTTGACACAGCTTTTGCCGGAATCCGGTGGGAAAACTGCGTGCATGCGCACAAACTTATACGTGCTTTTGCGCAGGTGCGAAATTAATTGCGCGCAGTTTAAACATCTTTCCAAAATCACTAATCGAGTTTTAATGTTCAAGTTAAGTGTGATTTGTGAAAAAATGGGGGTTCGGAAATATATAATACTATATTTACTTTATCTTTTTACGAAAATTATTTTCAAGGCCGAATTTCATCGTAAACTTGACGAAATTGAGAATTAACTCATACGTACAGTTATCTTAATTGTCAATTATGGAAAAAGAGGTTTGGAAATACAATGACACAAGCTTCTCAAATTTGATACATTTTTATTTCTAATTGTAACATACGTTTAATTTTATACAACTGATTCGAGTAATCGCTAGAAAATTGTATTTTTTACAATGATTTTTTTTTTATTTCAACGCGAGTACTACATAAATTAATTAATAAGCAAAAATATAAATTAATTGATTGATAACATAATAAATTATTCCAAAAATATCTAGGAAAGCTTTCCTATACTTTATCGGATGCCCTTGAAGCTTATTTTATATTCGATCTAAGTTACATCACAGTATACATAGTGAAATATTACTTGGCGAGTTCAACGCCCAAGTATTGTTTTACCATTTGAATGAGATCACATACCCTTGTGTTTCCTTTAAGATTTTTAGGTATGGGCTCGCCTACACTATCGAGGTAATCTGTTAGTTGTGCCTTTGTCAGTGTACCCAGCTTTAGGAGAAGAAACGAGATTAATCGTTATTGAAAGTGTTTCGAGAGTTTTGAAGAAATTATTATTGTTTTCTTTATACCTTATTCTGCCAAGCAAGTTGTGACATAACAGATTTTCTCTTATTGGCATCGGGATTCTGCGGTAATGTTCGTTTCTTGGCGCTTGCGGTCTCATGCAGTTTCAAATAGCTCATCAGTGCTGCTCGAATTTTTTTTCGATTTCTCCGGTACTGGTGGAGGACCTATCATATTCAACGCGTATACGTAAGAGAAATCAATTGTTCATTACGTAAATTTGCTATTTTTAATCTTACATGGTTTCTCGGGATGTAGAGAGCATAATTCTTTGTTCAAAGCCAATGCTTCCAAGTGAGCAACGCTCTTCTCTAACTTTGGATTTGTAAACTGTTTCCAATTAAATTCCATTTTCATATTGTTCATCAACTGTTTGAATAGGTAGAATCCTTGTTTGGAATCGTTGTTTATTGGGCACTTATTTTCATTAGTATACTTAAATTTATTTAACAGCGCATCATAATCTCTGACAAGATCTGAAAATCGAATGCATTTGAAAAACAATACGAAAATCAATGTTTTAATTATGGAAAATCGAGAATCTTACTGTTGCAAGGAATCTTGTACATGTAAAATCCACCATCATCATCGCTAGGTACCATGTTATTGCAAATAAGAATATTATTAGCAGCTACTACTTTACAGATAGGCATCACTTCTTTTGCTGTACACCTGCTGACAAAGATATTGAAGAAATTTCTGCTTTCTGTAAAGACACATGTAAAACATTGATTTTGATTAATTGCAAAAAGAATGATACAGTGAATAACAATTCATTTAGCCATACCTTCATTTGCATTTTTGATGCTTGTGACAAAGTAATTAGTGTTTTGACAATGATATATTGGATCATACATGATGGGTTTGAAAGCTAACACTTCAATGCTTGGCTTGAGACCTGCATTCTTCAACATCTTACACTCATCTGGCTTGAAATAAATATTCTTACCAGCACAGTTTTTATAATACACAAATTTATCATCTGTTATAACTTTTTTACCACCTGCACTTGGTTTCTATAAAGCAGTAAATATTTCGAATTATAGTTTAAGGTTTATCAGAAAATTTAAATTGATTCACCTCAAAATCATCTAATACTAATAATTGAAGATGATCTTCCATAGTTTGCTCTCTCATAACAGTGCAAGCTTCCAACAATTCATTTGTATTCTTATTGAACTTGACCTTTGGTGGATACTTTGGAGTTCTGAGAAATAATTTGTATAATTAAGCTACTAGTAAACCTTAATAAAAGATTTGTTTCTAGTTTAATACTTACGAAACTAAATTCAGTAAAGAAACCTCAACCACACAGTTAGGACTGATTTCCCAAGGTAGTTTACCAATACTCCTTGCAAGATACAAGATATTTTCTTCCAAATCCTTGAGACACATGGGCTTATAATTATCATTATTACAAGTACCAGATATTATTTGCAGATCTTTGTAGAATAGGCTTTCATTGAAAGAGTCTGTCAATCCAATCACACGTAAATTTGTATTGGTATTTTTGAATGTTGCAACAAGGTGCTCAATGCGCCGCCTGTCATGAACTGGAGGATCATCTTTACATGTGCAAAGTATCAAGATCTTGTGAGAAATTGTATTAGCTTTATAATATAAAGTAAGAAAATTATTTTTAACAATTATTAACACGAAACTTTTCACCTGCTATGATTGATTTAAATATGGAATTTCGTAATGTCATTGAGAACATTTTTCAATTTTAGAATTAATATGAACCCCAAACAGCATGAAAAAAAAACCGCCTTACCTTCACTTACAATAAAAAAATTACTTTTTTCGCTAAAAACCTTAACAATCAGAGCTGTTTATAGCTGCGGAAATTGATTATTTATTGAATTTGTATAGCAATTAAGTGTTCGTATTTATTCGCAAATGTGCCAAAGAGTGGAAAATTAATCAAAAGTGCGGCCGAATTTCCATATGCCAATGCCGTTTAAAGAAAAATAAAAACGAATTATACCTCGAAACATTTTCGCATAGAATCACTCTGGTACATTTGCTGAGTTCCATCCAAAAGAAACACAATCGAGTCTTGAATCACGCAATGATCGTCTGTTGGATCGACAAACTCATCGTTTGAAAATTGGTTTTTGCAGATATACATTTTTCTAATCAACAACAGTCTTCGCAATTTTATTATTTTTTTTTGCTGTTTGAAATCAACGGAGCGCTTCCCAGCTTTAACAAGCGTCTACTGCTCTAATGGCCGGGTGAGTATAGTTGTATATGCCGACACTGCCGATTGCCGGCCTTTGCTACGGCATCGGAAGCTCACACTAGCACACAGACTTATAGTCCACGCAACTCGACAGGAATCAACAAGTTTGTTTGGAAGCTTTTCTCAGAATCCGGTGGAAAAATTTCGTGTGGGCGCAAAAGCCCAACACGTGCTTTTGAATGTGACAAATATAACTTGCGCACAGTTTAAAAATCTTCCAAAAATCACTAATCGAGATTTAATTAATGTTCGAGTGAAATGTCACTTTGTGAAATCTTTTCACGACAATTATTTTCAAGGTCGAATTTCATCGTAAACTTGACGAAATCGAGAATTAAATCACACGCAGTTATCTTAATTGTCAATTACGGAACAAACAAAAAAGGTTTGGAAATGGAATGACATCAAGCTTCTCAAATTTGATATACGTTTTTATTCTTAATCGTAATATAATTCTTTATATTATCAACTAATAAGTTACATGTTTAACATTTTTCTTGCTTTACCATTACAAAAACTAGCATCACAATTACGTTCGCGTTCGCCCCGCGTCAGCAGCGGCCGCATCTCAACGTAATCGCAAGGTAGTTTTTGAATTTTTAAACCCTATAATATTTACAATATCAATTGACTTGTATTCTTTTTATCTTGTTATAAGATTACATTAGACTCCTCAATTGTATACAAACACCTGATTTCTTTCTTCTCAAGAGTGAAATTCCATTGTAATTTTTCATCTCGTCAAAGTGGTAAAACAATTAGTAAAAACAGTATTATAGTCCTTTTCTTCTTATTAAAACTAAAAATATATAAAAGAGACCGACGCGAACGCGTTGAGCTCGGAGGATATTTGATATTGAAGTGATAAAAAAAAAACACTTTCTATTATAGAAAAATGTTTAATTTACATATTATATGCTTATACGTTAGTAATACCAAAAGAAACAGAATATTCGTACAACATTGATAATAAAGAAAACATCTTCATAACATTCATTACATTAAATAACAAATTATAAAAAATTCAAAGCTTCTGCATCTCACTGCGACTAAGCAATCTGATCATTGGGATGTCGAAAACGAGGATAAAGGGGTATTACAAAATATTGATAAGTCGACTTTCAACGCTCAGATCGCTCGGTCGAAGTTTACATTCTACTATACAATTATAAGTAGAAATAATAAATATTTACAGAGGATACGTAACTATACAAATGAAGAAAAAAAGAAATCAGTACTGTCGATAAAAGTTGGCGTGATTGTCAATTTTTTTTTAGATGCTGTTATAAGACTCTCTCTCACTTGGACTCAAGTACCATTCTCACGGTATAACATCTCCTTTTTATGTATAGATGTCAAAGTGTATAAAAATGACGAGCAGGAGAGAGTACCGACCAACTTTAGCTCTCGATTCAAATAAATAAAAGTACGTGTAGAGAATAAAGATAGTCAAAAGAAAATCTGTACAATTGATGATGAGAGTTCATGATAAACAATCCCAAATCCTTCGTCTAACTCTTGTAAAATGCTACGCTTAGCACGAGGAATGCATCAGAATAGCATTGATTTTTGTTTGCCTCTCAGTCGTAATCCTCGATTCTTTGCTGCGTTGCTATTTCAAACACCGAGTCGTCAAATTTTTCCGTGATACCTCTTTTAATTTAATCTTATGCATATGGTTTATTTATATATAATATATTTATAAATTTATCTATATTTAATAATATACTTGCACACAACCTCTTTTTTCCTTAGAAAGTACAAGCTACAGCAACAATTTCGACAAAATCGCTACAAAATGTGATGATTGACAGGTAAAGATAGAAATGATAAATTCAAGTTTGTCGGGAATTGTTGCGCTTTTTGTATTTAACTATCCCTTCTTTTTTCATATAAAAATAATGCGCAATGCGAAAAGCTATCCAACATTGCTTTGTACATTCGCCCGTGCTCCAATGAAAATTGAAAGCTCAACTTATCGAACCATACGACAAAAGTAATTTTGCACACTGATACATGAATTGTGATATTTTTTGGCTCACCGGTGTGAAGAAATGCTCATTATTGCTTATTGGAAAATATTAATCGTGGCTCAAATAAGTGTTCACTTTCACTTAAAACTACCTTGCTGCTTATTTCTTTTAAATACAGTTGTTAACAATTCGAACTTGTCAGTTGATTCGAAGTTCAAGCAAAGAAATATCCTGACTAAATCGCGCGCACACTCGAAAACAGTCCAACGTGTTTCTTCTTCCCATGCAAGTTTCAAACATAAAAATCACGCCCAAAATCATTCCTTATATGTTTACATGTAAATCTGGACGTAAATAAGTTCATTGCGCACAAATGAATTTGATGTATGCACTTTGACGCGTATGTACAAATAGATTAATTTAATTTAAAAACGACGTGAAATAGCGTCTATAAATAATTTTAGCGAATTACATACGACTTCAATTCAATCGAATGCTCGGTGATGTGATTTTTTTTTTATCAATATTTACAAGGCATTCACAGACAAATAAGCAACGATCAACGTAAATCTGAAAGAATAGAGATCAGATAGTATTCCTGCATCAATTGTTATATTTTTTTTATTTCCGTTAGAAATTATGATGTTTATCTTTTCATGATGGTGAGCTTTCGTGATCGATGCGGATGCAGACTTAAAGAGCTGCAGATTAGCCCTTGACTATCACAACTAACGGCTTAGATTTTCCCATTACGGATCAAACAAATCGACCTATGACTTAGGAAGAGATACTCTTGATTCAGTATAGAAAACCTATGTACACCTTTTTTTTGTTCTGCTATATGTTATAAGTTTCTTCCTGCTACGCTCAACGATAAAACATCTTTTTTTTATAAATGCACCATACTTTGAGTTATGACTCAATAGCTACGTAACATTCATCTAACAACGTTCCATACCAAGGGCAGTTTTTTT
Organism: Galeopsomyia nigrocyanea; assembly: GCA_035047105.1. Classification (NCBI taxonomy): domain Eukaryota; kingdom Metazoa; phylum Arthropoda; class Insecta; order Hymenoptera; family Eulophidae; genus Galeopsomyia; species Galeopsomyia nigrocyanea. The sequence goes on along the minus strand of JAWWMK010000008.1, from coordinate 15,563,060 downwards.
TTGCGCTGCTCTCTCGCAAAATGAAAAATAACATGCATGTCCTTTTGGCCTCAGTCTTCTCTGCACCAACATCTGCATGCTTTCCGTGCAAAATAGAAAAGTCACGATAAATAATCAAACAATCCAATTGTTTTTTTTTTACAAACATATTAGACGATGCATTACCTTAGTATCTCTAATTATCGCTAACTAAAGTCTCGGCTTTGAGTTCGTCCTCTTCTGGTCAATGATCACATAGCTGATTTTCCGTCAATGCTGACCTCAGCCCGCTGAACTGAAGAACTCCTTCGCTCCAAGGGAAATTTGTGTATACCTCGGCACCCGGGAAAATGTACTTTCCTGGTTTCATTTGGTAATACGTGTTTTCTGAAAAATAAAAAAAAAATTCGAATCAGTATCGGAATGAAATTGCTATTTATCAGAGTTGCGAATGTCAGAACTTACCAGGTAGTCTTGATGCAAGACTATCACTGACGTTATGTTGCCACAACGAATGGCTCTCGGATTTCTGTAACTTCTTGTTCTCGTCCGAGTCGTCATCCTCGTTGTCGTTCTTTCTCTTCTGGCAGTCGGAGCTACTGCAGCTGTCCCCTAACGCGGAATCCATAACCGAATCAATTGACGCGTGTCTCGGCTTCAGTTCCAGTTTGTCGGGCGACTTTGAAGGATCCAAATTGTCGGGAGTAGAATCGTCTCGGAGAAGATCAATCCTAGGAACAACGTGGCAGTCGTCGGATATGAAAATCTCCTCGGTAGCTCGCGACGATGACTCGTAAGACGTCGTTGGACTTTCGCCTGAACTCAGCGTCATGCTTTTTCGCGACGAGTCCACGGACTTGGGGCTGTTTTCGAAGATCAACTGTCTCTCGTGACTCTCCTCGATGAATGTGAAATTTTTGACAGTGCGCTCTGTGTACTCCGAGTGAAATGACAAACTCCGAACGTTCATGCATTCGGCGTCGGGAATCATGTCCTCGGTGAACTCGCTCGGCTTTTCATCGCTTTTACTTTTATTTTCTTCATCGGTCCACGGTCTGTCGTCCAATTGATTATTCTCTTTCTGATCGTCTTGCGACTCCCCTTGACTGCTGGGTGCTGTAGTATCGGTCACGCTGTCGTTGTCGCTCTCCGTACTAGTATCCTTCTTTTCGTAATACTTCACGATGCTCGAGTAGAATTTTGTGCAAGAGATACTAGACATTGGCTCATCTTCGAAAAGTTCTCTCAAATCCGAGTCGCCTTTAATTTTCTTCCACGGTCTGTCATCCAGAGCGTCATCCTTATCTTCTTCATCCTGATCAAACTCCCTTTTCGACGAGGAACCAGCTCCGAAATTATCCGAGTCGACTTGTGCACTGTCTTGCGAGAAATCTTGAGTCAAGGTATCTTGACTTTGATCCCAAGTGTCGTTTATAGGGAACCGGGGTGGCAGTAGTTGTGGAGCCTCTTCCAAAATAGTATCGCGACAGCATACATCCTTGAAATTGCCGCTCAACATGTGACATAATTGATTTATTACCACGTCTGCATCGCCGAGCAGTTCAATGTCGAATTCTAAATGTGGGAGTGACTCTCGATTTATCAAAATTTGCGGGACGTTTGCGGGAATTGACGAAGGTATTAACGCGACTGGTCGGACTTTCAATGACGAACCAATGACGATTAATAGATCACAGACGTCTTTATCATTGGCCATCGCGTCATGAAATGCGTCGGGGAGACCTTCACCGAAGAATACTATGTCTGGTTTCATTACTCCTTGTGCCACTAAATCTGAAAGAATGCAATGACACATTAGAATTTATTGATTTACAACCGTATAAAGTTATATATGTGTGTGTGTGTGTGTGTGTGTGTATGAAATCACTTGCTCACCTTTGTAATTATCATTCGTATTGACTTCTCCAATAGAAGGTAGCGACTCTTCTTGGCACTTTGGACACATTGGAATATTCTGTGCAAAAATTTGCTCTCGAATATCGTCCGCCCGCACCTGATGTTTACATTTTGTGCATGATGCCGTTGCAAACGAACCTAGAGAAATTATTTCTTAGTGACTTCTCACTCAAAAAGAAAAATGTTTTTTATGCATTTTTGAAAACTTACCGTGACATTCAATCAGATTTTTTATACCAGCTACGCGCTCTAGCGTATCGATATTCTGAGAATAATTCCTTAAAAGCTTCTTCTGTTCATCCAACATTTTTATGAATTGATGACATGGACTTGGCTTGAATAGGCCTGGATATATTTCACGAGCGAATTTGTAAAACGGTCGAGGGTCTTGTGAAAAATAGTTGATATCAAACATTGCCTGAAAAAAAAGTTTAAAATCGTCAGTATAATTTCATTGAGTACTCTGTGATTTACTTTCATTATATGTTGAAAATCGTTAAAAAAAAACTCACTTGTGGATCGGGTAAATCTGGAAAATCTTGTGCTAATCTTGAATAAATGCCGTCTCTACTCCTGAAGTCGGGAATGCCGCAACTCACGCTCACGCCGGCCCCCGTCAAAACGATGATGTTCTTACAATTCTTTATCAGCTCAACTACATTCGACAATGTGTTAACGTGGGATAACTTTTGCCTCTTTGGTGGTTCTGACATCATATTGATAACAATCTGCAAATTGAATCAAACATTAGTATTTTGGAGTAATACGCTTTCCGAAAATCTGTGAAGATTAAAAAAAAATACATACCCTCCATAAAGTGATATCATCAACTTCTTCTGGAACTTGAGTAGGATCAGAGAATAGAACCTTCAGAACATCTCTCGGATCGGTACCCATTTGTATTTGTTTTTGAACCCAAGAAGAGGCACTCCTCCACTCCATACCACCGTCACCATCGTCGGACAATCCAGAAATTCCTGACAACTCTGATAAGTTTGAAACTGTAGACGACACCTCATCTTTTTCATCTGCAGTGTCAATCCTGCAAATTCCAGATAAACAATGAATTTTTCCGTACGATTTTCGAAAAAACATCACTGCACAAAACAAAAATAAATAAAAATCAAAACTTACGGGAATCCTGTATCATCGCTCATGGAATCGGTACGTGTCGGCGTAGACGACGAGTTGGTCACATCCGACGAAGTAGAAGCCGATTTATTACCATCGCTCAATTCGGAAAAACCATTGCTGTCGCTCGGCGTGCCTGAGAAAAACAAAAAAATTTCCAACTTCATTTTTATTTCCGTCGAAATTTCATTAAAAAAAATTCCCATTTCATCGGTGTCCCGATAAGAACGTAAACATAAACACGTTCCAAAATCTGACGCATGCACTTCGCGACAGCTGACGCGCGCGCGCGCGCTCAAGTCTGACATTTTGGTGTTTGTGCCATCTGTGTGTGAGAGCGCCAGCGAAAACCCTCTCGGCTGTCAATGGAATCTTCCCGTTATATACTTACTCCGGCCTCGAAAATCTCCCGCTCAAAATTACCTCTTGGCCGACATTTCCGACAATCGATCAGTTTATGACTAAAAACCAATGTTTTTTTGTCGAGAAATGACCCCGGTAGCAGGTACGAGGAGGCTCGTGGTTGTAAATCACGGCGATTGGAAAATCGAAAATTTCGGAGTTGCATAGTCGAGCAACTGTCATGGCGTCGACTTGGGCTGCGTTGCGCTTGGGTGTTGGTTGGACGAGTTCACGGAAAGGTAGGCCAACGGCGGCCATGTTGGATGCAGCGCGACCTTCCGAAAATCTGGCCATATTTTCCGCGAAAATACCTTGTTGATGCGGTCGAGGCGATGCGTTATGCTGATGGAGGTGCTCGGAGTCGAGGATGGCATCTTGTTTCGGGCGTTTAGACGTGCTGGCTGCAAATTCGGCTGGCTCGGCGGCACCCGACGCCATTTTGCTTGGGGGCTTGGTTCTGCCACAGCGCTGCTGCTTGCTGCACACGTCCGCTGCTCCGTCCGTCCGTCCGTCGCGCTCTCTCACTCGCTTGCTAGTACAACACAGAGTCCCCACAGGCAGCCAGGCGATGACGACGATTCCGCAGCCGCCGCTAGAAACCAGAGGTCGCCCCATACGCGCGCCTGGCCTGGCCAACAGCGCGAGTCTCTCTCTTAAGATACACACGTACACACGGAAAGCCTATATATAAATATATAGCAATACAGCTAGGCGATGTCTGTATGTGTTGTCTCGAGCGACAATCACGCCCCCACTACTACTACCGTAGCAGCTACACCGACCCACGCTTATTCGCCTATGCGTGTATTACAAGCCGAGTTTTGCGACCGTCAGAGGGGGATTTAAAACCTCCCACTACACCTAAGGGTTTGTAAGAGTATCCACTATCCAACCTATGGGCTGCATTTGTCCGTACGCAAGCGCAAAAAGTTAGTTGATCTCCACTGCGCAGTGCCAGAAAAGCAAATAATAATAAACGCTGCGCTCCGAACGACGAAAAATGATGACGCGCTTTTTTTTTTCGCTTTCCATTGCCGCTGTGGGACTGTGAAAACATTTTACGTGCAGTTGAAGTTATTTTATTTTTGTAGTACATACTTCAATTCTTTATTAGTGGCTTTTCAACATTGATTTTTCTGCTTTGATTTACTGTGCGGCGTTTGAGTACACATGTGCGCACACTGCACCTGTGTGCGGCTGAAGCCGGCTGCAGTATTAGTCGTGATCACATGTCGCGATAAACCTGTAGCAGTAGATCTGCAAGACGTCACTATTATTATTGCAAACTCATAATAGATTAATGCAACGTTGCGAAAAATATTTTTAAAAAAACTGAACTGCGATAGCTGTTATAGTTGATGTCAATTACCTGACCCCAGGTCAGCTTATGCTCTAGGAAGATATTTTATTTTCTAAAAATTTAATACTTCTGTGGAGGGAACCTTGATGATATTTTATTTTTATATACCTTTTTATATAACCTTAGCTGATAACAATTCTTGAGATCTCGAAATTCTTCGTAGACTATAGTGTTGCTTGCTTTTATTGTTTACATTGTTTTTTTTTCTCGAACATTGAGTAGTGACAATATTAGCCAACTTCATCTTCTAAAATTATAGTACTAAAAAAATTTCTATATAGAAATATTCTTTTCAGAGTTGCGCTGAGATGGAATAAGCACGATTGCAATATATGTATATGGGAAATGAGCGCTATTTGTCAATTATCGTGATAATGCATTAACGCCGGGACCTGTGCTAAAATCTAATCTTAGCGTTGTGTAGAGAAAGGTTTAAAGAATAAGATGGTTCATTCAGTTTTGAAAAATATTAAATGGGTAAAATGTTATTAACATCGAAAGATTGCAAAAAACGTCAAATTTTCGACCTTTAAAAATTCATAACTTTTTAAAT
>JAWWMK010000008.1:15493582-15549873 GCA_035047105.1 Galeopsomyia nigrocyanea | reverse complement strand
CTTTGTTTGGCGCTGCTGTATTGGCGTTGTGGCCTTATACTGTAAAAGTTCTGCCAATAAAAAACTTACTATACTATCCGTCCGTTTTTCACGGCTTTTATGCTAGCTGCAAGAGAGCCGAGTCGAGCCGAGCAGCCGCAGCGCAAAGCCAAGCAAGCAAAGTAGTCCGGGACAGCACTCGGCGAGGGCGGACGCGCTCTTTTAGCCAGGCAGCGTCGTAGCGTAGGGCCTGCCCCCCGTGCAAAAAAAAAAAAAGAAGAAGACAGAGATAAAACCCATCTATATATATAAAAGGCAAACGCGTCCGGTTACACAGTTGTTGTTGTTTTTTTTTTCGTTTAAAGGGCAAAGTGAGTGAAGTTGTATTGTGTGGTTTTAAACGAAGGAAGAGCGAAGGAAGAGAGAATAAAAAAAAATATTATACTCTCGTTGGCCGTGTTATTTTATTTTTTTTTTATTGGTTGGGTGAGGGGGTTGTGCGAGGATGACGGGCGAGGATCGAAAGGGCGGTGGCGGTGGGAAGCAGCAGCAGCAGCAGCAGGGCGACCTAACCTCCGGTAATAATACAACTGATACGACAGCTACAACCGTACGCCAGCAGAATGGCACGACGGAAAAGGCACCGGTTGTCGCCGGCACTAATGTCGAGACTCTACCACGCCAGGGCAAACAGGTACTGTATATATATAGCTCGCTATATACTGTGTGTGTCTGTCTGTCTGCTCCGATCTCTTCGATCGATATTTCCTCGTCGTCGTCCACAGCGTTCGAGCTCTCAATTTTATACTAAAAATAAAAAAAAAAAAAAATTTTTTTTTGTCCTTCGAACATACTTTTAGTGATGTTTCCAATGATACATACACGCACTAATTTATTAAAACCGCTCGAATTTTCTCTCATAGAACGCCCTTGACTCATTGCCCGATGGCTGTATGTGTGTATGTATATCGCGCACCCCTCGTAACCTAGTGGTTTACGATCTTCCTCTCTCTCTCTCTCACACACACGCACACAAACAGCAATCCCCGAGGGGTGAGACGCATAAGTGTTGTAAAAGTCTCGCGCGCGAGCACAGCTGCACGATTTTTCTCTCGCTGCTGCAGCTGTTTAGAAAAATTTATCTCCGTTTAATGGTGAAAAACTATATAAGCGTAATTGTCTTAAGTTTACTTATTTAGCAAAAAAAAAAAAAAAAATTCGTCTCGTTGGATATAATTACACATTTTACCATCGAGACGTAAACGAAGTTTATTAATAGTATCGACGATGTATTTAAATAAAATGTACATTCACCGTGGATTGTATCTCGTGGAACGTTTCAAAATAAAAGAATATTATTGGCATAACCTTTCCAAAAAGTTGCTCTGATTGGCGGTTTTTTGAAAACGATCCACGAGATATAATCCACGGCGAGTGTGCGTAGGTTTTTTTTTCTATTTTCATATAACACGGACTCGTCCGATAATATCATCGTATATACATATACACGTCGATGAAAACCAGCCCCCACACACACATACATATACACGTATACATAGACATACGAAACAAACAAACAATTCGCTGAGTTCAGCACCACACCGAGTCGTGGGCGTACAGAGTGAGAGAGACAGAGACAGAGGAAGGAAGGAAGGGGGGGATAGCCCTTAAGCTCTCTGCCTTTGCCCCCCTTCCCTTTTTTTTCAGGCGCACGCGTCACCTTGACATTATAGGCTATCAGGTTTTTCGCCCCCAAGCCTCAGGCGGAAAACCTAGTTGGAGCTACGCCAGCAGATGGATATGTCCTGAAACACACACGCACACACAATGTTTTTTTTTTTTCTTCCTTGACGAGTTGAGCAAACAACGTCGATTGTAATTACAGAGCTCTTGGAAAATAATAAAAAAAAACATTAAAGCTGACGTATACAAGACGAGTAGTATACATATAGCTAAAATGTGATCTAATGTTTACCCATCGGCTGCCCGTTGAAGCAGTCCATATAAATCGCGAGAGAGCGCGCAAGGTTGCCGCCTTATTAGTCCACGCGCTTTCCGAATTTAGAACTCTCTTAAAGCTCCTGAATGTCTCTCTCTTACGCGCGCGAGAGCATTATGTATTTTCAAGTTTTGACATTAGCATTTTTTGCGTTTTAACGCAATTTCCTTCTATTTCTCTCGTTATATCTTCGATGTTTAATCGAAGAGTATCGTCGGAATGTAAATTGTTATTTAACGATCTAAAAATATATCTACGCGCGTGTGGAGTTGTTAAAGAAACGAAAGCCGGCCGGCAAAAATCGACCGGTGTGAATAAACCCGCAACCGTTAGAAGTTCTCCTTCTTTGCATAAAGCTGCCTATAATCCTAAAAATAGTTCTTTTTTTTTTTAAACATGTATACGACATGCGACAACTAACACACGCAAGAGTAAAAGCGAAGCATCGTTTTGCATCTCCATTGGCGCCGCTGACACAACTTGCTTATACTATTTCTATTGTGATCGACAAGAGAGAGAGAGACTCGGTCAGTGGATCGTTCGATTTCATTTATAAGAAACTCGCGTCTAACAATCAAACTCTCTCTCTCTCTCGAACGTGTATGTAGTTCACAACTTTTTTTCTCTCTATATATACTTTTTTTTCTCTTTTGTACAAGTACAATTGATAGAGTTGTATTATCATTACACTCGAAGAGATTCGTGATTAACGATTTGTCGATATAACAGTTATCTGAAGATTTGACGTGATCGATAAAATTGCTCGCTGAATGACTCGTACGTTATTTTTTTATTTGTAAGAGATCTATTCTATTCTACTCGTCATCGCGAGCTTCAGATCAGAAATTCATGAAATGCATCTCAATTTCACCGCGTATTATATACACATTCCATTAAACCGGCGCGAGTGCGCGATCTAAATAACCACATTGGCACGAGTGATATTAGTTTTTTTTTCGATCATATCAAGATGAAAACGTGATAAAGATTAATTAATTAGCTTTGGCTTGATGATGTTTTTTTTTTTATTCTTCTTCTTGTTCGTCGTGTCTGTGTAATACTCTCTCTCTCTGTGTCGGGTGGTTATTAGACGTGCCACACCCTCTCGGTGGTATATAATACGCTTCGTCGTGCGGAAAAAAGAAGAAGAGAGGAAATTACACAGAAAAAGAGGGGGAATAAGTAATTTCCATTCGTAAGATATTGGACGAGAGGTTATCGTTGGAATAATATTTTGGATAGTTCTGAGAAGGAATAAATTTTTTATCGACTTTGGGGTGGACAATATTTTTTACAATATCATTTCAGTAGACAATTAAAAAAAATGAATATATATCATCGTGTGGAATGTGGAGGAATGTGTATGTGTGTAGGTGAAGAGAGGGCGGCTTTTGCCGCACAGAGTGAGTGAGTGAGAGAACCGTACATATCGACCCGTCGAGAGAGTGCCGCCGCCTCCATTTTGCGCGCTTGGCCCACATACAACCCGACTCTCCTCTCTGCCGCCTCTCTGTACATCGGAGGGAAGAAAATCACATTGATTTTTTACCATCTCTCTCCCCCCTACTTAAGTACCCAAAAATAAGAGAAAAATTTCGTGATATTTAAAGACAAAGTCAAGGTTTTCGCGACAAAAAAAATTTTTTTTTTTCGTGTGCGTTGGTTATTGATCGCGTGGGCACCACGGCTGCGAACTTTGCGAAAATGTGCGAGAGGTGGGTGGTTACGTAACCCCGTGGTGGGGCTATTTTTGGATTGACTACCGGGGCTGATAACGCTGATTAAGTTGGGTTTTTTTTATTGATCTTCACTTTTTTCTTCTTTTTTTTTGTGTTTTATGCGGAGTATGAAATTGTGGATTTGCTTTTTTGTTTGGTGGTTTTGTTGTGGTTATGGAAATTAGGTCGGTGTTGATTTATCGAAAGAGATTTTTTTGTATGGAAAGTAAGGCTTACAGAGTTATTATTTTTAATACGAGATGTGAACTCGATAGTTTTGGAGTTAATTTTATAATTTCTCGATAGAGGGATTTTATGAAATTGAAATATTAACAAGATTTTAGAGAATGAAGTGTATAAAAAATTCGTACTACTAAGAGTTAATATATATCTTTCTCAACTATTAGCTTTAAAGTGAATGCAACTATTATGGCCAGTTTCTTAAATTAAAATTATTTGAGGCAAAAATCTAAAAAATATAAAGAAAAATTATCAAAATTACTCCAAATTCTCCATTTTTTTTTCTATGTACAACCCGGTCAAACGCTATTTTCCTATAGCTCGCTCACGTCCGTGTCGCATTATCCAATTCGCTATTATGTCACCGCCAATTTCAATAAGTATATAAAAGCGCGGCAAGTGACACTCCAAGTCCATTTCGCCGCGTAGCGAAACAAACAAACCCATATAGTCAGTTTTCCATCAAACTTACACAGAGAAGAGAGAAAAAAAAACCAACAAAAGGTTTAATGGTCGCGGGCGCCACGATGGCGATTCTCTTATTATCGATTTCATCATCACAGCTTCCTTCTCGTTTTTTTTATATAAATCCTCGCTGCTTTTTTTCTTCTGCAGAATGTATAATAATGTGGGTGAAGGGCGTGACATGCAGCTTTTATTATATGATTGCGAGAAAGTCTTATCAAGGTGTCGGAGAGTGGAGCCTTTCTTTCGTTTTCACCGCGCAACTTTTTTTTGTTCTTAACGACAGAGACGATTTATAAAAAAAATGTTGGAGCTGAAACGAGAGTGTCGTTCGCGTTTTATTTGTGTAACGTGGTTTTTATTATGCTTCGTGGCTCGAGGGCCTCGATAAATCAAACTTGCGAATTTATTTACATTGTAAAAGTTTCCGATTCGAATTGGTGACATTATTCCTATTTGCATGAGGAATATATACAGTGAACATAAATTACAATCGAAACGAATGCTTGATTATCAATAACAATTAATTATGATTCGATCGTTAGCATTTTTCTTGACTCATTAATTCGTACAACGTCGGATGAACTTCAGTGGTGTCTGTTCAAGACGTCAAAATCGTACAATATCGTTGTAAATCTTTTTATTTGGAAATTATTCAAATGAAATTCAACATAATTACTTTGCATAATTACAAAGTCAAATACATAGATGGCGAACGTTGGTAAAAAATAACATCGTTAATTTAGAAAATGAAAAATTTCGATAGAATTAAATCGAATAGATTCAAAAATAATTCGATCTCAACAGTACTATTAGCAATTATAACCAATAACCGCAAAAGCAAAAAAAAAAAATAGGAAGAAGAAATTGCTCTTCGTCACTTTTAGAGGCTTGACCTGCCAATTGGATTGTCTCTCACTCTCTCGACATACTCCCCTTTTAATTAATATGCATTTAGAAGGCAATAGCACTCTTCCATTAGAGTTTGCATACACGTCCCTCGAGCGACTTCCGTCTCTCTTCCATCGCGTATGTGGGTCGCATTAAAAGGGAGTTAGGGAGGGAGACGAACGAAAGAAAAGCATCCATTTCATTAGCGTTTGATTAAATGCGTCGAGGCGCGCGTTTATATTGAAAGAAGGGGGACTTGACCAAGGTCGAGCCACGATGTGTCTGCGTCCCTGACTTTGATTTTTTTTTTGTTTGATATGTCTATTGAAAAAAAAAACTTTTTTTTTCGCGAGTGTGCTTTTTTTCCCATATTTTTAGAACGATGGGTTAACGTAATTTTATCGTTGCGGTATTTTCGTTGAACGCGCGTACATCGTCAGTAATTTTAGTTATTCGCTTACGTAAGGTATATACAGACTCCACATGCAAACTTCTCATTTCTATTTATACTTTTTTTGTTAAAAAAGAAACTGCGTTCGAAGTTGATTTTACGGTAAAGGTCGTTACTTGTTTATAATGCAGTGCGCGCATAAGTATACCTATCCGCAACGAGAGAAATAAAAAGTCCAATATATAGAAATACGGAGAGTATGTATGAAAACTCTGGTAGCGTTACTTTTTTATAAGCGTAAAAAAAAGCGAGAAAATTCTGTTTTTGAAATATTCAGAAACCGTAATACGATCAAATTCACAATTTTTCAAGAAAATCCATTTATACATATTACCACGCGAAATATTCTTTACAAACAAAAAAATTCATGAAACGCGATTAACTTGGTTGTCGTTTTATGCAAAAAAAAAGTCAACTGAAATAAACGTGTATTCGTTTTTTTATATTCCAAGAATCTGCCAGCATTGAAATTGATTTTTTATTACAGTCATCACGGTGATTTACAGAAACGTCCTCACACTGTCATCATGCCATAAAAAGATATTACAACATTTCTTTAAAAAAATCCTTAATATTCCTTTACATACTGTCCCTTTTATCGGAAAAACCTTCTATATATCTCCTTTATCGCCTATAGAGAAAAAAAATGTATCGTCGACCCAGTAAGATAAAAACGTCTGCTTAGATAGATAGGAAAATATATATATATCTCCTCATACATTGACACGGTATTTTCGGGCATTAATTAAGTCGGCACGCGACGCATGATGTCATTCGGACGAGCTTACGTAAGCATAACCTCGGGACTTTTATTATCGCTGACCAACGCTTTTGACGGGCATCACATCTGCATCTGTCTCAATAAAAAAAATCACACAAAGAAGAAGCCTTCGATCATCGACCCACGTAACGCGACAAATAAAATTGACATTCGCGCCCGGAAAACTTGAGAGTGCCAATGCATATATGACGTACAGCTACTTAATTGGATTTACCTGCGCGAATAATGACATTATGAGATTTAATTGGTCGACTATCCTAAGTCAATAATAGAATACCTACGGGGAAATCAGCAAGCTATGTATGTATATACCTTACAGTGCGTGTGACCGACTTGTTGAAAAAAAAAAAATGTCGCGCTTCCGCTTTCGTTCGTGTGGTTGCTCGAAGCAGCGCGGAGTTACATTGGATGACATGATTCTTTTCACGTATCATACGCACGAGTGAAACTCGGTTAAATTCTCGGAGAAAACTTTATTATTACAAAAAAAAATTATCTTTTAAAATTGATGCGGTATCATAATGTGCTTTTAAAACTTTAAGCGATTTGAAAGTTATCAAAAGCGAACTTTAGTCATTTTCAATGTTTCAAGGACGCGACCAAAGTGGATCTATGTAATTTATCTTCTCGAAATTGACTCGCGAGGATATATACATGCGGCGAGGATGAACGTTATGAAGTTGATAAAATATGGAGGTGAGGTTGAACATGTTGTTGAGATAAATCAAAAAAAAATTTTGAAGTTTTATTCGGTTCATTATCTTAAATTTTGATCTCGTGTAGTTTTAGTTTTCAATGCCAGGGTAGTTTTTTTTTTACTTTCTAATGAAATTGTTACGTTAGTTTTATAAAGCTGTTCTGTTTAGCGATTTTATACTGAATTGTACTTGCAATAATCTTATTTCATTTATATTTTTTTTTGCGTTCTTGGTTACCACGGCAATGGAAATATTGCATTTAAAAATAAAATACTGAGATATATTGTTAGTAAAGCTTAACTACATGCGTCGTCCATAAAATTTACAAATACCACCGGTAATTTTCCGTCTAATTTTCTTATTATATCCACCATTCAAAAGTCAAAGAAAAGCAACACTTATACACCTCGCAAGTGTAGCCAACGACATTCGGAAAAGAGGGCCATAAAAATTATACAGGCGATAACTACCTCGCGAAAAAAAAAACGAAGAAAAAGAAACTAAACTGGAACACTCAGTCAAATCGAAGAAAAGAAGAAAGAGAGAGAGAGAGAGAAAATGGTGCACGAGAGAAGGCAATTTGTAGGAAAGAATCGATCGACGCGCACTGCGGCGCCGCATAGCCAACTTTCTATATACATATATACGTTATACACGGAGAAACAGAAAGATTCGGTTGTTATATCCCCGAATGCGCTGACCGTGAACTGAGGGAGCACATCTGAGATGCTCACTTACGTCACGACGAAATTTCTCTCTCTTTATTTTTTCATCTCAATGCCATCGCGGAGGTGGCGGAGGATGGTTTCGTTCTTTTCTAGAAAGATCGTGCGAGGTGTTGTTTTTTCTTTTCTTTTCTTTTTCGCATGCGCGCGTTTGTGCGGTAATATATTTTTAGATTGTTGCGTTTTAACGTCGCGGTTTCTTCGCGAATACTTATCTTCTGCTATGTAAATTTAATTAGTTTCGTTTGCCGCGAACTCCAGGGACACACGAGCTACCGCATAATGCATCTGATTAAGAGTCATATGTACACATAGGTGGCGTCTACTTTTATTTTTTCAGTCATTCAGAGAACTTGAATATTTTGTCCATAAAGTCCATGGAATTGTGTTTTTATTTGTTCATTCACGTGTTTTCAAATAATTAAATGATGTTGTTTATAACGTTCCACGCTTCAAACACATAACAAAGATTCAAACATTCTCTAAATAATCTTCACTACGAGAAAAAAAAAACCCTTAGACTCACTTTACACACACTATACAATCTCGCCGCAATATTCCACTAATTATACAATCCAAACCCATCACCAATCATAAAAAGAAAAATACTGTATAATGCATTTGATTAAAAGTAAAATGTACACATAGGTGGCGTCTACATTTATTTTTCTAGTCATTCAGAGAACTTCTATCTTTAGTGCATAAAATCTACGGAATTGCGTATTTTGAATTAATTTAAATTGTGATTAAATAATTTTTTGGTATTTTACTCACCAAACATCAAATATTCCACAATTAAAACACACAACAAAGCTTCATACAATCTCTAAAAAATCTTCACATAAGAAAAAAAAATCCAATTCTCACTTTACACACACTACAATCTCGCCTCAATGTCCCACTAATTATCCCATCCAATCCCATCACCAATCAAGAAAAAAAAAGAGAGCGAGTATGTATCATCTATCATACACAAAGCCTAAAATCCAAAAGTCCTCCGAAGCGCATCGTATAATTGGATAAACGCTCTCTCTCTCTCCCTATAATACTACAAGCTCGGTTGGGAAAAATTCCTACGGTCAGCGGTGCGTGATAGAGGTCTTCTCTCTCTCTCTCTTCTTTTTTTTTTTTATACACGCCACGGCCGTTTTTCCCGTGACTTCCGCCGAGCAGGAAAGTGAATCGCTGCTCCCTCGTGCAACCTGTGAATGGACCTTTCACTTCTTAGGTACTTCTTCCTTCCTTTTTATTCTGCGTGGGAATGTCGATCTTTTTCCCCCCTTACTTGCACTTTTATTATAAATTTTCGTTGGAATAATTAAACAAAACAAAAAAGTAGTTGTTTCGTATACGGTTAAGGGGTATTGTTATAACGAGTGAGACTAGAGTGCACGCACTTGTCTGTGTCGTAGGTCAACGCTCTCTTTCTCTCTCTCTCTCTTGCGCCGCGTTGCACTAGAAACGCAGCAGCAGCGGTAAATCTGCCTCTCTCGCCGAGCGACAGAGTACATAAGCACGAGGTTTTATATTGTCTAGAGCTGCACCAGATGATATTCAAGATCTTCTTCTTCTTTTTTTTTTTACTGTTAGGCAACGATGTCAGATGTTTCAATTACCGCACGTGTGTGAGAGCTTGCAGCTTGAGAGAGTTCTCCTTTTTTTTTCTTCAATGGGTGGATTGCCAATGAAGTATTGTTAATTACCGTTCGGTAGCGTTCGTGTGAATTAACCTTTTTGTAACTTTGCGATTCGTTGGGTATAAGTGCGCCTGTTCGATTATTAAAATTGAAAATTTTTTTTTATAAAATTTGAATCCAGCAATAGGATTTAGATCTGGTACGAAAGTAATATTTTATCGCCTAACATTGAAAGATAAGCGAGAATTTATAAGCCATTAATAATTTATCTTTCGAATTAATTTCGTAACGCATTATCTAATCAACAAATTACATATCGCTATCTCTCGCATTCTCTCGCCGTCAATCGTAGATATATAAAATTAAACGAAACATTTAAAAACATATACATAAATCATCGAATTAAGCACTCGTCATCGCGTCATGTACAAACCAAAACGGAAATAGCTCGTACAATCCGAATTTCCATACATATCCTGCCCACCAAAACACTAGTTATATAAAGAAATCTCTTCTTCGGTCGTACACTTTTTTCTCTCTCTCTCTTTTTCCTTAGCAGTGCTATACGGGGCGCGCGCGCGCACTCTCTTTCTGATGTAATTTGCGCGAAGGAAATTGTAGTCCGTGACGAGACTCGCTGATGGGCTTTTGTTATAAAAAAAAAAAAGAAGAAAGAATGCTCGTTGCGGTTGAGAAGTGTGATGCTCGAGTTGGGTTGCTATGCCACTGTCTTTTCTTCTTCTTTTTTTTACACTCGCTCTGGAATTTCCGTTTTGTCAATTAATAAAATGTATCTATATATATATATCGCAGAGAAAAATCTATTTTCTACTTTGGAATGCGTTTTTGGCGCGTCGGAGCGCGAAATTATTTGTCGCGCAAGCTCCTAATTTTAAAACACACACTTAGTTCCCTCGCTTATAGTAGAGTCAAAATTGAATGAAGCTCAATTACGGTATACTTCACCGCCGAAATACAAATCAGCGAGTATGTAATATCGGAAGTGTGATATAAAAAAAGAAGGGGGTAACCCCTATATACGAACACGTTTAAAAGGCAGAAGGAGAAGAAGAAGTAGAGAGAAGAGTGGCGGCCCACTATAATTGAACTCTCGGCACGCAGCAGCAGCTGCCTATTTATATGGGTGACGAGACCTGCTTTTGCTACTGCAGCGATTTTCGTGGTGCCGCTCTCGTAACACTGCAAGGAAGGATGCCTAAGCGATGCGGTGCATGTATGCTTTTTTTTTTTTTATTTTACATTTGTTTTCGTGGCTGTTTCATTGAAAATTTGGCTATTTTTTTTTCTTTTTGTTTTGTTGATGCTGTGTGTGGGTATGGGAATGGGTATTTTAATTTTTTTTCATTTCCGAATGGGAGAAACCAAAAAATATCGTCTTAAGACATTTTTTTTATTACGAATAAAAATTGTAATTTATCGTTCAAGACAGTTCCAAATAAAATCGAAGAGATTGCCCGTAATAAAATTTTATCTTCTAATGCGTCACGCAATCGCGCATGACATCACACACACATACAGACATACACACTAAACTTGAGGTAATCGTCGCTCTCTTCCGTCAATTTGACAATAACGACAGAACAAAATTGTTATTTAGATAGCAATCTCTCCTTCAATCTGCACGTTAAGCGATGACAAAGATTTCACATGTTAATTTCCTCGTTTTGCATTTCTACAATCGTCGTCGTTCTTCCATAATCGATCGGTAAAATACAGTTATCTTTGGAAGGGTTGCAGGATACATAAACCATCTGTCACCGACAGACACACACATACACCAAAAAATTAAGGGGGACGAGGCAAAAGAAGCGTTTTGCAACAATAAGCCGGACGACATTAATAATCGTAGGCAATTGAGGTGCCGCACGCAACGCGTGATTCACGTTTTTTGTGTTAAGAAGCCGCCACCGCCAACTTTTATATAGTGCTTTACGAGGCTAACGCGATAATTATCAAAAAAATATGTACCCCCTCTCAAATGCAGCCTTGGCCGACTTTTTCTTGTTTTTTTTTGGGGGGATTATAACGTAGGCGTGGTGATTCGATAAAGAATTTAGGCTTTGCATTCTATTTGATAAGCGTCGAAAACACGGAAAGTTTTCGCGGATAATACGCAACAAGCATATGGAAAAACGAGAGAACGTATTTTGAAAACATCGGTCGGAGTGCGAAAAAAAAAAAACGGAAAATGTTGCTGCAAAACAATTGGTATACGTTTGCGTAACAAACGGCGGCATTGAAATTATGCAGATGATAATCGTATCGTGTGTAAGAGAATTTTTTGAGAAAAAAAAAATTTAACGCGAGAGAGACATGTAAGATTTTTAACGAGACTCAAACGAGTCTCGACCTAATTGTTTCAAGTGGACGATATATGCTGACAAATGGATTCGTTAGGGAGGGAAGGATTAGCTCACACGCTAATAATAATCATCGACGCGATGAGTATAGAGATAGTTTTTCGTCTTATCGGACTTTAAAACGAGGAGAAATGATTTGCATTTCGAGACACCATTTTTTTTCTTTTTTTTTTGGGAATGAAAAAGTCCTTCGCGTGTAAGTATGGTGAGTCATCGTGCCGTCGTGTCCTGCTTTTTCGAGAGAGAGAGTTTACGCGTAGCGTGACAACGCAAAAAAAAAAAAATAAGGATGACGATCCATCCATTTTTTTTCCTCGTTTTCGCTGCGATTATTTGAGTTTGCAACATTTTTGTCGTGTAATTAATTGCGCTCCCTTGAGATAATCTACGCCTCGTTGTTTTATTCTCCTCTTTACCGAGAACGTGTACTTTTTTTCTTTTACTTCGTACGCAGCTGTTAAAGTGCTCTGTGTGCTCGGTGGTAATTACGCGAGATGCGTGCAGATGGCGAAATGTCAAAAAAAAAGTTTACTGCAGCACTTTTAACATAGAAATGATTATTTGAATGCACGATATCGTCTGTGAGTTCGAAATAGGATCAATTATCTTTTTGGTATATTTCGCTGTAGTAACACATCAAATAATGTTCTTCTTCAAACATTGACGACATTGAAAAATATGTGTGCTACTTTGTAGCCAACTAATATTCGATCGTTGCTAAGGATAGACAATGTTAGCACAAGGTCTCGAAGAAGCTGTACGTCATGAATTTTTTTTTTATCCACTCATTATTCAAAATCACAAGACTTTCTTCGTCAAATATAAATTACTTTCATGCTACTTTTTGCATGTCAAAGAAATTTTCAGAATATTCGTCAGCTCATTCTTGAAAAAAAAGAAGATTTGGTCATCTTAGAATAAATAAATCCGTACAAAAAAAAATTATCGCTACGTATAAAAGTAATACAAATCAATTTTTTTCAAACGTTTGGCACACAACGATTCGAATGTATCATCGCAACATATCTACGCCTATGTGCCAACATTCCCATTGACAAATTCCCGCTCGATCAATTACCCATTGAAAGTCTCAATCATTTACCGATCGCACAAGCCTTACTTTTGAAAATGCAACTCACGTAAAACTAATTTCCATCTCGCTCGCGTCACCGTCGTGTCACGTCTCTTCCTTTCCTCCCGAAAAAAAAACAGTTACTCCGTAATGGCATGTATCGTCGTATAATATTAATTCTAATCGTCGTCTCGTTGACAAATAATAATAATAATAATAATAATTCTTTCCTTGCAAGGAGGGGAGAGAATATATAAGTTCGCGTGAAAGAATGTTTTCTTTGGTCTTCGCGGCGGCAGTGGCAGTGCTCCTCTCGGCGCAGCTTTTCCGAGACGGGGGCAAAGAGTTAACGACCTCGTGCGGCGAACGCGAACGCGCGCGCGCACACACGCGGCGTTATTAAAACGCGCGCGGGGCACTGAATTATTTAGGAGGCTCGGCCGCCGTTGGTTGCTGCTTTCAGCATCTTTGCAAACATCATAAAGGCGGACGTTGCACTCGAGATGAAGGGTTTTTTTTTCTATGAAAGAGTGAGAATTTTGTTCGTCTGGGTGTTGAAGTTTGTGTCGATGGGACTGATGGATTGCTTTCTATATATGCGAGTCTGGGAAATTTGTTTATGGGACAGGAGAATCATTTCAAAGTGAAACGAGGCAGTTTGCATTCTAAGATCGTTGTGTACATGAAATTGTCGCGTCAAGGCTTCAACGGACGAAATTACAGTTGTCGACATTGTCCTAGTTTCATACGAGATTTTTTTTTAACAAGAAATATATTTGTATTCTCCGTATCGTGTACGAGCGATTTGTCAAATATTTGATTATTTAATCGTTTGGCGGCGTATCGCTGAAATCTTTCACTCGAGTTTTATTCAGATTGGTGTGTTATATGAGGTTTTGGAGTGAGCTAAATTTTATCCATTTTTAAACTTATTTTCCCTTGTAAATCTAATCATTGACAAGGAATACATCGTATTATACTCTACCCAGCAAAAAAAAAATAAAGACCTAACAAACCCATATGGCAGAAGAGACGAAAGAGCAAGAAAAAAACAAAGAAATCTCTTGACCGATAGTATAACAAAGTAAACATCGTCGTAAAGATTTTTGGCCATCAGCCAGTTATATCCGACAGTCGGCCTATCGAAAATAGTCTTCTTCTCTTCTTCGAATAATGCATGGCCGAAGAGAGAGAGAGAGAGAGCTTTTACGTAATAATTTAACGTGTCGCGTCCTTGATGCTCCGCGCACGGACGATGATTCAATTATTAATTCGGCCCGAACAAAACGTTAGATGCTTTTATTCTCTCGTTTGAAGACACAGAGGAGAGAGAGAGATCCCGTTATATCTTTGCGAGCGTATCACAGTCACGTCGCGTTTTGTACTCTCTCTCTACTCGTTTTACACCGGATAGTTTTAGGTTGCTATTGCTGCTGAAGCTTTTTTTATTGCGCTTATACTTGCTGTAAACACCTCAAAGCCTTTTGTAATTTACATTGTCGACGGAATATTGCCTCGTAAAAAAAGAAGTTTTTGTGCGTTTATTCTTTCTTTATCGCGCAAATATTGAAATTTAAACTTGTGTATCTTTCTTTTTTTTTGGAGCTACTGTTGGTTGATGAAATGTCTACGGAACAGAGTCTTTTTGATAATTCCACGTTTATCTAAGAGATTATTCAATAATCATTCAATTATACACTGTCGTGAATCACGATGTATTATCTTTATTAGATAATTTTGCGACGTGCTCGACGCGATTATTAATCGCGTGATACCGCAGAAATATCAGAAAAATTTAATAAAAAAAAACTTCGACAGAAAACTTTTATGATTGTTCACAATTATTAAAAAAAAAATCGAAGAAACATACGTCACCTGAAAGAAAAACCTCACGTTTTCTAGAAAATTCAAAAGGGAGAGAGAAAGAAAAGAAAAACATAAAAGCGTTAAAAGCTCTCAGCATGTCTCCCACGAAGAAGTTGGTGTGTGCGTGCACACGAGCCATTAAAGGCGCACACCGAAAACCGAGTAGCAGAGCCAGCCACGCACGTGCAACGCCCTTAACGTGGTGTCCGGTACTCGCTATACACACACATACACACACCCACGCGGAAGCAAAATGCGTGTGGATCGATTACGCACGCGCCGGCTTCCGTCCTTAAAGGTACAACGTTGGGTATAATTAGCTCCACGCTCTCCCGTCCCACCGACGTGTTGTTGCTCGATAAGACGTATCCCGTAACAACTGACTTTGTTGTTCAGTCTCTTTCTTTTTTCTTCAAAGAGTTCAGCGTTAAGGGTTGTTTGATTTCTTTTTAGTTTTTTTTCTGTATTGATGCTCTTCGGTGATTAAACAAATCTTTTTCTTTCATTTGTATGATATTTATATAATGGTTCATATAACTCGGCTTTTCAGAAAAATCTTTATGAATATTGCAGAGTGTGAGGTCACTTTTATTGTAATCGGTTTTTAAGAGTTTTCTATCGAAACTAAAAATAAAAAATGTTCTTTATTGTACCGTAACAATCGTATTTCACATTTCTGCGCCAAATCCTTACATCATATCAACAAGATAATCAAATTTAAAAATCTCTATCTTAAACTGACCAATCACAATCAATAGAGGCTTCACTTTTCAAGTCGGAGAAAGAAAAGAAGAAATCGCATCACGTGCGCACATTTCTAATCAGAATTGTGCCGAAAAAGGTATATCCTGCATGCAGTTTCAAAGCCACGGTGCATGGATCAAAAGTTTTTGTACTCAAATTATTAATTTTTACAGTAAATTGTCTATAGTTTACAATTTTTTATTCGTGAATCGATTAATCGAGTTGATTTATTACTTGATTGATAGTGAGTTGATTGGAATAATTGGATCGCACGAAGGAATATCATCTTGATTAATTATTATGTTCAACTAGCTTTACAGAAGAAAACGTGAAATGGAGTATGACGATCAGAGGACAATCGATTTATTATAATTTATTATAATAATAAACCCAGATATTCGCTAATAAATGTAGACTATACTGGTAGTACTTTGTAAAGAATATTATTTGGCATTTTACTGAGCTGCTAAGATTAGCTCTATCATTATCGCTCATCTGATGAAGCTCTATTCCGAATTAAAGGATCCTCGAGGATCCTCGTATTTGTGTCTGCACGGCATAACCGCTTAAGTCACTCGCGTATATTTCTCGTTTGAATCTTTAAAACCACGATTTCAATAGACGGACATTTCAGTCTAGGGGTCCTATGGCGAAGATAACTAATCAAAACTGTATGTGTTCAAACAAATTCTAATTGTAAGTGTAAATTGCCTTTAATTTTTAATTCCAGTTTATTTTTCGAATTTTTTATTGCTGTATAACACTACCTTAACTTACCTAACGGCAGCCATATCGAGAATCTAATCATGTTTTCTACTATTTATTAATAAAAAAACAATTTTTTTATGTATTTAGATAAGGGGGACTTGAGCTTACAGTTCGTCCCTGCTTTGGTGGGGCGTTTTGCTATAAGCAACTAGAGCCTCATTAATTTGCAATTCTGAAAGATGACTAATACCTCGTATAGAGTATTATAATAGTTATTCTTAGTCTATCTACTGCATCAGTCGATGATAGTTTTTATATATTATATCATTATTATTATTTATAAGTCCACAAATCCATCTGAACTCACGAGTCGCATACACACACACACACACACACACATACACAAGCACGAGCTACGTCACTTATCTCAATTGTGCATTATTTCCGCACTGCAGCCGCGAGGTACGACTTCAGTAGTGGCTTTACACGTCAGTCTATCGCCAGGATCTTTTCGCGACGTACATATACTCAATCGAAACAGTCTGTGCCAAAGTTATAGCTCCGCGTAAGTGGTGTTTAGTTTTCGTCTGCAACTCAAAATGTGTTCATTGAATTCATTTAACACTCCAATTACAGATTTATCTCGCCATTGAAAAAGTTTGCTTTACGAGAATGACGCCGACCAGGAAAATTCTTCATCCGTTTGCTGCGAATGTACATTAACAGCTAATATCGGTGCTAACGAATGACTCTATGCATGAATCTACTGCGCACATAATAGAAGAAATTTAGCGATTTTATTTCGTGATGAGATTAATTTACCCGACATTTCTTTTAGCTACTTACAATTAGTTACTTTCTATATTCATGTGTGTACATTAAATAATCTTTACTTGAGACGGAATTGTGCGAAATAGATACATCCATACAGTTTCAAAGCCACGGACTTAGTGCATGGACATGTCAGTCTGTCGTTGAGAACCCACTGTTGAGAGGATAATTGATCAAAACTATTTGTGCTCAAATTATCAATTCTTAATGTAAATCGCCTTTACTTTCCTTTACATGTTCTTTTATTCGTGAATCGATTAATCCAGTTGATTTATTACTTGATTCATAGTGAGTTGATTGGAATAATTGGAACACCGTGGAAAATTGTCGCACGAAGAAATACCATATAGATTAATTATTATCTTCAGTCGCTAGAAATGTGCATCTCCAGATAATTGTGTTAATAATATTAGATAATAGTGGTAATAAGTTTAAAATCTATGTGTATATGTGCTGTGAATGACAACTAATATACGAATAAGGTTAAAGAGTACAACATTCTTGTTACGATAAAATATATGAGCGCATTTGTTTGACGTTCAGAGTAATATTAACTAGCATTATTGTAGAAAACTTGAATAATGGAGCATGACGATCAGAGGGTGATCGAAACAAAATTATTATGGTCGGTCAATTTTGAAGCTCTAATTGCTGCTAATTCTAGTGTTAAATCAGTTAAATCAACCATGTTTACTGCACAAGACGCCAACTGGATAATAACTTTAGATGTAAACATTGAAAATAACAAAGAAAAATGTATTAAATTCACCGTT
This sequence comes from Galeopsomyia nigrocyanea, assembly GCA_035047105.1. Lineage (NCBI taxonomy): Eukaryota > Metazoa > Arthropoda > Insecta > Hymenoptera > Eulophidae > Galeopsomyia > Galeopsomyia nigrocyanea. The sequence continues at coordinate 15,531,914 of JAWWMK010000008.1, read as the reverse complement.
GATAGTTCCGGTTGTTCGAAAGAGACTTGGGTAAAAATTTCTTTACTGAATAGTAGATCAGATGAAGGTTTTAATATTATACTGAATAAACAAAATTCGAGTTATAGAACAAATGCATTGATTAATCAGAGAGAGGTATTGCAGAAGTTCATTGTTAACGGCAAACTTCGTATTATTTGCACCATAATGGAGAAACTGACTTACGATAGTTATGTTAATAAAAACAGACTTGGCGAACAATTGGCATCGCAATTGGAAGCTCTCAATTCTTTCAAGCAATTATTTGACAATAAGGCATTGAGTGATTTTGTATTTTTCGTACAAGGAAAAGAAATTCACGTGCAAAAAAGTATTTTAATTTGTAAAAGTCCCGTATTTGCCGCAATGTTTTCAGGCGATAGTTTGCATAACAAAACCAACAGAGTTGACATCACAGATAATACTTACGAATGTATGTATGCACTATTAGAATACGTCTATATGGGAATCACCGATAAACATCGTCGTTTAGATTTTACAGCATCTTTGGACATTTTAGTTGCTGCGGAGAAATACAAGCTAGTATTTTTGAAAAAACGATTCACAGAAATTATTTGTGGAAAGCTGACGATTGACAATGCGTTAGAGTGCCTCATTACAGCAGATTCACGTCATGACATTTGGCTTAAGCAAATAGGGATCTATTATTTTGTTAATAACAGTCGACGTATTATTGAGTTACCCTCATTTATGAATTTTTTGAAATCACACATCGATCTTTCATGTGATCTATTTAGCGCACTCAGTTTGACAGAGGGTTTAAACTGTTTATTTACTGTAAAGAAAAGTAATGTTACATGCTCAACAGAAAAATTCCAAGAAATTATTTCTAAAAAAATTATAAGAAGCAATGTGTTAGAGTGTCTAGAAAAGTCAAATTCAATTGGCGCTACCTATCTTAAACAAAAAGCTATTGATTATATCGTACTAAATTTCAATGATATCGTTAAGTTATCCTCATTAATGGATTTTTTTAAATCACATGTTGATCTTTCATGCGAGATGTTTAGCGCCTTGAATGTTAAAGAGTGTTTTGAAGTTCTACGCACTGCAAATGAAAACAATGTCGAATTCTCGAAAGAACAGTTCCAAAAAATTATTTGCGAAAAGTTCACGAATGAAAATGTTTTAGATTGCCTAATAATAGCAAATGTAGTCGATGATACGCACCTTAAACCAAAAGTTATTGACTATATCGTAACGAATAGCCGAGTTATTCTTGATTCGCCTTCATTTAAAGAATTCTTAATATCTTATCCCGACGTTTCATGTGAAATATTTAGCGCTGTTGATTATGAAATGAATTTGGAGTTTTTATTTTTTACAGAGATACGCAATTGGAAATACCCGAAAGAACGATTCCAAGAAATTGTTTCTAAGAAACTACAAAATGTTCATGACATTGATACGACATTAAAGTTCCTTGTAAAGGCAAATTTGCATAGAACTACTTATCTCAAACAATTAATGATTGATCATATAGTAAATAAAGGAGATATTGATAAGTCACTTTCATCATTCACAAAATTCCTAAATTCACAGCCTCAAATCGCATGTGAAATATTTAACGCTTCGCAGTTTGAGGCCTCATGCATGATATTCAGTGCTTTGGATTATAAAACTTGTTTAGGCGTTTTAGATTTTGCAGAAAAACACAATTTTAAATACCCGAAAAAAAAATTCAGAGATATCATATTCAAACAGGTAACGAATGACAATGCGTTAGATTGTCTGATAGTAGCCGATTCGACTGGTGTTACGTACCTTAAACAAAAAGCTATTGACTATGTCGCACTAAATATCAATGATATCATTGAATTATTCTCATTTATAGATTTTTTAAAATCGCATGTCAATCTTTCGTGCGAGGTGTTTAGCGCCTTGAATTTCAAAGATTGTTTGAATGTTCTAATCGCTGCAAATAAAAACAGTGTTAAATTTTCGGATGAAAAGGTCCATGAAATTATTTGTGAAAAGCTGAAAAATGACAATGTGTTAGATTGCCTAATAATAGCAAATTCGATCGGTGACACGCGCCTTAAACAAAAAGCGATTGATTATGTTGTACTCAACAGCGAAAATATTGTTGATGTGCCTTCATATATAGACTTTATAAAATCAGAACCAAATCTTTCACATGAGATAGCTATTGCTTTGTCATTGAAAATTCGCCAAGAGGAGAATGATACCCAGACAAATCTATCAGTTAGAAAGAAAAGAAGAAAGCTGTCATCTGAGTCTAAGTAAAAAAAGTCACCTCCATAAGCCTAATGAAGAAACGGCCATGTGTACTTGAAATTACTTATAATTTTTAATGCGGTTTTATTTATTGTAAACTGAATTATTATGTTTGTAACTCTCACGCAAATCAATCATTAAATTACGCCTCAGACGAATGAATAAATCGTTTATAAAATAACACTGTTTAATAAAAAAAAAATAAATAAAATAACACACTGTCTGAAATGATTTTTCTTTACAAAATTCTTTACCTGGTTTAAAGATTTTGATAAAAATATCCGAGATACACAATGTAGCTATTATGTAGAATTTTAATTATAATTTGTATAAAAATTGGCTATACTTCATGAAACGCTTTTATTTGTCTACATGATGACTATTGATGTTCAAAGTTCAATTTCTTAGTCATACTTTACTGATAAAATGATTTTGAGATGTATTAACTATACCGATAAAAATTGATAACTACAATTCCAAATGATAAAAGTAAAATCATCGACACAACGGTCAATGGACAGTTGCGCGTGGTTATCGTTGTGACCACTAATTTGAAGAGCATTGTCACCGAAGATAGAAAACGCGTTGCGAGTAAAAACGCCTGTCGAAGCATTTAGAGGCATTCGACACGTTCAAAAAATTGTTCGATGACAAGCAGTTCGGTGACTTTGTCTTTCGCGTGGAGGACGTGAAATTTATACTCAGAAAAGCGTTTTGATCTGTAAGAGCGACGTATTCGCTGCGATGTTCAACAGCGATATGCTGGAAAAGAAGATCAACGTAGTTGAGATCGTTGGTAATACTTAAGGGAGCATGTACCTGATGTTGGAATACATTTACGCTGGTATCGCCGACAAGCATTATAATTTGGATTATAAAACGTCTTTGGGAATTCTCATCGCTGCGGAGAAGTACAATATTGCGAGTTTGAAGGAGTTTTTTCAAGAAATTGTAGCTGATCGTCTGAACAATGACAACGTATTCGAGTGCCTCGTTGTTGCCGATTCCAACAATGCGGCTTACCTCAAAGTAAGAGCTTTCGAGTATATAAATCTCGACGCCGAAAGTACTGTAAAGCTACCTGCTTTCAAGGAATTCGTCAAGTCGCATCTTGATCTCTCGTGCGAAGTTATTAATGCCATTGCATCGAAAAAACTGTAATGTTTAGTTTGAATCTCTGATTTATGTTTTATTACGAACTGAATTTTAAATAATTAAGAATAAATGTAGTAATTCTATAAAATTTGGATCAATTGAATCGAATAGAATCATTTTTCAATGCAATCAAATAAAGATACAACAATTCGAAAACTATTCGATCTATTGCTTTATTATAATAATAAAACCAGATATAATTCGCTAATAAATGTAGACTGCTGATAGTACTTTGCAAAGAATATTATTTGGCAGTTAACTGTGCTGCTAAGATTACCCATTATTTTCTTCTATGATGGTTCTTTATATTTTCTAGTATGTTGAATTCGAATCTGGAATGATTTTTTAGATAAAATAATGGGAACCCTTTCAAAAATCGTAATGAAAGTATATGAAATTACGATTTGTTAACGGTATACGATTGTTAAATTGCTAATTACGACTTAGATGACAGTTTAATGTATGTTACATTTCACAGTAATATATTAAACTAATAAAGTGTGTTAGATCCGTTTACTACATCTTTTAGAATTTCACGATTTTCGTGTTTATGTTATGGTCACAACGTTTTACACGTATTATTGATACATGTGATAAATGGTCAAATTGATTATATAGATTTAAATAGTAACTCTAAAGTATTTTAATAGATTTGAATAAATTTATTAATTTTTTTGTAATGTGTCATTTAATTTGTTTAAATGTTTGAAATTAAAAAACTTCGAAGTCGATTTTGAAAAGATTTCGACACTCCATTCTAAGTTTCTAACCTCTAACCCCATTAGTGTAGTCTCCATGCTGCAGAGAGTGGCAGAGAGTGGCAGAGAGTGCTGTGTATCCTGTCAAAGTCTGGCCGGCAATAAGAAAACAAAAAACTTTTCAGTATCAGTAGTAACGACCGTATCAGTCTGTTGACTGATTATTAGTTAAAACAATCGTAGTTTCAATTACTTGGACCGCGTTTGTATACTATACCTACAGTAGCCTCTTGTGAAAGTTGTTGCGTAGAGTCATTCAGGCATCGTTAGTCACAATCATCATAAGACGCGGTACCAGCCATTGACGAAATTTGTGAAAAATATCTGTGTGAACGAGTTATAAATAGGGGAATATCGAAGACTATAAGAATATTAATTTTTCAGTAATGGCTGTATATTATTCTTTTGGATATCGCCCCGTAAAATCCAAAATAAAAAAAGGAACAATAAATTCAACCCAAACAAAATTCGTATGGGAAATTGAAAATTTTGAAGAAAATTATGCTCAACATTACCTTGACTCACCTGATTTTATCATAAGCAACCAAATATGGACGATCTCTTTAGAAGCTAACATTAAACGTATGGAAGAAAATCACATCCTTATCAAAGTTATTGGTCCTAGTAATTTGCAAGCACCTTATCCTCAAGTTAAAATTTCTCTGTTGAATAGCAAGCTAGATGAAGATTTTAATTATATACTACAACGGCAGGATACGTATTACGAAACGAACAAACTGTTTAACCAAAACGATGTATCGCGAGAGTACGTTCACGAAGGTAAACTTCGTATTGTCTGCACCCTAACGACTATGCCGACCATCACTACAGAGCATAGAATGCAAGAACTGTTGACGTCAAATTTAGAAGCTCTTAATTCATTCCAAAAATTATTTAACAGACGTGAATTTAGTGATGTTGTGTTTCGGGTGGAAGGACAAGACATTCACGTACAAAAGAATATTTTGATTTGCAAAAGCCCTGTGTTCGCTGCAATGTTTTCAGGCGATACATTAGAAAATAAGACTAACAAAGTCGATATTACCGACAGTACTTATGAATGTATGCACGCTTTACTGAAATACGTGTACACTGGAATTACCGACGAGCATCGAGACTTGGATTATGTTATATGTTTGGACATTATGGTTGCTGCCGAGAAATACAATTTGGAATTTTTAAAAGAAAAATTTCAAGAGATCATTTGTAAAAAACTCACGAATGACAATGTATTCGAGTGTCTCATTATAGCAGATTCGAATACCGCTATGTACCTTAAACAAAAAACCATTGAATATATTGTAGACAACAGCCGAGAAATAATTGAGTTACCTACGTTCAAGGAATTTTTAATATCAGATCCCAATATTTCAGTCGAAGTATTCAAAGCTCTTTCGTGGAAAAAGTGATTGATGTATGCGAAAAATATATAAATTTTTTTCTGTAACTATAATTACAATGTACTCTACTGTAATTACAATTTATTTCTGTCTTTTGTACCTCTTGAATAAATAAATCAGTTAATCTCAATCTGGCTTAAATTGAAATATTTTTCTTGCTCTGTGCTACTGTACACATTTTGATGATATTTTTGATAAAGTTATGAGTCGTATTACGAGTGCATTCACAGCCGCATTCCACGACTTAGCAAGTATGAAGTTCCAATTACGTTATGCTGAAGTTGGCTGCTATGCGATTAAAGTTTAAGAATTAAAGTTTATACATTCATCAGACAACGTCGAATTATCAGAACTGAACTGTTTCGAAAAAAAATCCTCTTCAGATCGCTTAAAACCACAATTTAGTAATAATTTAGTTTCTCTCATTTAAAAATATATTTAAGTTAACAAACGATTCAACAAAACTACGCAAAAACAACTCCTATCGTTAAAAGTAAAACAACCGACACAAATAAACTCTTCATCATCCACTCCGCATCCTATCTTTCTCATTCACCCCAATCCGTACGAGTGAGTGAGTGTCAGTCGAGTCGCGTGTCTCCCCCGCAGCACGATTTTCGCACGGCAGAGTTAGTTCACCTTCAAAGGGAAAAAAATCGATTTACCGAGCAGAAGAAGAAAGGCTCGCTCATACTTGCACCAACACACACGCACACACCTGAAAAAGGGGACGGTACAAAAAGTTCCCTCACCCCATGCGAGCAGAGGTGACGTAAGCGCGCCACTGAGAGAGAGAGAGAGAGAGAGTGAGTGCACTGCTGCAGCACGTTTTATACGCTACATGCGCGTTGCGGATAATGTATATAAGTATATATACATATACACGTGAGAAGGAAAAAAAAAAGAAATACGTCGATGCCTCTTATCTGCATTGCTTATGACATTACGATAATGCATTTGCGAGGCTTGACAAGCGATTAGGGAGTTGTAGGCTCGCTTTTTTTTTCTTCCGCGTGTTTTTTTTTTTTGCTGTTCTTTCTATCCGTAATTTTAAAGCTTATTTCAGTTAATTATTGTGCAGTACGTGCTAATTAGGTATCTGTCGTTTTTTTTTTTCTTGAAACTTTGTTTGATGACTGACGATAGAGTTTGTTTTTAATTTAAAATATAGTTTTGGGAATGAAAATTCATTGTCGCAATTGCGTTACTGCAAAGCAGCATCTTATTGTTAGTCATTTTTTTTAAAGACAGTAAATGTTTATTTCAAGATTCCAACCAAAGCTGTCAGAATAACATGCTTCAATTTAATTTCACATGCATGCTCATGCAGTTCAAATTTATGCGCATAAGTGACATAAATTATTCTCATGATTTCGCCATGACATCTATGAGATTTTTTTCATACAAAAACTCAAACCAACTTTCTCGAAAGACAATCAATCTTGAAAAACGATCTAATTAACAAAATTGAAGAAAAAAAACAATCAAAACTTTAACGTCACTTTTAATTGATAGCAGATCGCAATTACGTGAAAAATAATTCATTCAAACCCACCGAATTGAGTAATCTCCCACTCAATGAGTATACACACCTAATCATCAAACAAGCAATATCCCTCCTCCTCCTCCTACCCAAGCAAAACTTTCACACAATGATCGACCATCGCGCAATACAATTAGCAATTCACACTCTACCGTAAGAGATAAGATTGCAAAACGGAATTGTATTATTATGAATGGAGAGCTCGAACGCGCGCAACCACTCTAATCTTTCTCAACGTACACCTTTTTTTTTGTCGTTTATTTATTCAAATGTACATTTTTTATTTCACAGGGAGATCCAAGCACGGTATTCCTACGAGCCGCACGAGCAGGCCAGTTGGAAAAAGTCCTCGAGCATCTGGATTCGGGAGTCGATATCAACAGCTCTAACGCGGTGAGTTTCTTCATTTTACTTTTTTTTCGCACCCCTCGTTTTAATAAAAAGACTTCCCTTCGGAAGGCTGACTCGTTTCGAATTTATTATCCGTGTCTCGGTATAAAAAATTCATGCTCCTCTCGAGGAAGTGAATTTTTCGTAATTGAACTAGGGGGGAAATGTGAAATATCTCGGTTCTTTTTAATTTCCGACTGATCAAATATTTGCGCGGAAGGTGTTATATTTTCATGAAACTTTTTTGTTATCGTTAATGACTTTTGAGTGTGATCGAAGCGAGCGAGAGAAATTACGGTAATTGTTGATGAATGATGATTATTATCGATCACCTCGTTAATCACTTTTGAATTGACGAAGAGAGATACATCGAGTAATCGAAAGATCAGTTATTGATCGATACGGACGTATTTACTTTTTGTTTTGTTTAGTAATTTAAGGAACGAGGAAAACTTATTTGTTTTTTTTTAATAAAGCTTGAATATAAATTAAAATTTATGTATCGACTTTATATGCGTGATTGTGCGATAGGTGGCGCGTATGAGATTCCTTAACGTATAATATTTTGTTATCAGTTTATAATAAATGCAAATGAAAGATTTAAACTAACCATTACGATTTTTTTGAAGTATTACATTAATTACTTACCTGATGTTTTCAGTTCTTCTTCAATGCAATACTAATTTTATTAATGTCACTGTTAAAATTTTCGAAAATAAAATTTCACATAATTACTTCAATAACATACATTTTCGCACTTCAAAAACTCAAGCGTTAAACCAACAATTCGAAAAGTAAACGCGCAAGCATTTTGATGAATCCTTAGATAAAAAAGAAAAGTCTTTTGAAACTCAAGTACCACTGGAGACTCCCCCTCCTCGTCGGTGAAGAACCCTTCGTCCATATTGTCTGAATCCTTCATAATCAAATTTTTTTTTTCCTTTGCTGCACGCAGAATGGCCTGAACGCCCTACACTTGGCGGCAAAAGACGGCCACTTTGAGATCGTCCAGGAGTTGCTGAAACGGGGGGCTATCGTCGACGCGGCGACGAAAAAGGGTAATACCGCGTTGCACATCGCCTCTCTTGGTAAGTCTATCGATCTTTTTTCCATTTTTATTAATTTTAAAATTCGAAATGAATATTGATAGAAAAATTTTTTTATTTCAGCGGGTCAAGAAGAGGTCGTACAGCTGCTGGTACAGCAAGGAGCTTCGGTAAACGCTCAATCGCAGAATGGATTCACACCTTTGTACATGGCCGCGCAGGAGAACCACGACTCCGTTGTCAAGTTCCTGCTTGGCAAGGGAGCCAATCAGACTCTTGCTACTGAGGTAATTACAATTAAAAAAAGATTTCGGAAAATGACAAAAACATGTAATTTAGTGTGCACTGCGGAAGAGCACTGCAGTAAAAATAATATTCCAGTGCCGTAAAAAAAGTTTCTAGAAGCTACTTGTAAAGTAGCTTATAGATTTTGTTTTGGTTTACAACGAAACCTAATAACTAGAGTTCTATAAAAAAAAAGAAACATAACTAGAACACAAATAAATTCTATTTTTCAAATGAGATTTTATAAATCAATTTTTAAAATGAAATTAATCACATTTTGCATATACAGGATGGTTTTACACCATTGGCAGTGGCAATGCAGCAGGGACATGACAAAGTGGTGGCCGTTCTCCTGGAGAACGACACGAGGGGCAAAGTACGATTGCCCGCCTTACACATTGCCGCCAAAAAAGACGACTGCAAAGCGGCTGCCCTCCTTTTAGAAGTACGTAAACACATCGCAATATAAACATTCTCAAATTAAACTAACGAACGATTTGTTTTTTTCTCTCTCTCTCTCTCTCTCTCTCTCTCTCAGAACGATCACAATCCGGACGTAATATCGAAAAGTGGTTTCACCCCTCTCCACATCGCCGCCCACTACGGCAACGATCGAATCGCTTCCTTGCTCTATGAAAAAGGAGCAGACGTTAATTTCGCAGCTAAGGTAAACAAAAAAAAACTTTAATCTTCGCAATTTCTAAATAAAATCGAGATGAATCTAATCAAAATTGTCGTTATCCGTAGCACAACATAACTCCAATGCACGTAGCAGCCAAATGGGGTAAAATAAAGATGGTTAATCTCCTGATCAGCAAAGGCGCAAACATCGAAGCAAAAACTCGAGATGGCCTCACTCCGCTACATTGCGCTGCCCGCTCAGGCCACCACGAAGTCGTCGATATTCTCATCGAAAAAGGCGCTCCTATTGGCTCCAAAACAAAGGTAAATGTTACCTTCTCAACTTCAGCGTCCAACGAAGAATTCATTTCTAAATCGAATGTCTGCATTCCAGAACGGCTTAGCACCGCTTCACATGGCATCGCAAGGCGACCACGTGGACGCAGCACGAATCCTACTGTATCATCGCGCACCGGTGGACGACGTGACGGTCGACTACCTGACGGCGTTACACGTGGCGGCGCACTGCGGACACGTTCGGGTCGCCAAACTTTTGCTCGACAGAAACGCCGACCCAAACGCCAGGGCGTTAAACGGCTTCACGCCGCTTCACATCGCTTGCAAGAAGAACAGGATCAAGGTCGTCGAGCTATTGCTCAAGCACAAGGCCAGCATCGAGGCCACCACTGAGGTGCGTGCAAAGCAACACCACCACCGCCAAGACACTTGCCTGTGGAGATTGAGATTACGGCGAGAATATGATACGAGAGGATTATAAGGCAACAGGTGCCTCGTCACCTGCCGGATTTTCTTAGATACGATTCAGAGAATCATGCCAAATGGTCGATTTGTTTGTTTTTTTTTATGAGATCATTCGAATCGCGTAACAATGGCTTTTGCGAACGTGCAAGTTTGGTTTCGATGACGAAACTGTCGAAGTAAAAATCCTCCAACGAATATCTTTGCAATGTCCGCTTGTATAATCGATTTTGCTTCATCATTGTAGATTTATCATTCCACGTCCTCTTTGCAAATTTTTATACATGTAGTTTCATGCTAATGAAGGCTATAAAAGCGCTTGTGTACAATAGGTATACGTATACGAGAATGATTGATGACAAATTGTGCATTATACTCTTGGCTATATAGTACGGAGAAACGAAAAAATTAGCGTGCGTCAGAAGAGACATGATGAAGGTGATTCGATACTTTTTATTTCGTTCGTATGAAACTATCGCCAGAAAGACAAAAAAGTAAATCTCAATCTCCGAGGAGGACAGCACGCGAAATACTTGTATCATGGCTTTTATTTAGAAATCGAAACAATAGCTCATTGTGTGATGTATTATTCTTTTTTTTTTTGGGTAGTCCGGCTTGACGCCACTGCACGTTGCCAGTTTCATGGGCTGCATGAACATCGTCATTTACCTGTTGCAACACGAAGCTAGTCCAGACATACCGACAGTCAGGGGTGAGACGCCCCTTCACTTAGCCGCTAGAGCCAATCAGACCGACATTATTAGGATACTCCTGAGAAATGGAGCTCAAGTCGATGCTCGCGCTAGGGTAGGTCACCATATATCACGTTCCCAGCATATGTACCTTGTTTCATTAAAAATCACGATTGCACGCAAACAAAAAACAAAAAACAAATCACGATGAATCATTTTCCCCGTACGCGTAGGAGGAACAAACGCCGCTGCACGTTGCCTCGCGTCTGGGCAACGTCGACATCGTCATGCTGCTGCTGCAACACGGAGCCGACATCGACGCCACCACCAAGGATCTCTATACTCCTCTTCACATCGCTGCCAAGGAAGCGCAAGAAGAAGTAATTTGCATTTCTTTTATACGCCTCTTGTTTGCTTATTGCTGGTACTATTTGTATATACTAAACGATGTCGATTTTTTTTTTACAGGTGGCTTCGGTTTTATTAGAGAACGGCGCTTCGCTTACCGCCACCACCAAGAAAGGGTTCACACCACTGCACTTAGCTGCCAAGTACGGCAATATGAACGTAGCTAGACTTTTGCTACAGAAAAACGCGCCCGTCGATGCTCAGGGAAAGGTACTAGCGACAATATATCTAATACTCGTGTTGTAAACCGAAGCTCGAAACGATCTTTCAGAAAGAATGTCCGACTGCAGAAATAAATCTGAGAAAAAAAAACGCAAAAATAAAGTCATGGGCTATTTTTAGAAGGCACGGTCAAAATAAAACTTTGGCAACGGTCAAACAGTTGTTGATAACTTTTGAAACTCGATAGCGTTATCGATCACAGAGTATAAATTCTGATTGTTTTTTTTTTCTCGAAAAGAGCACGTAATAGAAAGAGCGTATCTCTCAATTACTCTGCAGTATCTAATTGTAACGAATTCCCTTTCACTGTCGTTCAGAACGGTGTAACACCACTGCACGTGGCATCCCACTACGACCATCAGAACGTGGCGTTGCTACTGCTCGATAAAGGCGCATCGCCGCACGCCATGGCTAAAAACGGCCACACGCCACTGCACATTGCTGCCCGCAAGAATCAGGTGAGTTTTCCATTGGAATGCGCGCGCGTTTAAGACTTGCAGTAGTTCGAAAAAAAAAACAATCTCGTGGTGTGTTTTTTTTTCTTCTTCTCACAGATGGACATTGCAACCACATTGTTGGAGTATGGCGCGAAAGCGAATGCAGAGTCAAAGGCCGGCTTTACACCGCTTCATTTGAGCGCCGAAGAAGGTCACACGGATATGTCGACCTTGCTTATCGAGCATAAAGCTGATACTAATCATAAGGCAAAGGTAATGTGTTATGTGTGCAATAAAGTTACACTTCGTATTAGAATTCATCGTCTCATGGTGCTAATGCTGCTGTGGTGTGGTTTTTCCGTTACAGAATGGCCTCACGCCGCTTCACTTATGCGCACAAGCTGACAAAGTCAACGTAGCTTCTATTCTCGTCAAAAATGGCGCCCAAATCGACGCTAAAACAAAGGTAGACTTGGTGGTTTATTTTTTGCACAACAACGTCGCGCGCGCGCTAAAGAGAGTAAAAAAAAAAACAGAGAAAGAATTTGCAGGCAACCGGCCAACACTTTCGCCGATGCTCGGGTAGTTTTTATGCAACAGCCGATTCTAACGAAGGTTCAACAATTAGCCGAGAGAGAGAGAAAAAAAAGAGCTGTTTAAATATTGCCCTTGAAGGGTCGTTCACACTTGTGTAAAAGTTTAACAGAGCTGTCCGTTGTTTGCGTCGTCACACATCTGCTTGTGTTTTCACATTCCGCGAAATCTCGAGTCTGTGTGTATATATATATATAAGTATAGAACTTGAGTGTGTGTGCGTTTCTCTGTTTCCAATTAAGGCCGGTTACACGCCGCTTCACGTGGCGGCTCATTTTGGTCAAGCGGCGATGGTCCGGTTCCTGCTCAGCAACGGCGCCTCCGTCGACAGTAGCACCAGTGCCGGTTATACGCCGCTTCATCAGGCCGCTCAGCAAGGACATACCCTTGTCATCAGTCTACTCCTCGAGAGCAAGGCTCAACCTAATGTTGTCACACATGTGAGTTTGCGTCTATCTCTGTGTTTTCTTCTTCTTTTCTTTTTTTAAGCTATGTATATGTACATATAGTGTAGAAACGCACGTTGATCGCGTTGAACTTTCTAATCGACGTTCGCGAAGATTCTTGTATTTACTGATGTGTTTTAGCGTTTGCGTGTGGGCTTTTCTTGTAGGTTTGAAAACAAACTGTTTGTTTATCAAAAATCGATAAACCAACAAGTGATGTAGAAATTTTTCTATAGTATATTGTCACGTTTATTTTCTTTTTTTATGAATATACTTTTAAGAGAGATACTTTGATATAGATGGAGTAATAGTTTTTAAAAACTTAGTGAAACAGTCACGAGTATAGTTCTTAATAATTCAATGAAATGATTATATTTTTAAACTTATGTTCTTATTAGTAATTCATTTCTCCAATACTTCAAACAATTTCCCAGACGAAAGTTGTGAAATTGGAACAATTCTCAAAATATGAATCTTTGTCATTGATATCACTTGCTATTTACCATGAACAATAATAGCCGCAATAATTTTTTTTTATGTCGACAATAAATTGGGACCTCCGTATTGAAACATCGTGTCCCTGTTTCCTACTTTTTAATAGGGAAATTAACGTGGCAAAAGTGAATAACGCAAATATTTGAGCTAAAAGGGAATGAGGCATAAACTTAATAAACGTGTGACCTTTCTCTCGCAGAATGCAAGGTTCAATGGAACGTTATGCAGTTTCACGACAGTATGTTTGCTCATAACTCGCAAAATTATTAGCGAGCTTATGTAAATCGTTCGAAGTTCGCTTGTCATTAGCACAATTAAACCTTGAAACTGTCACAAACATGCCATTGTACTGAAGGAAAAAGTGTCAATTTTTAAACTTTTTTTTTTACGACATCTCGCGATATACCCATCAATAATATTTTTTTCTGATGCTCGAAGTTTCGAAAACACCGAGATAAAAATTAGGTTAATAGCTTTGATTTAAACGCTGCTTATTTACAGAACCGCACGAACATATGATTTTTAATGACGTCTTTGACATTCGGCTCGCGATCTCTTGACTCATCTCTGTATATTGACATGTTTATTAAAAGACAACGCTTCCGTTTCTTTTCGTTTTTTTTTTTTTTAATTTCGAAGAATGCAAATTTATCGTGTGTTTACCTTTTCATTAATAGAACGGCCAGACGGCATTGGACATCGCACAAAAACTCGGCTACATCAGCGTCGTCGAGACATTGAAAGTCGTCACCGAGACAACCATAACAACCACCCACACCATCACAATCGAGGAGAAGTACAAAGTTCAGGCGCCTGAATCTATGCAAGAAACCTTCATGAGTGACAGCGAGGATGAAGGCGGTAAGTACTACTCTTACAGAAGTCGCTTTTGAAATAGCAAAAAAAAAAAAATACGCAAATGAACGCATGCGACATACATAATTGGCACCGGTTTTATTCACTTCTTTTCATTAAACAAATAAAAAAAATTACTAACTCGAGATTAACAGAGAAAAGTTTTGTATACAACGAGAATGCATGCTTTACTATACGACATTTATTTCTGCATGCTTTATCGAAAAACCGACACACAAAGCAAAAAAAAAAAAATATGTGTTTCGTCTCTGTGAATAATATAATACACGTCCTCTCGAAAAAGAAAAAAAAAAAGATGCGCCGCTATACCTCAAAATTTTCAACGTGAGCTTTCTCAAATAATAATTGTTGCATGCGAATTAAAGAAAAAAAAAAGCAAAACAAAAAAGTAAATTGAATAAAAGATGAATGCGCGCTGAGGGATCTCTCAGGTGGCGACGAAATCGGCGTTGCGGCGATGAACGTGTACGGGCAACCGGCTCACGCGCAACACGTGTATCTCCCCTCCTACTACCAGGGCCAAATGACCTACACTCGTAAGTTGTGTCTCTCTCTCTCTCACTCACTCTCTCACGCTCTATCTTCTTCGTTTTTTTTTTTATTTTTGTTTGTAAAGACTTCTTTCGTTCATTCGTCTTGATCTTCGATTTTTTTTTTTCGTTGGTATTATCGCACTCACTCTCTCCTTTGGTTCGTCGCCTTCATCATCGCCTTTTCCTTATAATGTATATTTTTCGACTTTTTTTATATATATTATACCTTGATCGTATTTTTCTTTTTTTCTCATCCTCGACGTTACAAGTGAGGCTCTGTTTAGGTAAGGTTTTCGTAGAGAGGAGGAGAGTTCATTGATGAAAAATAAATTTTAGAAATTCAAATTGTATTTTAATGAAAAAAAAATATAACCATTTCCGTGGTGGTGAGTAATTCGCCTGTCTAATCGATTGAAATGCTAAGCACAACGCGTAGTTATGAAATTCCATTTGAATAATGAGCCTTTAATAAGCCATAAAAAATAATCACACCGTGCAAAAATAGTTTTCTTGTTAATTCAGTCTAACATCCACTTTTTCAATTACTAGAGACAAATAAATCGAATTATAACTCAATTCCTCCCTCTCTGCGAAATCAAGTATGACATCACGTTCCAAAAATAAAAAATAAAATGAATTTTCGGAGCCTCACGTAACGCATTTTAATTGATGTCGCATCCGATATATTCAAGCATTTAGACGCATCATCACCCATTCATCATGATTCGATACTGTAATTACCGATCCTTTAAATATACATGTAGTCAAAGCTCACACGAACACACATACATATATGCAAGTCGTTTCAAAACGATACATACACGCATCACCTATATATAAAGCTCTTCATCATTAAAAGTAGATAGTATCATTTTTATTTTCGATTGGTTTTTCCTTCGCATTGTAATGACCGCACGTACAGTATCATTTTCAGTCGTCATCATCATCATCATCGCTCGCTCAGATCAAACTTTTTATATCGATCGTACGTATGCGTGTGTGTGTGTGTGGGTAACTGCGTGCGTGTATGTAATTTATTGTGTAATTACATTCGTTCATCCTTTATTTTCGTCGCAATGTAATAATAATAATAATTGTCAGTCACGACCAAACTCGAAATTCTTTTTTGGTCGGTGTATGGACACTCGAAGAAGGTATTAAAAATTCCAAAAAAGACGATAATATTTACCGTTTTACGAGGACGTCTGTTATTTTATCATGTTACGTGTCGATCTTGAACGTTTTCAATAAACCTCTATACGATGTATCTTCAAGCTCATGTGAAAATATATTTAACCAAATGCTCGTGTATATATACTTCTTATTCCGCAGGTCTCTCGATAAATATTGAATTTTCCGCCGCCGAGCGGTAAAAAAAAATGTCGACACAGTTTTTTCATCTCGATGTTTGACTTTCTACACCTAGAAAAAAAAAAATTTTTTTTTTCGCATCGATTTTTCGACGCACCCATGCGACCTTTTTTTTCTTGATTATTCGTCACCGTGATAACACGCTGTTACAAGCAATCTTGCTCCGTTGTAACAGGCATTTCCTCGTTACGTGATGAGTTTGCCGATAAAAGGCTAATTAAGGAAATTGGATCTAGCTGAGAGTCAACGTTACGTAACGATTTTTTTTTCTTCTTTTTTTTACGAGTAAACGTAATCCCATATACGTATACGTACTTTTAATAATTGACACGAGAACTTGTAATTTTGAATGTATACACTCAGCAAAAATTGCAAATACACTATTCGTCCCGATAATACAAGAGCACAGTCGCGAAGCGTATACCCGAAGGCTAAGAATATCCCAACAGTCGTAAAAATTCGAGCTCGTCCCGTAATAAAATCAATAACTCATCGTATTAGCAAAAAACATCCCAACCGGTCAATAAATAGCGAATCATCCGAGAGACGAGAGAGTGTAAAGGCATGTCTCAATTCATCAGTTGACCTCAAGAGTCACAGCAGCACAAGCGTCGTAGGTAAGTGAAGCTATCGAGGCAAAAGTTGCAAATTGCTCGTATACGCGACGCGTCGAGCACTAAGCAACAGCTGTGGCAGGTTATCTAACGTCGACGTCATTTTGCGCTTCGAAGAGGCAAAAAAAAAAAAAAAATTACAAATAATAGGTAATACACCCGAGGTTTTATTCCGAGGAGGTGACATCAGATGAAAAAATCCTTTTTTTTTTTTTAATTTCCTTCGCGCGATTGAGAGACTCGCGGAAGAGACACCGAAAGAATTCACATTGCCGTCAATTAAAGCTTTTAAAAGCGCAAAATGGAACAGCAGCAGCAGCAGCCGACGTCGGCCTCCGTGGTGGCTCGGCCAACACCCATGTTTATAAAAGAGCGCGCGAGTCTGCCGCGCGCTATATATCCAACACTATTGTTTGTTATAAGACACTTTTGTGTATTTTCCATGGGATGGAAAATAGATTCGATGCTATGGAAACGGTTCACGAAAAGGGGGGAAAAATGTTGTGAAAGCTCGCTATGCTCTTTTCTTTTTTCTTTCTTTTTTTTTATTGATTTACGTAAGAAAATCGAGCATGCGCGTGCGATTTTTCAAATGAAACGAGACCTTGAATGGAAATGTCTGTATTTTAAGTTAGATGATCCACGCGAGTAAGTGCAAGGAATGATTAATGTTTTTTTTTTCGAATTTTGAATGCAAAAGAGTATTAGAATATTGTTTGTATTTACACAAAGAGACTCATTATTAACGGAAGAGAGAGGTAGAAAAAAAAAGAACAGCTCATTGTTTGAAATTCGTGGATTATTCAACATACGTAATCGAGTAAAATATATAAATACTCGAGTGCCGGAATTGGATCTTGACCATGGATAAAGCGCGATTCTAAAGAAACATTGAAGTGGACTAAAAATATCAATAGTATATGGGTTATATGGTTGGACTATATAATATTTCTTGAAGAATCAAAGCACGTCCAGAGCATCTTTTTTATCGAGCGAAATTAGAATCATCAAGCTTCTCTCTTTCTCTGCGCAAATTCGATAAAACATTATTATTTCCTCGACGAGGATGATCGAACGTTATATACATATTTCGAGAGCGCGTCGAGTAATTATAGAATACTTTGAATTTCGCGTTTAGTATCAATAAGTCTTCGCATATAACTTCTAAAAATATTGCGCTTTTCCCCTCCACGAAAGAAATATCTGGGATTGGTCAAACTTCCGATCTATATCTATATATTTTTCACTTCTCCATGGAGCTTTCGATATAATCAAATATAGAAAGTTTTTCAATGACCTCGCTATATACTCATCGATACGAATATACTCTCTTTCTCTCTCTCTCGATCGTTACTTCGTCGTTTAAAGAGCAAATAGGGCGTGTTGTTATGGTATATATCCGCAGGCATTAGCATCGTTTGTAATGGATCTCCGCGTGCGGTTTTTCACGTAACATCGCGCGCGCAAGTGCTCACGAAGAAAGAGAGAGAGAGACTTCGAAGAAGATCTTTAGCCTTGGCTCTTTTCCGCGAAATTTTCACGTGGCCGAAAATTTTCGCATCATCGGCTTCATTAGTCGAACTATTTTTGAATGAAAGAAAAAAAATATCTTATCTCTCTTTTGCAGATTTCCTCGTCGCTATATCGATTGATGCGATAGTTCTTATTAAGTAGATGCGAGAAGAATTATGCCAGACGCCTGTAATGAATGACTGCGTAACGAGAAATCTTAATTTTCAAGTTTGACGATCAAAGAAACGAGAGAATTAATCTCTTACCTTCACATTCAAGAAAGAATAATAAGAAGAAGAAAAAATTGTATATCTCGTTGTTCGACACCGTCGAAGGATGTATCTTTTATATGCGACGAGTTACGGTGTTATATACGTGAACAACTTTACTGTTGGTGCCTTCTCCCCCTCCTCTTCTATTTCACTCTAGTTACGCAATCGAGCCGACATACGCGCAACTCCGTCGGTTCGCTCGTATACCGAAACTCCATGGGAAATACGTTTGTACGTTTCGTTGCGAGTAGACGTATATTACACACACACATAAACTGGCTAACCGCCAAAGAAAAGATTGCAAGTCCACGATAACGAAAAAAAATATACACACACACACATACGCGAAGTAAGCAAGCAAGCATCGTCCGCAAGCTCGCTAGTTGCGCTTGTGTGTTTTCTATTATAAAACCGGTGACGCGTCGCGCTTGCGCCAGCAGTTTGACGAGGAACGCCGTGCCGATCGCGCGATATTATAGTACTATTTCGCTTTCCGATGTTCCTCCATCACCCGCAGCAGCGAGCACATGCGACCACGACGACGACGAGGAAATCAAGTTTTTTTTTTGTTTATCGTTCGTTGAATGCGCGAGTGTTACTGTAGTTGAGTAAAATAAAAAAAAATAAACAAAATAAAAAAAAGGTGTGTGTGGTTTTGTATATAATAATACATAAATCGATCAACGTTGTGAAATATAAATTATTCGATAAAAAAAAATAAAAAATGCCGACGAAAAACGGAACGACGATACCGAGCATGCAAGAGCAAGTGGCGGTGGTGAAGAGACGCAAGAAGAAGAAGACCAAGAAGGATAATCAAGGGGTTGCCTGCTGCGGGTGTACCGCGCGCAATAGGAACAGCGATATCATGAGTAAAGAACGAACTTGCGAAAAAAAAAAAGGCTCATACTGCTGTTGATGCTGCTGCCTAATTGCACGACGTTCTAATACTGCACTCATTTCTTTTTTTTTAACTGAAAGTTACCATATGGGTTTTGTCCGATTTTTTTTTTCGCGAAAGCTTGCGAAATTATTCAATTAACGACGAAAAGTGCGACGAAAGAACGAGTATACGTGCAGTTGTCCGTAAACTACAGTGTAGCATAGTGTGTAGATCGGCAATTGGGTGCAAAAGTGGGTCGCGGGAAAAGAAGCATAATTTTCTCGCTCGCGGTCGTGAACTATTTTCGTGCGGTGACGCGCGACGACGATCCGATTAATCGCGCCTTCTGCAAAGCTAATATAGGTCGCGTGTGTGGAATAACAACAGTCTTGTTTCGTTTTAATATGCCTTTGTGCTTGAAAAAAAAAAAGAAGACGAAGACAAGTTTTTTTTTTTTTTTTATTTTTATCGAGCGAAGGAAGACCGATAACGACTTATCAGTCGAATTGTCTATGAACGAGATAGAGAAAAAGAAAAAGAAGCTTTGTGTGTAATAGACAAGTGCAGTTAACGTCAGGGTGCGAGTCTCACGAAATATTTTGTATTGTAAACTATAGAACATGCGTGAAAGTTAAAAGAAAAAAGAAAGTAGAAATAATCATTACCGGATGACAATACTGCAGGACAGTATATAGTGACATATCGACAGAGCTTTTTTTTTCTTCTTTCACCGACACTCTTTTCGTAAATACATACACCGTTAATTTTATTTCTGTCACACACTTTTTTTATAGGCTTGCGCGCGTATACTAGGGAAAATGGGTAAACGCGCGAAGGTCATGGCTACATCGATCGAAATATACCTTCCGAATTCAACGGGTTTTAATAGACGCGCGGGAAAGTGCGTCATTTTCAGAAATTGCGAATATACTCTCTCTCTCTCTATTTTTTACAGCGAAGGTCATGCGGATAACGATTTGTCACATTTTTTTTTTTCGTTTGGATGTATATATTTGCTTATTTAACTTCCAAAGATTATCATTATCGCTTTTAACATAGTTTTGCATAACACGATAAGAAACACACACGAGCATTGCATTATTAAACCAGCACCAAGTGTATTAATAACTATTTGTCATCTGCACGATATATGAGAATTAACAAAAAAAAAAAAAAGAAAAGAAAATTAGATCATCAGTCAATAAAGGACCATATATTCGATAAATCGAATCAAAACCACGAGACCTCGCCCATAATATATATAAGTATATTAGCCGTTAAATTAATAAGAATCTCGCGTGCGAAATCCATCACGTACTACCTTACTAAAACTATACGTGTGGGAAGAGAGATATAGAAGTCAATTGGACAATTGTCCGAATACGTTATATACGTATATGACAACCGCCTTATCAAACGTATCCCGAAAATAGCCGCTCACACTCAGTCACTCTCACTCTCGAGAGAAGAGATTATATACAACCGCAGTCAGCTTTGCGCGTTCTCTTCGGCACCACCTGCTGCTGCCGCTTTGTGTGTGCTCTGCTTCGATTGTCAAAGTGTTTTTTTTTTCTTTTTTCATTGCTGTTGTTATCCTGGCTGTATGTTTGTTTACATGTGTATAGATACGGAATAAACGGATATATATATTTGTACGACTTTTTTTTTTTGACAATTCATCATCATCATCATCATGCCGCTCATGCCAATTGTTTTTATTTGCTAGATGGTAATTTTTTTTTTACTTATGCTTTATTTTTTTTAAGTATTATAATCATCGCCAGATGTATCACTTTGCTGATTTCGAGAAATACATGTTTACGAGTGGTGGAATCTTTTTAAAAAAATTTCGATAATGTTTAGACTATGGCAAGGCAATTGAACATTTTTGTAATAAAATTGATTCTCGTGCAGCTCGTTGATGGCTGATGTAACTTTGTTTTTATGTCGATTAACGATGATTTAGTTTTTTTTTTCTTTGTGAAAAGATCGATGATAATTTAAGGCCTTTTACTTTTATCGTGTTTGATAAGATTTCAATGAAAAGCTTACGAAGAGTTGTGAATGGAAATTCTTATAATATACTACTTATATACGTCAAGCTTTAAAAAATGATATAAAAAGTTTCCACCACTATTACGAAAACAAAAAAAAATTCATGAATAGAAGTATTTGACTCAAGCAACCATAAATCAAACAAACGAGTACGTACATCGTGCGAAAAGCAAACATCGTTAACACGAATCTTTCTACATTCGCAGGCGAAGATCCAATGCTCAGCGATCAGCAGCAGTACAGATACATGACCGGCGACGACATGAAATCCATGGGGGATGACTCGATGAGACTCAATGTAACAGACGACGAGCGCGATAATCGACATTCGGGAGGTAAGATTCGTCATGTCAAAAAAAAAAGCACAATATCCATCGTAAATCTTTCTCGAAATATTTCATGAATTTCAGAAATTAACGGTATTATTCCTCTCATCTAATCGTATCACACTCAACATCACTATACTGTTCTTCATTTTTAATTGAAAATAATTCTTGTTGCAGTACCGACAATAACCGAAATGATAACCAAAGAGAGCTACAATCGACAGAACGCGGCAAATCTCAAGCCCGACAACGTTGACATTCACAGACATCCAGTGCACGTTGGGTATGTTACCTTGACGATTTATCATACGACGAGATCTTTATTATGCCGTGTACGATATATCTGTGACTTTAATTCACGACCAAATTGCAGTTGCCATATAATGACGCAGCTGCAAGTTCTTTTTTTTTTTCATTGAAGTTTTTACAAAACGCCGAATTAACTGTTGTACAATGCTTGAAAAAAAAAATAATTATACTTTTTTTTCGATTTACATGATTACTCACAAAATGAAAAATAACATTTTCAACTCGAAAATGACAAATGTAAAACCCGAGGCTAACTTAATTAACTTGTTGTAATACAAGTATCGAGCTTGTACCTCGTGTTTTACTTTGTTTTTTTTTTCTCGACATAAAACAAAAACTAATTTTTGTGAGTGCCGCAATAATTTTTTCATGCATACGTCAGTAACTCGTCACAATGAAAGTCTTGACTTCGAATACGATAATGAAAACCCAATTTGCCGAAGCATCAAGCTAACATAAAAACTATCCAATATATTAAGAGTATCAAGCGCATAATAAGTAATAATAATCATAACAACGAGTTATACCTAATTGTAAATAATTGATTAATTGGCTTCCATTAAAACAATAATGTTGTGTATTATAGTACGTATGGCGTTGGTGTATGTTGGTGAAAGATTGCTTGCTAAACCATCTAACATTTATCAAAAAAAAAGTAGTTCTCATAAAGCGTAGTCCTAACACACATGTAATATAACGTATATCTCGAGTTTGATCTCTTTCGTAGGTTGAAAATTGTAGAGTATCTCGACGACTAAAAAAAACCAAATATACATAGTATATATCTTGTAGAGATTTTTTTGAGACTATCGAGTGATTCTTCTTTGTATTAGCATGGTAATCTTTCTATTTCTCTCTGCCTCTCCCTCTATCTCACAACTGTTATAGCGACTCGTTTTAGTACGAAAAAAAAAAAAAAAAATATATCTACCGGGAGAAACACAATTAGCCGATGCAAATGACGACTGATGTATACGTCAGCGTCGACCTTTAACTCTCACCTTCTGGTGCTGCTATCTGATCCATATAACGAGCACCTAACACAAATTCGGCATAGTAGTACCGGAAGTCCCTTTAAAAAAAAGGCAAAAACAATTTTTTTTTATATTCTCCTCATTCGCACCATCCGGTAGAATTATTGTGTTTTGCCTCATCGCCGTCACTTCACGTATCATATATATAAATTTCTCTGTTTCACCGCCATTGTTTTGTTAGTAGCACATAGTTGAGTTTGAATCCTCACTCATATATACATAGTTGATTTTTTTTTTGTATGAAAAACAAAAATAACCCTCAGAGAAATTTAAAAAAAATAACACGATATACAAAAAAAAGAGTTATTCTGCACGACGTTGTTCGACAAAAGTTGTCTAGTTTGTCAGAAAAAGAGTGCATGAGTACGGTTTAGATGCCATCGATAATCACACGCAGGTGTTCTGTTCTGAAATTAGTGCCTCGATAGAATCCCTAAACACGTCGCTGGCTGCCTTCGGTAACGTGCCAAAAGGACAAGGAATGTGGAGGGACAGGTACACCTTATTATCCGTTTTTTATATTCTTTTTTTTTTCAATCTTTCATTTCCTCTATCTCTCTTACCTTTTTTTTTTTACAAAACTCCTTTTACTTAATATTCTGGTGGTAATCGATAAAACCAAGGTTGTCTTTTTTTTTACTTTAACGAATAACGAAATATTAATTGAAAAGTCACTTTAACTATTACTTATTTTTTTAATATCTAATAAGCTATGCTTACGCTGTTTATTAAATTCTAATTTATTTTTGTGTTGAGAATTAATCTACCTTGAAGTTTTTTTGTACAAAAAGAAACGAAATTCTTTTATTACTATTTTCATTGCTATTTTATTCACTGTTTTTTTTTTACAATCAAAACAAAGTGTGTCCAGTGTTAATCTTTTACGTCCGTTCAGTGTGTTATACTGTCATCGATGTTGTTTATCGTTCGATTTTCAAGAAATAGTCGGTGAGTTGGGTTTATAATTAACAGGTAAAAATAGAACGAGATTTGTGTACAATTAAGTGTGAATCTTGTCTGGTTCAATGTTCTCGCTGTCTCTCTCTCTCGTTGAATTTCCTTGAAGTATCGTTTTACCCAACTCCCTCGTATAGTCGTCGTCATATTACATCTGCTTCTAGCTCACTGTTGTGTGTCAACATTATTCATCGTTAGATCTTATTATTATTTTTTTTAAGTTATTTATTAGTCGCAAGGACTCAAATCAAGTTGACAAATCATATTTTCGCAGTGTTGCCTGCAATAGTCGTGTATTTATCATGCACAGCCTGTTGTGAGAGTGAAAAAAAGTACAAATCTCCGACCGATATACTATAATACATAATGATTATTGAGTCGCTCGAGATTTTAAAATTATTATGACAATGAATGATCTACGACGAAAAAAATGAAGAAAATAATGCGCTTGACTAAAGCAATCTTCATTTCAACAATGAAATTTATTAGCCGAGAAAAGAATTATCTCCGTCATACGTAAAAAAAAAACGAGAGAAATATTATTAAATAAAAAAAAAATTCTCATCATTCATCATCTCATTACTTGAATGTTTATATGCGTATGTATTTACTAACGGGTATGTTTTATTTTGTTCCCGATCCTTTCGTTATTTTATTTGCGCTACTAGCCGAATCCCATCATGGAGAAAGTAAGTGAAGCTCTCTTCTTCAACAGTTTAGCTTTTGACTTTTTCTTTTGCAAAAAAAAATATATCTATATTTGTTTATCTTACACCGTTCTGCTTCCAACAAATTTTTGAACAAAAAAAAAAGTATTTTTTGCGCTTATTTCCATTTTTTTAGACAGTTCTAGTCTATTCTCTCTCTTTCTCTATCTCACACGTATAAACACACGAATACACACTGAAAGTAAGAAATAAAAAAAAAACACATTGGATGCTGATTTATATTCATGCCTTTGTACGCCCTTCTTGTAATTTCTTTATCCTTTAGTTTCTGTAATCGTATCACCGGCTTTATAAATCATGGACACGGTCACTCAACAAAAATTTATGCAGCCAATTCCCGCTGTTCCGCGCGAGCGCACAAATCATCGTCATCATCATCATCATCATCAGCGGGAATTAGCTACATAACATCTAAATCTGCTGCTTACGGTAGAATCATGTTATTGGTGTAGATTTTTGAGATTTAGTGCAATGCCATTGAAGGTTATATTTAGTGCCTATATGCAACCGCAAAAACGTAATACTCTCTCTTTCCTTCTTATACACATACACACAAACTGTTCGTGGCAGAAAAGAGGCTGCGCTGCCGTCGACGAATGTTATGCGAAGAACGTGCTTTTGCCCGAGTTTCCGTTTTTAGTTTAACGACCAGCACGTTCGGTATTATTATCGCTCTCTTATGTGCGATTCTTCAGTTATGTTATATTCTCTTGCCAAAATATCACATTCCGCCGCTTTCAAACATATCATCATCACGTTTTCTTTCTCTCTACGATAGAGTGATTTTCCCTCCTTCGGTGAGAAAAAATCATTCTGCATTGACGTCAACCATACGCCGCAGACACACGTAGAAAATAATAATCGAGAACAAGCAAACATTTGCCAGCCATTAAAGCGCACAGCGATTTTCAGTTGCTTCTTTTTTTACATGTGTGTATATATAGCTCTCAGTGTTCTCATGTCATCTCATATCATCAAATCATTGGCATTTTCTTTTATGTACGTATATAAAAATATCATCATTATCATGATCATCATTTCTCTCACGAATTTTACGTCATACTATATAAATATAATGAAATCTAAGCTGCCTAAAAAGCAGGTCAACACATTGTCACATGAATTATTTATGAGATGTGCAATCATGGATTCGCCATATGTTTACTGTTTATTTTTTCGGCGATTTAGAAATTAAAATAATAAACACTCCTTCTCTGCTTTTAACATCGAGCGAGATGAAGTATACAAATACAATATATCATGCTAATTTTAAGGCTGTGTTTCATCGCGTATGATACTTTTTTTTTATGCGGAATGAATGATTGATGATCTGGAAGTACAGAGGAGTGATATTTCCTTCGCACATCTTGCGATCACGAGAAGCATCATTGCTGGAGCTCTATAACAATATACATCCTTATTTTTTTTCTATATTACACTATATTCACACACTGTATAAGTCCTGTAAATAAAAATATGTTGGAGTTACCCATTATAAGTATAATAGATTCGACCTATCAGAACATGAAATTTCAATAACTGTTTGTTTTCTCACTTTCATCGTTCATGCAAATAATAAATGTCATTTGTTTGCTGCTTACTAAGAGACTTTAACAACATATTTCAAAAAAGCATTTCATTTAGCTCATTAAATAAAGTTTTCTAATTTTTTTCAAATGTAACAACTTTCAACTTTTATTTCACGTTCACCCTGTCAATCAATCATAATGCACGTCAAATATGCGAACCTGAAAATTTTATGATCTGAAAGGTCAAAACAAGTGGAGTAATTAAATCCAGTATAAAGAACTGCTCGTACACATGATATATTTTACCTGTAAAGTTGCCTATTACAAAAGTCTTGAGTAACCGTATACCCCACCTGTGTATATATCTATATATAAATACAATATCATTATGTAAACACGTATCACCAAACATATATATACGACAAAAAACTGCACCATATATATAATATCGTTGAGCAACTGACATATATACATTATAGCCAGAGCACACGCTTTAAAAAAATCAAAGTTTTCTCTACAACGATTGAATACCATTTGATCGGTGTCAACCAACTCGCAAGCATGTCTAATTTTTTTACCATTCTTCCACGACAACGTAGCTTCCTGGTGTCGTTCCTGGTGGACGCAAGAGGTGGTGCGATGAGAGGTTGCCGACACAGCGGTGTTAGGGTTATTGTACCGCCACGCAAAGCTACGATGCCTATGAGGGTCACATGCAGGTATCTCAAGAGAGACAAATTGTCAAATCCACCACCTCTCATGGAAGGTGAAGCTTTGGCTAGCCGTATTTTGGAACTTGGACCTGTCGGTGCTAAGTTTTTGGGGTGAGTCGTAAATAATTTGCAGGTTATTGTACACACTTTTTTGTTTGATTTTTAGTGCAGCTATAGTTTTTTTTTTAAATTTTGTCAATCTTACTCGAAGCTTTGTTGAAGATTTATTTAATCTGATTTGAAGATTTGTCGATGCTTTTTTTAATCTTACTCAAAGCTTTTTTTGAATATTTTTTAATCTTTTTCGAAGGTTCTTCGAAGATTTTTTAAAACTTATTCGAAGCTTTGTTGAAGGTTCTTTACCGATTTTCTAAAAACGGGAATCAATGACGGTTATTTATACTTCAAAACTTTTGATCAATGTTGTTTTGACGTTGAAAATCCAATTTTCTATTCACTGATGACTTCTATAACTCTGATGTTCAGAAGCAATAAATTCACGATCTCTTTAATCTCCTATTTTCCTAATACGAATTTACACTCGTAGATACCGCATCATTATACTCTATTAGAGTAAAAAAACCATTATTCGCTTCAATGTCGAATACAATTGAATCATCTAGTCGCAATTATAGCTCTCATTAAATCAATTATTCTTTGTGTGCGGATTATCTATTCCGTATATAGAGTAAATTTGTTCATTCGTTTAAATTGCATCTAGTGAAACTCCACTGAATCACCCAGAAAATTGATTATACATAAGTTGTTGACCACACAATTCAATGTATAAAAAGATAGATCGCATCAATCCTTCGAAAAACAAACATATTTTTATCATTACGAAAAAAATTAACATCGCACCTATCGGCTAGAAAAAAAAATTTGCGCGTTGAAGATGGCATCACGTATGCGTCGCTGACACAATATTAAAATTGATGTCAGCATGACATCACAATAGACACTCAATTCTTACAGTGGCTTGCATGAATATCCTTGTATATTCATTTCGAGCCAGGAATATAAAAAAAAATACGAACGTTTTTATTCTCGGAGGCCAGTACAACATGTTTTTCTTCCTTCCTCGTTCTATTTTCAAAGTCGTACGTTCATTTTTCTCTGCTTAGTTTCTTTCGATAAACTACATTGCCTCATCGCAATTAAAGAAAAAAAAAATTCGCTCATTTAACTTCAATGTTAATTCGTTTCTTTTATTGCAGACCCGTTATAATCGAAGTGCCACACTTTGCCTCGCTACGTGGAAAAGAGAGAGAAATCGTGATTTTACGATCGGACAATGGAGAAACTTGGCGCGAACACACCCTGGAAGCCAGCGAGGAGGCCGTACAGGATGTTCTTAACGAGAGCTTTGAAGGAGAAGGTCAATAATTTCACTAAATTTCACGAATCATTTAATTTTTATCAAATTTTCTCACTTTACATGTATATTTCCGCAGAGCTAAGCCAGCTAGAGGATCTCCAAACATCACGTATCGTGAGGATATTAACAGTCGACTTCCCGCATTATTTCGCGGTTGTGTCACGCATCCGACAAGAAGTACACGCAGTTGGACCCGAAGGCGGCACCGTTTCATCATCGGCCGTGCCGCAAGTTCAAGCTATCTTCCCGCAATCCGCGCTCACCAAGAAAATACGCGTTGGATTACAGGTATAACGAGAAATAATTATTCCATAGAGCTTTCTATATAAGACACAATGTGTGCAATGAACATCAAAGCTCTTCGATCGAAACTGCTTTCGCAACAATCACGGCGTCCAACAGATATCCATAGTTATTCTATGTATATATCTTGGCTTTATTTATGACAGCGTTAATAGTTTTATGCCGTCTTAACTGCGAAACGTCGCGAGTTGCGCGAATTGAATTTCAAAATAGGCGATCGTGCCTCGAGTTATTTGATATACTGCTTTTGAATTTTATGCGCTTCGAAAGAGATGAATTTGCGGTAACACTTTTCAATCGAAAAGTAGTCTGCCAAAAATCTTAATAGCGCATTAGCAATTAATACACGAATTTATTTCGAGCGTAGTTGCCAGAACTGTTTTTTAAAACACGCGATAAAGGTGAATTTGTAATTTTTTTTTCCAGGCTCATCCAATACCAGCGGAACTCGTAGCCAAACTACTTGGCAACAGAGTAGCAGTGTCGCCGATAGTGACCGTCGAGCCACGACGACGAAAATTCCACAAGCCAATAATCTTGACAATACCAGTGCCGCAGGCGGCTAACAAAGGGATGATCAATCAGTACTCGGGTGATGCACCGACCTTAAGGCTTCTCTGTAGCATAACAGGTAATATATGCTTGCGCGTAACAGACGGGATTAGATAGAAAAAGTCACCGTTTTTGCTAAACTAAAACAAAAAAATAAAACTCCCTTTTTTTCGATTTATACATCGAAGGAAGGTGTTAGTAAAAGTTTGGCGAAAAACACGAAAGACAACAAAAAAAAAGCAAATCTATAACTAATCTCATCGAAGACATCTGTTGATTATCATTGTTGTTATACATATATCTTGTTGTGATTCATTGTTAATGCTTGCGTATTGTTAGGATTGAGTCATTTAGGTATGGATCATTACTTAACCGTAGAATATTTACGAAAAAATCGTTTTTTCTTCATCACCCCACTTGTGTTTTTTTTTTTTTCTATCTTTCAATATGCCATCATTATATGTACATATCTTTTCATTTGGCACCGCCATTCAATCATCGTTCGATTAATTATTAGCCGATTAGTAATTTTTTGGTTTCAGAGCTTATCATATAGAAAAATATAGAGAGAATCGATTTTCAATTAGTTATAGAAACTTCAACGATTCTCCAAGCGTAGTGAATTAGAAGTAAACTAATAAAAAAATATATTTATTACAAAATGCATAATGCAACTCACACGCTTCACACGCATATTATTATTATTATTATTATTATTATTATAAATACACTATAGCGTCTCGCCGCTTTCATCTATGTTGAAAATGTGTTTTCAAATCACGTATTGTCTCTCGCAAGCATTATCAGTCGAATACCATTCTCGACCATCTCTATCATGTGTGTCTTTCCCCATCGCGACACGCGACTCAGCACCAGCACTTGCATATTCTAATAATGTTGTCGTACCTGGCGTGTATGTCGTTCAGGGGGTCAGTCGCGGGCGGTCTGGGAGGATGTCACCGGCTCCACGCCCTTGACCTTTGTCAAGGATTGCGTCTCGTTTACCACGACCGTATCCGCAAGATTCTGGCTCATGGACTGCAGAAACATCTCCGAAGCTACCAAAATGGCTACCGAACTCTACACTCATGCCACCCATGTACCTTTCATGTCCAAGTAAGTATTCGACAATTTTTTATTTTTTATTTCTACTCTCGAGAGAATGCGGAGCGCGAATTTAAAAAAAAATTTGCAGTCTTGATTGTTCTTTACGATTGGATAAACTCTTTCGAGGATAATTTTAGCGTTGAAACGGCGCATTACATACACTCACCGGTCACAGAAGTCATATTCATTCCGCGGAATTTCAAAATGAACATTACCGTGTAAATGCAAATGCTATTACAAAGTGAATAATTTACGACCGAAACGTCATTAGAGGAGCGAAGTGTCTATATCGAGAATTACTAATAATTGCAAATAATTTATAAGCGAATTCTTACGATACAGAAAAAAAGGTCGTCACTCGAGTCTGAATGACGAACAATTTCAAAACGTATCGCGAGCTTTTTCAAAAATAACATTGTCGCGATGAGATATATATCCAATGAAAAAGTAATTGATCCATCAGAATGCCTCGCATTCTCTCTCTCTTCAAGTGAACGAATTCACGCGCCTCTGTGTATATTGTTAATTGAGAAATATGTGATCGTTAGAAAAGTGATGATGACTCACGCTCGATAAATTTACTCGTAGATTCGTTGTGTTCGCCAAGCGCGTCGATCCCCTCGAGGCGCGATTACGCGTCTTCTGTATGACCGACGACAAGGAAGACAAGACCTTGGAACATCAGGAACACTTTACCGAGGTCGCCAAGAGCCGCGATGTCGAGGTATATAACACTTTATCTTACATTCCGGGTATATAATTTCGTTTTAAATATTCAGCGTTAAAATTCTGCGTGACGTCGTTGCGATAGGTACTCGAAGGTAAAACCCAATACATGGAGTTCGCTGGTAATTTGGTGCCAGTACTAAAGAGCGGCGAACAACTGCAATTGCCCTTCCGCGCGTTCAAGGAAAATCGCGTACCGTTCACGGTCAGGGTGAAGGATCCAGATGCGGCTGATAATATGGGTCGTATGATGTTCATGTGCGAGCCCAAGGTAGTCAAAGGTGAACCTGCTCAGATACCTATCTGCACGTTGAACATACTTCTGCCTGAGCAGATTTCACCCGACGGTGGTAGCTCGGAACTCGACTTGCTCGAACTCTCCAAGAATTACAGCTTCTTACGGGATGGTGGTTTAAGTAAGTTGAATATTTGCTTTAATTGGGTTATTGCGTAACCGACGTCGTTATGGTATGCTCGCGTTTACTTTTTTAATTATTTGAATCACGAAGGTGCTCTTCATTGCACTTGATTGCGAGCAAACGAGATAATCTTTCCGTGAATAAATAATAGGTCGCGTCCGAGCAAATGGGGCGAGCGATAAGCTTGTTTTTTTACGTGAAAATTCAAATATAAATTTTACTGTGTTCTGACGCGTTTAAAGTTATTGATCGTAAAAATCGACAAGTTAAAGGAATAGCACGTCGAAGATTTCACGCATAATTACACGGCCATTTTGAGATTGTTATATTTTTAGTGTCTTTCCTTTGAAGTTATACAACGGAATGGTCGAGTGTAAATTTGAAAAAATTGTGTTTACGCTGAATTTTTGCGCCAGGATGATTCAGTCGGAGTAAATAGAGTTACGCAAAGATTTTTTTTCAGATGAAATTGCGAAAATGGCGTTAATCTTTGGGAACGACTTGAATCTTTTTTTGATCGCGTAAAATCGTTTTTTTACTACGAAAAAAAAAATGTTGTTAAAAACGTTTTCCGCCGGATAGTAAATGGCTGTCGTGAGACACACAAAAGCCGGTAGTAGTTGTTTGTTACTAATTGCTATTTTTGTAGCAAGTGCATTCTTCAGATAACGACAATATCTGTGAACAAATAGAAGTGTTTTTCACTTTATTATCTAGAGTAAGAAGTAAATATCGATAAATATATTTATGTAATTCATCACTGACAACTTTCTTTTTACCGAAAAAAAAAACTTTAATAGACAAAAATGCATTAGCCATCCGAAAATTAATATCGTTAGATATGAGAAAGATTATTCGCGATAAATACGAGTACAGCATACCTCGATCAATCAACCCGGTGTTAAAAGCAAATTCAAATGAAATGTCAAACTAAAAGAAAACAAATGAAAAAAAAAAAAAAAACAGGCAGGCCAGACGCGATACATCGCGCGACAATTCGCATGACGGACATCGCCAATCTGCTGGGCAGCGACTGGGAGAAATTGGCTCAAGAGTTGAACGTCACGCCCAACGAGATATCGCAGATCAAAGATGAGCATCCAGACAAGACGGCACAGCAAGCAACGGCGATGTTCAAAGTCTGGCAGAGCAGTGGCAACAAAGTCACCGGTAAGTCTCGCACCTCGTCAATCTCACGAAGCACGTCTGTCAGTCAAGGCCGGCAAAGTGAGAGAGAGAAAAGAAGAAAAAAACGACTGGTTCTCGCGAAGGTGAAGTAAACACGCATATATAAAAGCCATTGAGTCAGCCTCGTGGAATCCATGCAGAAACGTAGTTCGCTGATGTCATCACTCATTATTATGCTTGACATAGAACCCATGGATGCCTATCTCTCTCTCTCTCACTCGCTCTCCTCGCGAAAATCCCCACCTCGTTTACATTACTATCTTGCGTCGCGTTCCATTCGCTCGACCGACCGACCAACTGCAATCAACAACAATCGCTGCCTCAGTCCTCGCAGGCGACTTGCCCGCGCTGCTTCGTGCCTTTTTAGCAAAAGAATTTCGTTTCTCTCTCGCTCGCTCACGTCGTCAATTAAGTAACTTCTCTCTCCCCCACGATGTTCATATCCCTTTACCAAGAGTATGAGACCCAACCGCAGCAGTATAGAAGTGAATTGATGCTGCTGTTTAAACGTACGCCTGCATTGCAAGAGAGAGTTACTCAGCAGCAGCAGCAACAGCAACGGCGGGAAGGTTCAATATACGCTCGAATAATATAGTTGCACAATACTCTTAGCGCTGATTACGACAATTATCATTCTATTGTTATCCTTCTATCTCGCTGTGCAAAGTGAAGAGAAAAAAAAAGAATGTAAGAAAAATATTTTTTTTTTGTTTCCAACTTTGCCGTAGGCAACACACTGGAAAAGGCATTGAACAAGATCGGCCGTGAGGATATAGTGAAGAAGTGCATATTCAACGTGGAGCTTGTCACCGACGACGTTGAAAAAGCCGTCGCTCGGGTGAGGCTTGACCAGCCAGGCTTCGACTCGTTGAAGGACGAATTGGGTCCATCGCGTGACACGTCTCTTCGCCGAGATGCAACGATGGATCCCAAAATGGATCCCGACTACGACGAGCCCGACAGAATGAAGGTGGGTCCGCTGCTATATACGTGTGTGCGGATTTTTTTTTTTTTTTTTTTATAAACTGCAATTTTTTTTTTAACTCGAGTGTGCGCTTCATTTATCGCGCGCAATTTGATATCTTGGTCGAGATATCTCTGTAATCTCGAGTGAAATGTGCATCTTCAATTGACAGTTTTATTAATTTTGTTGATCCTTTAGTGGCCATTATATCACGAGTGTTTTTACTAGAGCTGCGCAGAATGTCGCGATAATTGCATGTTGAACGTATGCTAATTGAATGCGAGATGACGTTTGTCTCGCTGCAATCGAAATAGTTCTCGAATTAAATTTAATTTTTCGTATGTACCGTTGATTTATGGCTATTAAAGGGTCATAGACCCAATGTATTATCATGATCGTGCTATCGGTGGGTTAAACAGAGTTAATTTCTTTTGATGCAGGACTCTGAATCTATAGAAGATATTAGCACGACCGGAGGCCAAAAAACACGTAAGTAGTCTCTTATTGGAGAACCTTGAGGATTCATTTCTTTATTTTATCTCTTTTTCTATCAATATCGTTAGTGAAACTTTTTGGAAATTTGATTAATGAATCTTTTTTGAATATATCTATACATATTTTTTGATTTTGACAAAACTATTCGGCTGTTACGGCTCTTCCGGTTTATTATGATATTTTTATTGCGTGATTCACAGCATTGCTAATGTCCTACGCAGTAAGTGATGTGGTGAATGTGTTATCAAACGCTACTATATTACTATACGAGCACACACATTTTTTTTTTCTCTCCCACTTTTCTTCGAAAGCTTAGATCACTTTTGATATGGCTCATGTGTAAATCGTGACATAATGCTTACACATCGACGAATTTATTTTCGTTTTTGATGTATAGTGAGCAGTCTATTTTTTGTCTCTTCTCTATTTTTTTCTCTGTTCTCTTTTTGAATTGAAGGCTATTTTCTATTTTTTTTTCTCAGCCAATTAAACGTTTTCTTATTGTTTTTTTTTTTGCTGACTGCGCGATGCGAAACGGCAATTTTGGCGCGAAACAACAACTCTTATTTCCTTTTCTGTCGTCTCATTCACTGTATGTTGCTCATGTTTTTTTCTTTTTTATTTTGCACTTAACAGCCAAACAGCACGTAACTATAACGAATGGCACCTCGACCCCCATCAAAGATAAATATGCGAGCGACGAAAAAGAGCTCGGTGATATGATGGCCGATTTTCTTGAGCACAAATATCATACCCCCGAGACAATGGTGAAAAAGTCTCGCGATGAAATTGACGATGATAATAAAAAACGACAGCGAGTCTTGGAGGACGCTAACAAAATCGTTTCCGGTAAGTCTCATTAGTAAAGCATGTTATTAGGAAGTAACGATGGGTTGAGGGGCTGCGCTTCAGTTGATGAAAATTAAAAAAATAAATAAATAATCCTGACTCAATCGAATAGTAAATTCACACGAATCATGGAATCACGTGAAAATTTAACGTCGTGAAGACGACGAACGTTTGAAGAAATGAACGATGCACTCTTTTACTTTTCGATGGTGTACTCACATTAGATGTATTTGCGCTTATTTAATGCATAAATCACATGATATTATTTTTCTTTTGCAAAAACAGACCTCTTATTTAATCAAACTAATAATTAATTTTTATACGATATTACCATTAAAAAAAAACAGGTTTCCGGAGGCCGGTGCTGATATCGCCCAAAAATCTTCTACAGCTTGCTTATTAAAAAAAAATACGAAGCGTTTAACCAATTATAATTTTTTTTTCATTTTCGTAGACTTTGTTTTCGTTCTAAACTGACCTGCTGATTGAGCTCTATCTAAACCATCTCTTTGTGCTGTTCTTTCTATACAACAATTATATTTCAGCGATTACGCTCTGCAAAATTATTTGGCGTTGCATGTACAGCCTATCTGTGTGGGCGCACGGAGCAGCTGTGGATTTTAATTAAAGCAATCTATACTAATTGTAGTAAAGTTTGAACTGATGCCGATTTTACTATTGAAATGGAGCATACAACATTAATCTTACTAAAAAGAAGTTTCTTGCACTAATTAGAGTGAATTTTTTGGTTTTATTAATCGTTAATCTGAGTTGGCTAGCGTTTTCTTTGTTGTTTGCATAACTTACGTGTGTTGGATAAGTTAATTTGTTGTAATTATGTCGTATTCTATTGGTAAATACATGTAAAAGAATGCCTCATTGCTCTTATTAATTTCTGTAAATAGTAGCTTAAAATTGATTTGAACAAAGATTAACGTTTCATCGAATTTCTAAAATTGAATAGTCGAATGATTGGCAATTCGGGAAAAAGAAAATTTTATCAATTATTTAAAGTTTGATACGATGGTGGCTGCTCCATAGCACGTACACTTCGCACAAGCCATATGGAAGTCTAACAGCCGTTGTCATTTTATCAATGAGCAAGAAAAAGCCAAGCAGCTTTAACTAATGATCAAAACCGAATATAAACAATATGATCATAACGATATTTTTTCCATGAAAACTATTTTTTTAGATACCTAAAATATGCAATACTTAATTAACAGGTATAAAGCAAGACGCTGAGAAAGAGATGGGCAAGTTTGCGAAGGAAGGGTGGTCGGTGGTTTCTGATGACGATGTGCGAAAAAATGATGAGGTGGGATATGTGGTAAAGCAACAGAAACATTCTTTAGTAGATGGTACGAGCGAGGCGAACGAACCTCCGATTATACAACAGCAGTGTATTGTAGGGACAAATGGTGATAGGACAATCACAACGATTACGACCAAAACTATCATCACAACTAGCAGGGATGGTGGTAGACAAACGTTTGATAGTAATAAGGAAGATTATGACATTCCAGATTTTGCAAGAGCTGATCCTAAAGCTTTAGATATTCATTCTAGTAGTCGCGACGATGACAAATTAGTACTAAAACCGGTGCAACATGAAAATATTGCCCTCGATAAATCGAGCAAAGATAAAGGAAAGAGAGATCCGTCAGAAAAGTCCAAGGAGAAAGTTAGTGTAGTTATAACAAGTAAGTCCAAAGAAGTAAAAAGCACGAAGAAAAAACCCGATGGCCATGAACCGTCAACTAAGAGTACAAAAGATAATTCCGAAGCATCCTTTGCGTACGATAATGTGTATAATGTACAAAGTTCAGATCAGGACACACAGGACGAATCAGAAAGCGAGAGTAAAAAACCAAAAGAAAAATCAAGTCGTATATTTTCTGGGATTTTCAAGGCGCCAAAATTGAAAAAAGATAAATCGAAAGATTCCAAAGAGGTGTCATTTGACAGTGGCGACGAGGAAACGAGATTGGCAACCATTAAGCTTTTAGATGATGCACGACAAATGGCAGACTTGATGCACGAAAATGATCCAGCCATCTCGCGGGAAGTGAAAGAAAAGTCTCCAAAACCAACAGACAGTGGCGATGACACTGGTAGAGAGAAGAGCCACGGGCTATTTGGAATTTTCAAGAGTCCGAAATCCAAAAGCAAACGAAGCCGATCGAAGGATAAGCAAACATCCAATGATGTATCATTTGACAGTGGCGATGAAGACGTTAGAAAAACTACAGCTAAATTTTTGCAAGATATCCAAATGAGAACTGATAACACAGATGATCCGGCCTTACAAAAAATAGATCTCATTGATGCAGATTCGGATGAAGATTCAAAAAAAGTTGAAGTAATGCAAATCACAACAGAAAAAACAGAGGCTACAGAAGAGCTATCAAAGTCCAAAATTCAAGAGTCGGAAAAACAAGGAGGCTTTTTCAAAAAGTTTAAAAGCCCTAAACTAAAGAGCAAGAAATCAAGTTCGTCTACAGAAAAATCCGACTCCAGAGAATCTTCAGTGGATAAGAGTGAAGAGAAAGGCAAACAATCACAGGAAATTTCAATTCCGTTAAAAGTACCGACCTTATCTACCGTAGAAAACATAGACATGAAAGAGGCAACAGCTAAATTTTTGGAAGACAGTCGAAATGCAGCGGCGATAATAGACGCGTGCCCATACAAATCAGCTTACTTGTACAAAAAGAGTATTATTCTCAATGAAAATGAGCAAGGTTCCAAAGATATTCCGCAGGATGAGAAAATGAAAAAAAGGGATCGATCAGTTTCCCCAGATACTGGGAACACTAAATCAATTACAAAGAAAAACAAGGACAAATCTGGCGGATTTCTATCAATATTTAAAAGCAGTAAGGACGGAAAAGACGAGATATCCGGCGATTTGAAGGAAATCTCCGATCACTTGGAAAAGAAAGCACAGGTAGCTGATGAAAAAGCAGAAGCATACATTGGACGTGAAATAGAAACGGTTTCAAAGAAACTCGATAGCGAGGGGAAGAAACTCGATGAAAAACTGGATGAGGGAGCTACGAAAATAAAATCGGGATTAGAGCGCGCTGAGAGTGTGGGAAAAGAGGAAGC
>JAWWMK010000008.1:15470598-15493482 GCA_035047105.1 Galeopsomyia nigrocyanea | reverse complement strand
TTTAGCAGAGAAAACCAAAAGTGACATATTAGAGAAAGAACAGAATTTGAAAACAGATGTCAGGATAGTTGGCGATAGAGTCTCCCAAGGTGTTGCTGATTTGGAAACCGGTATTGACAGAGTAATTACCGATACACAGGAAATAGGCCATTCCCAAGCTAGAGACCTAACGAGGGAGTTTGTCGATGCAGAGCGGCAGGCTACCGACCGAATACTCGATGGATCACATAGTATAGGATCGGATTTGTCGAAAATCGAGAGCGACGTGAAGGACTTTTCCGAAAAGTCAGCTAAAAAAGCCAAGGACAAAACTGGAGGTTTTCTATCAGGTATATTCAAGGGCAGTAAGCAGGCAAAAGACGAAATCGCCGATGATTTGCAAGAAATCTCTGGTCAGATAGATAGGAAAATTCATGAAGGTGATGAAAAAGCGCGAACGACCGCCGAAAAGATTACTCGTGAGGCTAAAGAGATACCTGCCAAGGTGGATGCTAAGTTAGTCGAGGCGAAAAAGTCCATAGAAGATGACATTGAATCATCTTCAAAAAAACTCGATACCGTGGGGAAGAAACTTGATGAAAAACTGGACGAGGGAGCTACGAAAATAAAATCGGGATTAGAGCGCGCTGAGAGCGTGGGAAAAGAAGATGCTAAAAAACTATCTCAGACATTGGGTGAGACTTCTCAAGATCTAAAATCGAAAAAGAAGAAAGAAAAAGTTGGTTTCTTTTCTGGATTAATTTCTGGCGCCAAGCATGCGGCAGAGGATGTAGTTCAAGATGTTAGGAGTTTAGCCGATCAAACGGAGAAAAGTGCTGTAGAGGAGGAAAAAAAAATAAAGACAAAGGGTAAACATTTAGCAGACAAAGTGGTGACCGACTCGGCCGCAGCCGCAGCTGAAAGTGTCGAAAAGTTGGACGTAAAAATACGCGATGTCGAGCAAGTAATAAACGAAAAAGCAAAATGTACTGAGGATAAATTGGACTTAGAAGAAAAGAAAATACACAGCAACTTGAATGAATTAATTGATAAAGGGAAAGATCAGTTGGTGACATGCGAAAATTACATAAATAATCAAAGCGATAAATTGGCAAAAACAAACGATAATGCACTGCAAAAGACTATTGACGAATCAAATTTGCAAACGAACCAAGTGCCACTTGATAATGATATACATCTAACAGCACTCTTACTTGATGACATGAAAAAGCATAGCGAGCCACATGACGCGTCAGCAATTGTTCCAGGGCTGGATAAAGAGATGACTGATAATCGCGCTTTTAGTCATGATAAAAAGAAGAAAAAAGTCAAAGGTAGCGGTTTCTTCCAAGGTATATTTAAAGGTTCTAAAGACAGTAGCGATTCAGAAGCTGAAGGCTCGTCGTCCGGTGTAAACCGAGAAAAGGATACAAAAGATAAAAAAAATAAAGCCACCAAGCATACTACGCAGGTCGAGGCAGCAGAATCAGCGGTAAAAGGCCGAAAGAAGGGGGCCAGCGGTTACTTGTCAAGTATTTTAAAGAAATCTGGTGATGCAAATGAACTTGAAGAACAGATAGACGGTATTACAGACGAAAGGGATGTAGAAAATAGATTTCCATATAATATTCCGGAGGGATCAGATGAAATACACCTATGCATTTGTCCCCCTTACATAGAACCTACTGTTCCTGAAGAAGGGCCATCAACCGATGGAGCACATCAAGCAGTTGAAAAAGAGTTGCGGGATTTATACACCACTGAAACTGAAAAATGTAAAGAGCAAAAACAGAAAAAGGTAGCTGAAGTTGGTCAAACTCTTAAACACACAGTAGATCACGCTGTAACGAAATCGGATGGCGCAGAGGCATTTACACAGCAATCCGAAAAGTTGAAATCTGACCTGGAGAAGGGCGCAAATCACGAACTTAACAAAGCATTGGATCACTCAACTGCTGATGGAAAAACAGGAGCGAAAAAAACTAGTTTCTTCTCGGGAATCTTCAAAAGCTCCAAAAAACACTCTACAGATGAATTTGAAGGCCAACCGGAAGACGGTATCGAAGAGGCAACAGAAGCAGCTCTTACGAGTGAAAGGAAGGACAAGAAGGTATCCAAAGGAGCGAGTAAATCGCCTCACCGTGAAGAAACACCCGAAGCGTTGATTGACTTCGATGTTGAAAGCATTTCGTACGATCAACAGAGAAGCGACATCGATGAACCGATAGAGTATAAAGATCAATCGCAAACCAAAAAGACTGATAGTATTAATGTAACAGAATTAATCATGCGCGACCCAATAACTGCAACACAATTTCTTCTCGAAGATTCGCGAAACGTGGCAGCAATGACGATGGACCCATTCCCAACCAAACAAAATTCCGAATCCAGCTCCGAGTCCAGCTCAGCGCGGAATTCTCTAGAACGAGATTCGGATAGTAAAACAAAAAAGGAGAAAAAGAGGAAATCTAAAAAAGGCGATGTACTCTCTAGTATTATGCGCAAAACGAAAGGTGCGACACATAA
Source organism: Galeopsomyia nigrocyanea (assembly GCA_035047105.1). Classification (NCBI taxonomy): domain Eukaryota; kingdom Metazoa; phylum Arthropoda; class Insecta; order Hymenoptera; family Eulophidae; genus Galeopsomyia; species Galeopsomyia nigrocyanea. The sequence continues at coordinate 15,490,977 of JAWWMK010000008.1, read as the reverse complement.
AATCGCAAAAGAAGTTGATCACGCCGCCGGGGGCATCAAAGAGGCTACCGGCAGATTCTGGGACGAGACAAAAAGAGAATCCAAAGAGTCAAGGCCTTCGGGCAGTTACGACGTGACTACAGCGACAAGTAGTACCGACCAAGTACGCGACGAAGTAGCCTTAGGACCAGATCTCAATCTCGAAACGTCAAATATAGTTTACAGTACGCCAGACATAGTAGTTGATAAGGTTGATTCATCACGCATTCCAAAAGTCGTAAAGTCTTACCAAGCGATCGAGAGGTCGGAGGTCCAGACGCGAGAGGAGATAACGATCACGCGCGAGGAGGTACGAATAGTCGCGGAAGATGTTTCTGGTAGCTTGACACATGTCGAACCTCACGCACATCAGACCGTCACCACAGTCATAAAAAAGTCTGTGTCGACGGCTGCGACCCCACCACCCAGCCCCGCCGAGTTCACTGACATAAGCAGTAAAGGTATCTCGCCAATAATTGTGTTATATACGTACATATATCACATATATATTATATACCAGCTGTGTGTAACATAATTAATTAATTTAATGCTTCTTTGTAACCTTAGTTTCACATATTCTCATATGTGATTCCAAAAGCTATTACTGCATTGCCAATCTTTGCCGCAGCCGCTCATGAGCTTCGGCAAAGATGTGCGCGACGTTTGTCAATCTGCCAAACGTTTCGTGTGTGGTAATAGAATTTCGAATACAATTATATCATAATATCGATCGATCAAACTGCCATCCATTATGTTTTCTTTCTCTTTGATCTCATTCTTTAACAATGCCTAATAATTTCTTTAATCTTGATCATCGCCAACAATAAAAAAGATTCGATAAAATTAGGATCAACAAATTTACTAGACATGATGTAAATGTCCAAGATTAAAGATAGGTCAATCAATGTAATATCCAAATATTCCATATTACCGTCAACTTGTCTTTTCGTCAAAAAATCATACTACGTGTACATTACCATGATCGTTTTTAATGTTTCTTTTCTGTGTTATTTTGAGATTTTGTTTTTATTTTGAATAGCTTTTTACCTCTGTTTGATGCATGGTTCCAGGTTTATTCGCTGTTTAGCACAACCAACTCTACGAGAATTGGAAAAATATATATAATCGCAAATGAAAAGACACCTTTTCTCATGATTTTGATTTTTTTACCCATATAACTTATTATTTTTTTCTTCCCTCATTGGTTATTTATAATTTAGCCGAGCTTACAATTGTCACTATTTTTTTTTTCTGAATAATTCAAAGTAAGTAATGAATTTCATTGACAATTAACAGGAAACCACAGTCTAGTGAAGCATGATCCGAGGCATACCATGCTGGAAAAAAAAACATCATTCATCCTAATCTCTGTTACAATCACTGCTTTTAATGTAATCCCTATTGATACACATGTCAGACTTATGTTTCGTTTGTTTCTGCATTGCAGATATTACCGAGGAAGCGACGAAACGAGCGCAGCTGCTAGCTGACAATGCCCTCACACAGAAGCAATCAGGTAATTCATCCACACAATACAGTCACTATTAATGTCATCTGTCATAATGGAAAACACCACACTGAATTTAGGTCGAAGGATCAGTATGTTTATTACATCATATTACAAATATGTTCTTTTGGTGCCCTCGGTTATATTTAGCTTTATCTTCTCTAGTTAGCACATGCTGACGCTTTTCTATTTTTTTTACACTAACTTTTATTGCATGTATTTTATTGAAAAGGTACTTGCCCCGTACTTTTCTAATTGTGACTTTTCATCATTACATCTCGTTGACTAACATCTCATTTCTGTAGAGAAAAGAAAAAAAAATTAGAAATCACTCTACAGACTCATCTAGTCTCATTCTAGATTTGAATGTTGCAAGTCTACGTTTGATCATTTTGTGTACACACGTTTCATGCAGTTTTCTTTTGATTGTGATGTACCTTTTAGTAAAAAACAGGCAAATGTTTTAGATAATCACAGCCAAAAATTCCAGTGTATAAATTTATCCGCTTCAATTAACGTTATCAGATCCATTTTTCGATTAGTCCAAAAAACAAACGTACACTGGAGCGTATAAATTCAAATACTTAAAAATTGGAAGTAAATTTTTTTTTTCCCCGCATACATGTTATTAAATATTCCGACTAACCAACCAAAGAAGTATCGACTAAACTAAAAACCAATAGCAAAAACGCACCTTTACTGGAGTGAATAATCCGTCGTCTTTGATAACGGCCTTTAGCAATAGAAACTCCTTTAAAATACGAATAGTAAAAAGAAACTTAGAGGGCCGGCAAAGCAATAGAGAGAAGCAAGTGTGTGACGTTATCAATGTGTGGCTTATTGACGCTCTCTTTCTCCCTTGCTCCCTCCTCGTGCAACGTTGAATAAATGGCTCAGGGCATGAGACTGTAGAGAGGCATGCATCTACGAACGTAGCAGATTACGAATCGATGATGGCACACGAGTCACCGGAGGACGAGTTAGCCAAGGAGATGAACGTCACCGAGAAATCCGAGCGACGTTTGACCGATTCGTGGCGAACGATGAGCGAAGCGAGTGCACCCGCGGAATTGTGGGAAGCATCTCCAGGCGACGAACCGAGAACGGTGAGCAACAACAACAACGGGTCGACGAGAACGATCAGCGATACGGAAAGCGAGGGAAGTCCACAGAGAAGACGAGGTGGAAAGAGGCGAACATTGGGTAGCTCAAGTGGTTCCGATGTCGCGCTCCACGAGGGAGCCGAGTTATCCCCTATGGAGGACGACCAAGGTAGATGTCTCAGTCTCACACGCCTAAGCCCTCTGAGTAAGCCTTTCACTTGTACATACCCCGCTCTCTCACTCTCTCTCTCAGTGTTTCAAATCAAAAATTTCGAATCGGTGTTTTATCTGTTTATATGTACATGTGTATGAGTGGTGCTTTTATTCTTTTTTCACCTCTTTGCTGGAAGCTTTGCATGTGGTTTCTCACACCTTTACTTGATGGTAGTAACCATAAAGTCTATGTTCACTTGTAGAACCTTTGTTTACGACACGCATGAACGATGTCGCTTATTTTTTCAACAGAAAAACAAAGCTTGTGGTGTGACTTTATGACTATCGACGAGTTAAAAAAAAAAAGAACGAACAACAACGCGTGATGGTATGGTTTTTTTCTCTTCGCAGAGCGTTTTGGTTGTATAATCATACCGGTGTGCGCGGGGTGGGTGCTGATCAACCTTTTTTTTTTTTGTCACAAATGCCAAATTTTGTAATATCATCATGATCAGGCCTTCTCTCGCAACAATTTGGGGCTATACATCTTTTTAAAAACATTATTCAAATAAAAAAGGAATGGTCTTCAAACTACCACGTGGATGCAGGGGCTTTTTCTGGTGCGGCTGGCATTCATCATCTACATCGCGATCTCGTTAATTTGCGCTTTACATGTCTTTCGGATTGATGTAATATTTCTCTTCTAACGAACGTTATAACTTCTATCTGGAGCGGAGTCGTGCTACGTTAGCTTCTTGGGTTAATTGTCATGAACAACAGAATGAAGAACAAAACATAAATTGATATAGGATTTAGCCGGATGAGATAGTAAATATCTGCCTTGGAATATTTAAGAAAAGAGGAGAATACTATACATATACTTTATGTGAAAAATATAAGATGGTGTTACATAAAAAAAATGTTTTGTTTCAAATACAAAATTTTAGAGACAATGAAAACAATTTTTTACAAAATCTCGTCAACTAAAGCAGACGTATCTCAGAGAAAACTATATTTTGCGTATTTCTTACTCAAAACATGTATGAGAAATTTTTCTGATTTTTGAGGTCCGCTTTTTCCACTTTTTTAAAGCAGATTTGATCATCTAATGCAACAAAAAAAAATTCGAATATTTTCAATGAGACAATAAATATTGAAATTGTGAAGATTTGATTTTTAATCAATTGGTATTTATTAAAAAGAACAAATATAGTAAAACTCCGCTCCGCAAGCGCGTTTAACCAGCCAAATCATCGCTTATATCAATCCGAAATTACCGCGCGAAAGTGATAAGGGGTAAACGGATGATGATTAAGCTCCTGATGTAGGAGACGTGAATGAGAGTCCTAACGGTCACGTCGTTGCCGAGTCCACAAGATTGCCAAGGAAGGAGAGTAAACCATCCGGCAACTGTACGTGTCGGATGATCGCTATCATCACGATTCTAGTCGCCCTGCTTGCCGTTATTTTTGCACTGGAGCCCCAAACAATTGGCAACGTCGCAGGCGTACTTTCTAGTCAATCCCTACGGGATGCTGGGTATGTTTCAGACATTAATATCATTTTTTTTTTCTACGATCGGTAAACCACACCATCGCTCGAAGAGGTAAGAGATTTATGCGAACGAAAGGTACAAGCTTTCTTTTTCTGAGGCCAGCTAATCGTAGAAATTTGTAAATATTGTAAGTAGTGCATGACGAAGTATTTATACATCTATAAACTCTGAACGATATGCATGTCAAGTAGATTTGAAATACAGTTTGAACATTTACCTATAAATCAACCCATAACGCACGTACTGACTCTACAAAAACTTCGTAGACCCCCTCCGATATTGAAATAATCATCTATAGCCGTCACGATAATTATGATAAATTTCTCAAGATAAAGCTAAAGTGTATGAGGGGCCAACCGACTGTAGGTGTAACTCAGGATCGTTAAGGCGAAGAAGCTATTCTGACATTCATTTAGACCAATTATTTGCTTCCAAATATTTCATACGAGACAAGTTCATTTTTTTCAAGGAAATATCACCTACCACTGGTATCAACTTAAGAAAATATCATAACAAGACTTAGTTATATACTTTATTATTTCAGATGATTCTTGATACTTTTGATAAGTAATTTAATATTCGAATAGAAGCTAAAGAGAAAAAAAAATAATTTTACATACAGATTAGGTATGTTGTCTGAAATTTTGCTACAGAATGCTTATTTTATTTAAAAGCTTTTAAAAGCTCTGACATTTTGAAACATTTGTCAGCTCAAATCACAAGCTCGCTGCGTATAGCACACTAAATATTTATATTTCTTTTTCTTTATTTTTGTGAATTTTTGTAGAAAAAAGAATTGCCTGTTACAGGCGTTCAGAACATGAAAGCTACAAGCGATCCTTCGAACAAAACAAGCTTTTCTGTTGTCAATAGAGAAGACAGAAATTTTGCTTACTTTTGAATATACTTACTTCATCATCATACATTTTCATCGTCATTTTAGTAATATGATATATTTTAAGATAATTTTTATTGATAAGTCTCTCAGAAACAAATCGGCCTTCTGCTCTGTGAAATATAAGTTAAATTTTAACCAATTTGAATTCACATATCCGAGAATATTTTCTTGATTCAGTTTGATCAAAATTAAACTTAAAATTTCAAAGACGTTGGCCGACTGTATTTTACGCTAAATAATAATAATCAAGACAACTAAGTAATTGAAAAAAAAACGAAAAAAAAACAAACTTTTCGTGTTATCGAAGGAAAGACTGTACTTGAAAATGCTTGAAAATCTGTATCAACGTTTTTTTTCTTTCAATAATTTCGTAAAGTACAAATATATTTTGTTATGATTTTGTTGTAAGATACAAATTTTTACGTGCAAAAATGAAAATATTTACGTAGGCTGCATTTATAATTTGGCTGATTTCGTAAAGTACGGTGTATTATCAAATGTTTAATTTTGTCGTTATTTTATTTCTTGTCATATGTGTCTAGTAATATAAAAACCCTTGTATGGGCATGATGTAAAAAAAAGTTGAATCGTAAAAAAATTAATGAATCAATCGAATATATTGTATGAAAGTCAGCATTGAAAAGGAAAACAATATTCTCAGCTTTGGTTAGTTTACGATTTATTGACCTCGAGGTTATTCTTCTTTTTACGCAGAAAATGACTTTTTACAACAAAGCGAGCCAACCTTCATGGAGACGACTACGACTGAGATTAATCCCGAAACACACGAAAGGTAATTTGAATAAATATTTTTTTATATCAATCGCGATTCGAGGTAATTTTGAAAACGTATTGAAAGAATCGTCCATTTCAATTTAAGCGCAGATTTTCCGCATTCCAGTAAAAAAGTCAATTTATCATAATTGCACAATATTCGTGACGAGGCGATTCCTATAAACAAAGCTAAGCCAAACCAATCATTTGAAATTTCAAAGTCAATTTCAACAATCGGCACAACTTCAATGAACCGCAATCTCGAATTTTTCCATAAATCCCGCAATATTATTACGTATACATAACTGATTGATTTTCAACAGGATAACGAGAATCACGCGAACCACAGTGACGACGTCAGCACCATTGGGCGACGAATCAACGCTGAAAATGGTCGAAGAATTCATCTCGGAAGAGCGTAAGGATTCATAGATTTCCGCAGCTTTCGCAAAATGCAGCAGCAGCAGCAACAGCTCTCTAAAAGCGCGCGCTAGTCGTCCCGTCCACAGAGATGTAGAGGCGAAATCAAATTTCCGTAGGCTTTCGGTGGACGCGATATCATTATAATTATAATATCCGTATATGCTTTCCCTGTGTATGCTGACTTGCCATTCCGCAAAGCACAAACGCGCGCAATGCATAATGAAAACTAAACAAAAAAAAACGAAAATATTGATAAAAAAAGGAGGCTCAATAATAAATGCATTGTTTTTTCGATCTCTATATACCTCTCTCCCTCTCTTTTTCACGCTGTTTTACCTCTTGTGGAGTTTGCTGGTTTGAGGCAATGGCAAGGCATCGCGTTTTTAAAAACGATCGATACGACGAAGTAATTATTAATTATTGTACATTTGAATTTTATTTAATGAACTCTATTTCCTAACAATCTTTTTCATTGTGTATATTTATAATTATTTTTAGCTATGGATTATATATATATAAATGTACGATTATGCGATTGTAATGAATTATACGCAGTTTTATCATGGTGGAGATTTTTATTATTTATAGATATGAATATTGCGGTGGAGATATGACGAAGATGACTGTTTTTGTAATCGTTATTGAAATTTTTATTCTCTTGAATGCTGACGAACGATATGAAACAAAACCAAAAAAAACATAAGAAAACAGAAAAAAAATCGGAATATATTTGACGTTGGAATATATTTAAGGAAATTTTGATGACCTCTAATGTTTAAGGCAACACTTTCAACTTTGTATTGTAACGAGGCGTTAGCTTTTAATGTAAACGACGTCAGTTATTATAAGAAGAAACAAGAAACAAAAGATTATGAATTATATAATGTAAAAGCTATCCTTTAGAAGTCTCCTAGCGTTAAAGATATTCTATTAATATACGAAATATTATATTAATTAAAATGGATTATGTATCCAAAAATTTATAAATTACAATGTAATAATATGTACACTGTGCTGCATTCAATAGACTTGCCTAGAGCCCACCCGACCTAAGGACCAAAGGCACACAATCACATGCATCTAATAAAGTCTTGAAAATGCTTCTACTAATATGTATTTCGATAATTCAAACAAAACATTCTGTCTCGTTCATTTTTTACTATTTTCTTTTGATCTTGATTGTTTGAAAAACTTGTTTTACTTGGAATTTATCTTCAATCTATTGTTACTTTTCTACTCTAAGAACTATTTTCGGAACTTGGACCAAAGACGGACGTCCAAATAGACGTATAATTTGATCTTATAATGTTTAACTCTGAAAAAACTATTAGACCACTTATGAAAGGTCGAAACTGGCGAAATGCTTAATAGCTTAAGCAATAAAGCAAAGCTATCAACTCATTGAAGAAGAAGAACTGTTTTGGTAAGCTGCGAATGACGTCGAAGCAAAATAGGTACGTACTTGAGCTTGGTTCATCGCGGTTTTTTAAGGGGGCTAGCCGGGGTTCAATGAGGAAAATTGAAAGTCTTCTTCACGGGCATGTAGAATTCGTCCTAATAAAGCTATCGACATGAAACTTATTATCTCAAAGTACTCGGTAAAACGTTTAATTTTCTTTGTCATAATGCCAAAATTCCAATTCGGTGCCCCAGAAATTCCCCTTAAGGCCCTCGGACATTATATAGACAAACACGTTTGAAAACAGGCGGCCTTTTGCTGCATGATTATTCTTTCATGAAACAAAATTGGGATTCGACAGATTTATGACAAATACCTTTTGGTATGTAGTTTGCTCTAAAGCAATTCCGGATAATTCTGTGCAGCCATTTAATCCGAAAAAAAATAAAAAATTGAATAATAAATCCAGCTGTCATCGATGTAAACAAAACAAATGTGAGCGCGCTCTTTGTTTATCGTTGATTTTATAACCTGAATTTTGATCGTGACTTTTTGGATGTTTTTCTGATAAAACGGCTGCACAAAATCATTCAGAACTGCTTTGGCGCAAACTACATAGCAAAAGGTATTTGTCATAAATCTGTCGAATCCCAATTTTATTGCATCAAAAAATAATCATGGAGCAAAAGGTCGCCTGTTTTCACACATATTTGTATATCTATATACATGTCTTAACGGTAACATCTTATTTATTGAAAAACCTTAGTTTGCCACACTTCTCTGAGCGCGTTGGAGTGAACGGAAATCATTTTGGCAAGGCTCATTTTCTTCGTTAGGATCTGCTCTACGGATCAAGTGAGCCGTTTTTCAAACGAGCTATTTTTTCATGTTTTTTAACCGGCTTTTCGAGTTTTATTAGAAAAAAAAATTTATAATTTTGGGAAAAACGGTTGAAAAACTTGAAAAAATAGTTCGTTTGAAAAACTGCTCCGTAGAGCAGATCCTAACGAAGAAACTGAGCCCTACCAAAATTATTTCTGTTCATTTTAACGCTCAGAAAAGTGTGGTACACTAATAAATTTTTTCAATAAATAAGGTGTTACGGTTAAGGGGACTTTCTGGGGCTCCTAATTGGAATTTTGGCACTTATGACACAGAAAATTAAAGCTTTTAGGGAGTACTTTGTGATCAACGCTATCATTTTTCGTTTTTTGTTAAATTCCAAAAAACGAAGAAAATTCGTGTATTATTTATTGATCGATTTTAGGACTTCTAAGGACATAAAAGGGTGTCACGTAGCCTATAGTGCGACTGATCATTGTAAAAACATCCTATGCAGCGATAGGAAATAATTCATAAAAATAATTAAGAAATCAATGATGATTTCCAGCTTTCTATGGTTTCTGATAAAAAACTAAACTGTCAGCTGTAAATCATCGTTGCGATGGTTTATAATGTTTTTCTATGAAAAACAGTTGCACAGAATGCTCGAAAAATGAGTAGTCGTTCTCTATTACCTAATGTCAAGCAATAAATTGTGGCGCTTAAATGAAATTGATATCTATTACAGATCGCAAAATAAACCTTTGTCCCGCCAGCTTAAAGTTAAAGGTAGCGAGACTAGGGGTTAATGTAATAGGTAACGCGTTAATAAATTTTTTTTCGTTGTAATCAATAAGCAATAAACTGAAGGACTATGAATAACACGGTTAATCGTGAAAATGATGAAAAATAATTTTCCACCCCCCCATTTAAGGGTTGTAAAAAATACATGTTACCGGATTTTTCGCTGATCTATTAGCAAATATTAAGTAATAAATTATGGCTGAAATGAAATTGATACCTGTTACAAAATGCAAGATAAACCTTTTCCTCGTCAGTTTAAAACTTAAGCTAGCGGGGCAGGGAGTTAACTCGATAGGGGCAAGAGCAATAAATTTTTGGCTGTGGTAATAAATTAGCAAAAAAACTAGTAGTAAAGTATATTATAATTTTTGTTTTTGGGTGCGCTGTCCGTTTCTTGCTAAGAAGTCGCTCTGTGATATCAGGAATAAGATTTATAAAGTTAATTAATTACATGATTTTTTCAAGTCGGTAAATTTTTAACACTGCGTACCAATATTTATCGAAAGTAAATTTCTGTTTAAAGAATGTGTGGTAAAACTACGGATGTTTTTATAGTGTAATTCAACACAGAGAAGTACATTAATTTTACCTGAAAACTTTGCTATCACAGAAATTTACGCTAAGCGCCGCTTTCTTTGTAGCGATACTTTGTCGCACTTTTTTTATCTACACGCTGATATAAAAGATAAATATAGGCGGTACCAAGGACACTCAGTTGATTGCAAGGTGTGAACGGTTAAACACGTAATGTAAAACTCATCATTCGGTTTTAAGCTCAATTCTTTTTGTTCGTCATTTTGCGATAAATTTCCTTTTTTTCGTGCTGTATATTATTCATAGGCGTCTGTATCCGTGAGTCAGTATGCACTACTGAGTCCGACGACAAGTTTCACAATTATAACGTTCAAATATATTTCAGAATTTGTGCTTTATAACTTTGCCCAAAAGTCAAGATGTCACGGCTTTATCCAAGTTTGCACGAAAAATTCAAGAGCGAGGGAATTTGTCCGATATGTTTGACAGAGATGGCATACTCGCCCAGGTATTAAAATTTTTATCACTTCGATTTTTTTTAATAAACATACTTGTGTTATTAATTGGACATATTAATTAAACATTTAGCTAATATAATCAATTCTTTCAACTTATAACACGATCATTTTTTGCATTTCGAATACTTTAAGCTCAAAAATACCCACGTGATAATACATAATTTTTGTGTCAATGTATTTAAATGAGAGTAACACACCTACGTGTGTACTTTTATATACACCGGTTTCTCGTGATATCGCTTATCTATGAAGGCAACTTTAATTTTAGAACTGAGTCATCGATATTGTCATCGTCAGTTGTTTTTTTACACGCGCAGTGAGCTTATCTTTTCTCTAAATTATTTGATTTTTTTTTCCTTCATTACTGAATTCATGATGAAGCCATAATAAATAATACACTATTTTAGTCCGCACACTGCGTACCTTACACCATGGCACATACGTCTTTACCTAACATAATAGATATTATATTGCTACGGATAAGGCATCCACTACTTATCAATACACTACATTCTACACGCAAGTTTTAGATAAGAGAATCGGCATAAACTAGTTCTTACAAAATTCACAGTCTATTCAAGGAACAAATCGAGCACAAGCAAATTTATCGCACACCAAAAATTGTAGAATCAAATTGGACACGACATATATAAGTATGAGATTGAGTACTGTCACAATTTTATGCAATACTTTATCAGTGTATGATCAAATACGAAAATTCACAAGCCTTAAATTCTTGTGAATGATCATTTCTCAATGTTTGTTGATAAACACCTTGGGCGAAAATGCTGACCATTGCAACTTCATCGTTTCATAATTTCCGAACGCAAAATAGAATCCCGACAAAACTTGCTGGACACCTTGTATATATAGCATTAGAACACGATAGATAAATGAATCAGTATTGGACTCAGCTCGAGAAGGCAACGATGTTAGCGATTGTCGAAAAGGGCCACAAGCCAAATTTTTGACCACTGCGACTTTATCGGTTTATAATTTGAATAAAACATGCTGGGCCCTTTCTAAATAATATTAAATTACGATAGAAAGTCGAATCAGACGTTTAATGATACTCCGAGGTAAAAAATGATTGTTCACCACAATTCAAGGCTTGTGGATTTTCATATTCGTTCATTATCTGAAGAAGTATTGTGTAATATCTTGATAGAACTCAGATTGTTTGAATTATGTCTTGAAGAACGCATACGCTGTATATAATTTAATTCTGCAATGTTTTGCTTGTGCTCGATTTGTCACTTGAGTGTAGAATCTGCGAATTGTGTAATAAATAGTCTATGCCAGTGAATCAGTCGATTTTTTTAAGGGCCTTTCTCCACTCAATGAGAGTGCGCGCATATCTTTTTCTACACACTTACGAAATTGACAGTCAATTTTGAATCAATTGCATACCGATCTTCCCTTACAACTCACGCTATGACTTCGACAATTTGATTCACCTCTCTAGCTGCATAATAGATTATTTCACAATTACGTACGGAAAATGATATGCGTATATAATTGTGCGTGAAAATAGATAGCCGTTTCACACGAGTTTCCATAAGACGTGAATCCGTTTTTCACAAACAGTACATCTATATCCAAAAGTCCTTTTTCAAATAAACCAAATAAACAATGGATTTTATTGCCGCTTTGGGCTTAAAAACAAAGCTTAGTTAAAACATACAAATCGCTTAAATAACGATCAATCGAACTAAAAAAATTACAGGTTCACATGCGACAGCGATCACGTGATATGCCAGCGTTGCCGACCGTACTACTTCAATTGTCCGCAATGCCTGCAACCCTTGCACGAGACAGCAGCGCCCTTGAGCCCAGTCGCCCACAAGCCACCTATTCCGGCAATGCGATCCTCGCTACGTACATCGCCGCCGTTCTGCCCTTACCCGATACCCAGCGCTCCGAATCTGGACGAGTTTCACGCACACGAGCGGCACGTTCACTGGAACCCACAGCCGATGCCCATCACGGAAGAGCCTCAATTACTCGAGTGTCCTTACTCGCATTTGGGCTGCAGTGCCAAGTTCGTAGCGGCGCTCAGAGACATGCATGTTGCGCGGTAAAGCTTTTTCGGAGAGCAATTTATTGTGATTGCTTTGAGCTGCTAATCAACTGAGACTTTAACTTTTTCAGATGCCAGTATCAGCATCACAACGTGGAAGAGCTGACACAGGTCGGCGGATGCGATCAACCGGATGATGATCATCATCCCTGTCGCTACGAGAGTCACGGCTGCAACGTGCAGCTGCCTCGTTGGCGTTTATCCAACCACGAGGATATATGCATCTACAAGAATCGAGAGCCATCGCCGCCACCGGACTGCCACGTCGAGGACGAGCGAGTTGCCTGCAAGTACGAGTCGATCGGTTGCAATGTTCGACTATCCCGCTATCGTCTAGCCGGCCACGAGGAGATTTGCATTTACAAGGATCGAGAGCCGACCGAATGCAGTCCCAACGACGATCGCGTTCCTTGCAGATACCAGTCGACTGGCTGCAATGTGCGTCTACCTCATTGGCAAATACCCAATCATGAGGAAATTTGCATCTACAAAAATCGAGAGCCATCCCCGTCGTGCGAGCAGGAGGACGATGTCGTTCCTTGTAGATACCAGTCGGTCGGCTGCAATGTGCGAACGCCACATTGGCGTATTCAAAGTCACGAGAATATATGCATCTACAAAGATCGCTCGAGCTGCGAGTCGAGTTCGGTCGAGGAGCTTGGTCAGCATTTAGAAGGTAGCTGCCATCTCCAAGAGGATCCTTACCAAATGGTTGGCTGTCGATACGAGAGTTGGGGCTGCAGTTCAAGAATGCCACTCTGGCGGCAACAGGCCCACGAGTCCCAGTGCATTTATCGCAGACACTGATAAGCCAATACCACGGACTAAAGGGACTATGAACCATCTCTTTTCCCCCTATCTCGGCATATGTACAAAATGTACGCTAGTTTTCAGCAGCCAACCGAGAACATCTTGCTTTTTTTATAAATAAAAGTTATTGATGTTAATTCCACCATTCATCCGACTCTAGTAGGTATACGATCACAAGTAATTGATGCATCTAAAGTGAAAAAAAATGACTAATTTATTTGGTAAAAAGGGATTATGTTTGAAATCGAGTGTCAATTTTTGAGTAGTCGATGTATTAGATTTACGGAGTATGTATGTATTACATTGAAAATAAAATCATTCTAATAAAATTATTTTTTATTTGCATTCCAATGTCCGCATATGATCTGGCAAAATTTTTTACTTGTTTTAATTGAAGATTTTACAATTTATCGAAATAATGAAGATTATCATTCTTGTTCACTGTAATAAGTTATTTTTTTGCATGGAGGCATTTATGATGGACTCGTTAAAAAACAAGAATAGAACTTTGGATTCTTTTATAATAACCAAATACTGCAAGCTCACAGCTGTTTAAGTAAATGTATGTACATTAATGAGCTTTTACTCTGTACGAGTGATTATTTTGATTTGCCGTTAGTTGTGAAAATGGGATATGATGTTGAAAAAACGTGCAGGCGCTAAAATATCTTAATAAATTGCCGTTGATTTCTCACTGACGATATATTTTTGTAAGTACTTATACGTGGACACTGCAAACGAATCATGCCTGACCATTCTTATCGCCGTCGACGAAAAAGTCACGGCGACTTTGAAAAATCTTTTCGAAAAACCACTGAAAAAATCAGTCAACGCTGGCCAAACAATCTTGGGTAAGTTTACTATCAAATTCACGATACTATAATAAAACTTCATGAGCGCAGCTAAGTTTTAAAATGCAGAGGTACTGAATTTCTCAGCTAAATTCTCGATTTCTTTTTTGGTATTTAAGGTCCCCCCGAACATGTGTATAGATATACAAATATGTATCAAAACAAGCGACCCTTTGGTCCATAATTATTTTTTGATGAAACAAAATTGGCATTCGACGAATTAATGACAAATATCTTTTGGTATTTAGTTTGCACCAAAACAGTTCTGAATGATTTTGTGCAGCCGTTTTATCAGAAAAACATCAAAAAAGTCACGATCAAAATTCAGGTTACAAAATCAATAATAAACAACAAGCGCGTTCACATTTGTTTTGTTTACGTCGATGACAGCTGGATTTATTATTCAATTTCTAATGTTTTTTTTTCTGATTAAACTGCTGTACAAAATTATTTAGAATTGCTTTAGCTCAAACTAGATACCAAAATGTAGCTCCGTGAGATATATGGACACCCGGTCATCAATTTGATAATTTGTAAAATGCCCAATAATTTGTGCAAGAGCTGCACGCCACGAATCCACAATGAAACAATTTGTGGAACGTTTATTTAGGCCGCAATTAAATTATCAAAATCGGGTTCTGAGAAAACATTCATTGCCGATTGTCTCGGAAACTATTGCGATCAATTTTCGAATTCTGGGGTCATCGGTGTGTTGCGCGCAATTTGCGCATCGTGAATATTTTGTTATACGTATATGCAATTTTGTTATATGCATGTAATTTAACTATAAGGATTAAATTAATAATAATTAAAAAACAATTTTGCAATATACTGCGCTCGAGCTGCGCGCGGCGCATGCGCAATGTGTCGTTCCGTGGTGCTCAATCATATAATTAAGGTTCAAGGTTGCTACGCTGCCCGCTGCAGTGCTGTGGTGGTATATATTACTGCGTATATGCCGCGAACAGCTGATGAAATGTTTATACTTACATACAACTTGCTCCAGATGATAGAATAAATAAAGTCAGTATATATGCACAACATATAAATGCAGATATCTCTAAAAAATCAAGGCACAATAACTGTTATTTCTACGATTTATTAACTGTAAGTAATTCATTATGGTAACTCAATAATATAGCTGTTGAGAACTAATATACTTATTTGTGGTGAAAAAGTATAGTCGGCATAACCTAAAACAACGTGATAATATTAATTGTTCAAAATGGATTTTGACAAGTGAAAAAAATGAATAAAGTAGGAACGATTGCATATTATGATAGGCAGGATTCGTTCTTAAAATAAAAATTAATTTTTATTGCCGTCGAACGGACAACTAAAGTTTGACTGGTGCATGATAATTAATAATTCAAATTTCTATGAATAGGCGCGGATTAGTAATATTTTGATAGCTTATGATATAAAGTAATTGTGAACATTGATTTCTCGAGCAAAACATGTAAATCAACTTTTTTATTATTAAAGCAAAGTAAAATCGGTATGGCGCGTGCCGAGCGTAGGGGTAAGTTGGAGTAAAATGGCCCTCGAGGCAAAACGGCCCCCTTTCGAGTTTACTATGAAGGACGATACTATAAAATCTGATTTTTTTTAGTATATCATTAGAAATAACAAAACAAACCATTTGCATTATTTGGTGAGCTATAAAACATTATATTTTTATTTCTAAAGAGCTTTGAACAGCTAGGGGGTTCATTTTACCCCGTCATTTTAAGGTTTTTTCTTCTTAAAATGTGTGTAATTAATTTTTTTTTTGCGTCTCTCTCTACTTAGTGAACTACTTAGCTTTGAGATATAGAATTTTTCTTCATGTATACCAAAATTTCCTGTGTTTGATTTTGTGATAAAATTGTGCAGAAAAGCTGCTTTTCATTGAAAAGTTACGATATTCAACTACCTGTAGCTGACGTTCTATTCATCGAACATAATCGTTCGACCAACCAAACAAAATCTCTTAATAAGACAAAGAAGGTGCCACAAATTGCGTTCAACTATATGTTTAAAATCCGCAAAGTTACAAGTCTTAGAAAAAGGGTCATTTTGCCCCTAAGATTTTGAAGTCGCCAAAATCAAATCTTTTTATAAAATGGATTTTTAAAGTGGAAAATAGTCTCGAAAAAAATTTGGACTGGTAGGATTTTGTAGGATTTGCTCCACTGAATCGAAATACGCCATCCTGAAGTCGATTATTTCGCTTAGAACGGCCTCTAGTTAAGTTTAAAGTTAAGGGGGCCATTTTTTCCCACCCTCCCCTACATAAGAAAAGTACAAGTATCTAATTTGACAAATCGGTATAATTTTTCTTTTTCACTGTACTATTGTATCAAATCTAGATTCAACTCGGTCATGGCGGGACGCAAACGCAAGTTTGATCAAAAATCAAATGGATTCACTAAACAAATACCTCAAAATTCAAAATATCCAAATCTGAAGAAGTCATGGACAAAAGGCGAACCTCGACCGAAAAAACCAAAAATCGACACGGAAAAGGAATCGACGGCTTATGTCAGTGTGCACCAAAGAAAGTTAGATTTGTCGGATTTTCGATTGAAACGTATACTTAATTTCAATACTGTAAAAAAGGAGATTATTTTGGAAGGTAAATTCGTGGGATATCAAAGTCCGGCTATTGTTATTCTCGAGAAGAAAATGTCTAAGCAATGGCCTTTGCTTAAAATGGAATTTTTTAACAACAAAATTTTTACCAAACAAATTTTGATTAACGACGTGTACGGTGATTATAACTGTTTTCCTAAAGATGATTTCAATGGTAAGTCTTCATGTATCGAAAGATAATGAAATTATCTGATTTTTATTAATTCATGAACTATTGCAATAACATTTCTTTTTTTATTTATAACGTATATAGCATACATGAATGATCACAATTTTTAATGTAATAATTTATTAAGTTACTGTTGAATAAGCATAATTTTCAAAGAAAATTGTTTTCTTTTTGTTAAAAAAAACTAAAAGGGTGGAAAATGAGAATCATACATCCAGCTTCTCAAGAGCACCTTAATAAATATGCGAGAACGATGGAAAAAATCTACTTAGTCAATGAGACGTACGAGACTTACGAAAAAATTACTCGACCATACATAGAATCGGAAGCATTATCCATTCAGGTAAAAGACATAAGAGTATTGATGTTAAAGTTATACACAAAGTTGCCATAATTTGTAACATTCATTTCAGTGGATAGATGACATCTTGAATGGGAAAGCTGAACAGAATCAAATCATTCACAGTGATGACGACGAAGAAAAAGGTTTTGTAATGTTGCCAGATTTGAAATGGGATGGTTCGATTGAAAAGATAGATTTGATAATCATATCGAGGAAAAAAATTAAATCACTCAGAGATTTGAATGGGACCCATTTGCCACTATTGAAAAACATTAGAGATATAGGCACATCCATTATGAAAAATCAATATGACTTACCGCCGTCGCAATTTAAAATGAGTATTCACTATCAACCAACTTACTATCATTTCCATGTGCTTGTCTCGAAGCAGATGTCTAAAAATCAAGGTAAATGTTACACGTTTGTTTGATTAAAAACAAGCTTTTCTACAATATCTGAATTTTAGGTGAACATTTACTATCGACGGTCATCAATAATATCGAAATGGTTCCAAATTATTATCAGAGGGCTGAGTTGTCATTTTTCTTGAAGAAAAACCATCTACTGTGTAAGAAATACCAAGATAATGGTATCATAACTACGAACGAAGCAGAAGCTTATGAAGATTAAATTTTATATGAGAATTTTATATAAAACTGTAGATGTTCTATTGATTAACTATATCGATTTTTTTACGAAAAAAAAGAGCCTTTGTAAAATTGTGATGCAAAGGATTGTAATAATATATCTATTAGACATGTTTTTGGAAATAAATAAGTTTGTGAATTTCCAAATACTTATGTAATATTAAGAAAACATAAAGCTAATTATTTTACATTCTGTCTGTAATGTTCGATTTATTCTTTATTTCACAGAAACAGGCTTAATCTCCATAATGACATACTAAAAGTTACAAAATTTTATACAAACATACATATAAAAAATATTTTTGATTATTTCTTTTGAATTAATCTACAGTAAACTTACAATGTTTGAGTAAAAATCATTCGGACTTTGCCATAAAAGCACAGATAACTTGGGCTAGTAAAATTGAAGACAAATTTTCAATTGACTTTTTAAACTCGTCCATAGCAGAAAGCTTCTTTGAATTGCAGATGATGAATTTAATTGCAGCATTTTTCAGCTTACTTGTATCATACTTATCAACAAATAAAAGAGTTTCATATAGATTATCGATATTCAACTTCTTCATAATCTTTTCTTCGCAAAGATATTTCAGTTCGTTCAATTCGTACTTATCAGCTGCGATGAAAAGTTTATCTGCAAAATCATCGACGTCTTGTACCTCCCCAACGTAAACAAAACGAAGCAATTGTGTTATTATATCTGCGTCTGCATCCTCAATTTCCACTTCATTCTTCTTTTTCTCAATCATATCGCTCTGAAACATGGCTGCAAAAACATCACTGTGTGCAGCTAAAATGCACTTGTGCACGTTAATTCTAGTATCCCCAACAATGAATTGAAAATCGCTGAGTTCTGGATTGTCGAACATCTTTTCGAAGTTGCCCATTTGTTCGTTGCGACATTTTACTGTAGACAGCGGCATTTCTGAATGTGATGCTTCGTTAGTACCAAAATGGGACGAAATTCGACACATCAATTTTAATTCATTATTTGGCAGCAAATCTGGTGAACTCAATAAATCATCTCTTTTCGTGAATTTTCGAAACTGCATCCGATTAAAATTTTGTTCCGTTAGAGTAACACTTTGCTCCATCCGTTGTTTATTATTCTTATCGATGATAGACAATTTGATCATAGCTTTAATATTTGAATCATTGCAAATCTTGTCTCTATTATACGAATAAATGCAGACGTCAACGTAATCCTCAGTATCGGTATTACCATTGAAATATAGGTCAATGGTCCATTCATATTCACTTTTTTTACCTGTTTGAAATCTAGGCGAGTCTGTACTTGCTCCTGTTTCACGTCCCTCACTGGGAACCTTGTAAATCCAAGTGTACTGATATTCCTCGATACAGTTGCACGAGTGGCAATATTTTTCTTCGACAATAACTTTATTATCTGCCATGACTAGAATCATCATATATAAAACACGTTAGTCAATGTTCGAACACTATGCGAGATCGATCACCTGACGATTATTGCTATTTTTTTCGTGAAATCCTTGCGTACGTACGCATTGCGTACGCCGTGTCGAGTCTGTCTCGGCGGCCGACACCGCGTACGCAAGGATTTCGCCCTATATAATCTATTTTGCTTTTGTAGCTTACCTATATTTATAATGCGACTCCAATACAAAAAATTCCTTGTTTCCGAAAAACAATATACACGTATTTATTTGTAGCTACGTGTGAGGAGAAAAATATATCAAAATAATCTATGCCAGACCTCTGAAATTTATAGAATCAGATTACAGAAACAAATAAGCTACGAATGTAAAGTACGTAATATTTAAAGTTATGATTATTTTGTAGAAACTATACAATAGAGAGTCTAGATATATGACAACAATTTCCATTAACTGCAATCCGTTCATTTAATGTAGTATTATTACACTTATTGTAAAACTAACCTGCTACGTATACGTCGAGCACGACAACACAATCGTTATCTCGCCGGGAAGGTCTGGCAATGACTCATACTTTTGAAGTTCTTGGATGGACTCGTCAAGATAACTTTAAAAACTGTATAAACTAGATTTTTACGCAAAACTAATCAAGTTTGACCATTTGTAGCTGCGTATATCTTTATTTCAAAGAAATGAACTGTCAGATTTTATTTCTACTACAGCTGAAGAAGAACAGCTTTAAGGGGGTGCCATACCTCTGTTTTACCGACTTTTTCTTTGGGGCCTACTTTCTCCGAAAATACGCAACGGAGAACCTTCATACTGCGGCTAATAGCTTATTATTTAGTTAAGAAAGCGAAGTACGGTCGTCTCGATGAAAAATTTGACAAAAATTGTATTTTTAAAAGAAAATCGGATCAATAAT
>JAWWMK010000008.1:15434954-15470498 GCA_035047105.1 Galeopsomyia nigrocyanea | reverse complement strand
TAATAACTATTACAAATATTGTGCAAAATAATAATTTTTGCAAAAAATCGTTAGAGGCTTCTTTATAGATTTCAATGTGAGAAACAATTTTTATTTGAAACCTTTTTCTATAAAACGCTTCGTTCGCGAGATATGGCCTTTTGTTTATTAAAATTGTTAATAACTCTTTATTTTACCATGGGGCAGACCTGGGATCTAAAAATTCAGATTCTGTGGGTCAAAATACATAAAAAAACCTTTGTCAATTTGCGGGAACCCAACTTTGCATACAGAACCCCCCTGGGCGTCTAGGCTATAATTGACGGCCCTGCGCATAGGTGCAGGATTGGAGGTCAGCGCGCAGGCAGTGTTGGGGGTCGTGCAGTGTTGGAGGTTCTACCGTATTAGTATACTTACTTAATTTTTCAACCCAAATTCGGTGCGTTCATAATTTCGGAAAATTAGTTTATTTCCTAGATTAGGAAGAAAGCAGTAATGCATTGTCACTGATGATACAGACATAGAAAGCAACTAATCTCTTGAACCCTTTCAAAGCAATTAATTAAATTTATTTAGGCTGTCATTGTCAGGCAGGTACGACTTGTTGATTCTCTTAGTAGGCTATGCAATATTATGAACGAATTCTTGGGACACACATTCACGATATTAAAAAACTAATGACAAAAAAAATTGTTCAAGTAATTACTTAATGCCTTGATGAAAAAGAATACGCTGCGAATACAACAATTTTATTCTATACAGAAATGGAATGAAAATAAATAACATTAATGTATGAAGTCGAAGCAATTAATTAAGTTTAATCCGACTAATATTTTGAAAATACATTGTCATTCTCTCTCGTGGAAATCAACATGCTATGCTGATATTATTTGACATTTCGATAAAATTTGACGATGTGATTTATCAAATGTTATTTTTTATATCCTTAATTTTCTTGATTGACTTTCTGTTTGAAGTTATGGTAAATTCACGAAAAAATTTAGCGAATGTTCAGTCATTTAAGCATATAACTTTATAAATTTACCAAGCGTTTATAAGATGGGGGACAAAAACAAAATGAATTTAATTGGACAATGATTTTTTATTCATTCCGGTAATTGTGAAATGAGATATTGTACAATAATTTTTTTCAAAGTAAACAGTTTCAGATGAATGAGCAATTTGATTATTCATAAAAAATTCGGACGTAAAAATGTCTTTTGCGCTTTTACGTTGTACTTATATAAATAACGTTATTTTTTTACATCTACATAACCAAAATTATTAATTATGCCTTAATAAAATTATAGCCAACTTGCGTGATGGCTCGAGTAACGGTGATAGCTTTTATTTGCAAATGATAAAGTAACCAGTACCTGTGCATTAACAAAAATGACTATCAAATGAAAATCGTCGATTGATAAGATTGCAACTTGATTTAAAAACTTGGAAATTTATTTAAATATAAGACACCGACTTTTCGATAGCTGCAGAGAAGCAATTGACGCCTTAGCATCTGTATCGATTAGTCGCTTATATATATTTCACTTTACTTGTTCTATTCACTGTTTAAGTTGTAGGTCATCAGATCTGAAAAACAGAACAAACATGTTAAAAATCAACATAATAAGCATTTAGGCATTATTTTTTTTAAATTTCAATTACTCACATTATCTACATCATCTTCATCATCGTCACTAATTTCATCACCAAACTCAATATCTTCATCAAATCCATCTTCCACGAATGTGACAGTGTCGTTGATACGGACTACAAGAAAGAGGCATTATCAGTATGCATAATAGGTGAACACGAATTTTTACAATAAACAAAGAAATATGTAGCATTTCATACCTGTTTCTGGGAATTCACCATATGTCTTCAGATTCCTAGCTTCATCGGCAGTGTACTTGAGAATAACGTCAGCCTTGGCATCTTGATAATCACGCAAACCAATAAGGATAATATCACCTTGATTTATCCAGACTTTTTTACGCAGCTTGCCTCTGATGTGACATAATCGTTTTACTCCATCGAAACACATTGCTTCAAGCCGACCATTTCCTAACATTTTTGTCACTTGTGCATATTCTGAAAAACGTTCATAAAAATCTTAGTAACTCAACAAAGAAACTTTATTTGCACTCCAATGAGTTTCATTAAAAGCAGAAATATGTTAACGAGAGAAATTTATGATTCATCAAGCAGACATTTTTTTGTTGTACTCACCTTGACCATCTTCCTTGAACACCAACTCTCTTTTCTCAGTTTCATTTTCGTTCTTTCCTCTCCTTCTATTTTTACCTCCCTTTCCTGTTGGAGTAACAAATAAAAGTCATGAATGACGCACATGAAAAATTTGATAAAAATAATATCAAATGATTTATCAGTAACAACGCATAATTGATTAATGACACAAAATATAGGTTATATGATGCAAATAAACACTCCGTTTTTCGAACATTAAATTTAAGCGAATTAACATTGCAAATACAACTAGATAATAGTGTAGTTTATCAAAATTATTGTACTCACCCTTATTCTTCGGCATATTGAAATTTTACTAAGGATCTAACAAAAAGACAAAGTTTCACAAACAGTTGTCTGGTTGTCTCATGAGATTCCAGAACGAATCTGCCATGCGAGAAGGAGGAGGAAGTACTACGTGAAGGCGCCACGGTACCGAAGGCTACTGCTAGAAAATGCACTTAATTAATAAATACGTGATCACGAGTTTTGATAGATTTATTGTAGTTTTTAAAATTCATGTTTATTCATATCAAAAATAAAAAGGTTAATTTTACAGATATTTTTTTTTGCAGTTGTGTTTTACAGATATTAAAATTGTCAAACAATGTTTTCGTTGCTATTTTGACTGGCGTCGTAGCTGTTTGTATATCGACCATTTTATTATTCCGCGGTTATTTCAAATTGACTGAAAGACGTAATGATAAATTGGCAAGTAAATGGTCATCGATCAGTAACTAATTGAAATTTTGAAAAGTAAATATCTTGTACTTACCAAATACTATTGCAACATTGGCCGTTGAAAATTGTAAACGAAAATTTTGCAATAAAGATTGTGAGAGCGCGACAGTCGCTTGGGGAGTTAAGTAGGCGTTGACATTTTTGCAATTTTGTGTGTTGTCACGTAGCAGACGAAATGGGGGAGTAAATAAAAAGCGTTCACGGGCTTCGAGGTGCGATGATGTGTTTGCGCGGAAAATGGACTCGTCCGTTGTAATAACAAATCGTTGCAACAAAAGGACACTGCAGAAGTAAAATTGTGAGGATTATTTATGTATTACAACTCGTTCAACCAAAATGGATTGCTTGCCTTTCTCCCAAGACCTATGTGTGTTTGTCATAATCCAGAATCTCAACTTGATTCCAAGATTAGAAAATTATTGTTTGAGTGGAAATTGTTAATATGACGCTTTGTAAATATAAATTGAAAGTAGAATTCAAACTTTGTCCATGTTCGATACCTAAGTAGGTCAATTACTTCTGTGTAATTTTTCCTTTGTTGGTCAAAACTTAGGTTGTACGTTTATTTTTTTTTTTTTTTCAGATAATATTTTAAGTGGATCAATTTAAATAGCAAAATGGAAGAAAATATAGAGTGTGCAGGTTTCACATTTTACAATAATTTTGATTCTGCAAACCTTGCAAAAGTTGAAAATGTGGAAATCAATAAGGCTGAAAATGGTATGTTCACGTTTGACTTTCAGCATGCTCTACTTGGTATTGTTTTATAACGTACATCATTTCAGGTAAAAACGAAAACAATAAATCTCATAAGAATTCAACACTTGAAGTTCCTAGCCGTGAGTTCAACCTTTGGACTAAACAAGATTGCCATGGAACAGAGTTCCAAAATAACAACAGAACTTGGTTTCATTTTGGTATAAAAGCTGCTGCGCCAGGGGTCTATGTAAAGTTAAATCTAGTTAACTTGAATAAACAAGTAAAAATGTTTAGCCAGGGTATGTGTCCTGTTTTCAAAGTGATACCAGGACATCCACAATGGGATAGAATAAAAGAAAAACCAACATTCATGGTAACCATATTATCATAAGACTTTCTAAACCATTTAATTTTATTTTTTTCATTACAAATTATATTTCACGTTTACAGGCAGATGATAAGAACAACGAATTTATGTTATCTTTTAATTATCGTGCTTCAGAAAATCCCAATGCCATCACATATTTTGCATTTACCTATCCATTTTCTTACACAGATTTACAAAATTATCTTAAAAAAATAGATGCAAAAATGTCAAAACAAAATACACATCTTGCAGATGACATTTATTATCACAGGGAATGTGCAATAAAGTCATTAGAAGGAAGAAGACTGGATATTTTGACAATAAGTTCATATTACAATAAATCACTGGAAAGAGAAGCCAAGATTAAAGACTTATTTCCAGAGGAAAATGAAGAAAGACCTTTTAAATTTTATGATAAAAAAGTAATAATATTTTTACCTTACTAATTATCTAACTATTTTGCCTATATACTTGAGTTATTTATGATTTCAATTTTGCAGATCATTTTTTTAAGTGCAAGAGTTCACCCTGGAGAAACGCCATCAAGTTTCGTACTGAATGGTTTTATAAATCTGTTGTTAAATAGAGACGATCAAATAGCCATAGTACTTCGACGACTTTACGTTTTTAAACTCATACCAATGTTAAATCCAGATGGAGTAGCACAGGGTTATTATAGAATGGATACAAGAGGAATCAATCTCAATCGACTATACCTGAATCCATCCAAAACAGAGCATCCAACAATATTTGCTGCAAAACAATTGCTAAGGTATCCATTTCCTTGACAATTAATCTGATAAACTGTAACTTTCTTTACAATTTTTTAAATATTGGATTTGAAATATTAGGTATTATCACAACTGGTACAGTTTACCAGAAGATTTAGTTCCTGATGTACCAGGCACAAATAGTATTGGTACTAGCACTTTCGATCTTACAAGTAATATTAATTCTATTTCAAACGAGACTAATAAACTGCTTCAGAGGGTAAGATTTTTATATTCTTTTATTTTTATATATTCAACAAGACAGACTATTCATATTTAATTAATTTACAGGTAACATTAATGTCGCTCGAAGAAAAGAACAAGCGCATAGAGCAAGGAAGTCGCGTGAGAAATTATTTAGTTCAAGCATCTGAAAAATCTATAGGTAAACTTCATTCAAAATCATGCGATTAAAACGTACCAATATATTTTAAAAGAATAATGCATTTAATTATTTTCAGAAAAAAATCAAGGATTCATGGACTATCAACCAAAAAGCATTGATAGCGAAGAAGACATTCCATGCAGAAAAGTAAGCTCAGCCAGCAGTATCAAGCAATATTCTCGAATTGCCGAAGATTCTGGAATATTTTTATATGTCGATTTTCACGGTCATGCGTCGAAAAAAGGAATTTTTATGTATGGTAATCACTTTGACGATCCCGAGGATGCCTCTGCCTGTATGCTTTTACCGAAATTGATGTCCATAAACAATTCTAATTTTCATTTTACTTCGTGTAATTTTGCCGAGAAAAACATGTACCTTATGTAAGTATATCTCCTTTCTTGAAACGTATATATTGTTGTTTTCTGAAAAAATATTCATTAAATCGAGCTATTTTTTTAGTGACAAACGAGACGGCATGTCACGGGAAGGATCTGGCCGAGTTGCAGTGTATAAGCTGTTTGGTTTGGTTCACAGTTATACTCTAGAGTGTAATTATAATACTGGTCGATTGGTGAATAGTGTGCCTGCAAGACTCAAAGAAAATATACACAAACTTCACGGTCAGATATTTGTACCACCGAAGTATAATCCAACTGTTTTCGAGGAGGTACTTAGAAAATTAAATTTCACGGTCGATCCATCAAATCACTGTATTTTGAAAGATAACGTGAATAAACACTTTCAGGTTGGAGCTGCGTTTGGGCCATCGATCCTTGATATGTCTGGTAACAATCCAAACAGTAGGCTGCCAAACAGCCAATACCGGTCTCTGAAAGGACTCAAGTCGTATTTGAAATTGATATCGACGAATCACTACCAAACGACGTTGAATAAACCTTTGCACAAGGTAAATCTTTCTGACACAGAAAATGACGTTATTGATGTTGATGATGTTGCTAATGCCGAAATAAGACAATGCACTGTGTGTTGACTATAAGAGAGTTTTATAAAGAAGTGTTTACCAAGTAATTGTGCCTTGTGGCAGTTTTATTTACTCTTTTTGGTAAATAAGTGTTTTTTGTAAACTAAAGAGACTTAAACATAGACGATAAATTTTTTTTTAAATTATTGATTAACTTTATTGAATGAGATTAGCAGCTCCGTTTTTAGTGTCAGTTACTAAAATCAAAAAATTTTAAAGTATTACGTAGAGTATAATAGACTATAACATATAGCTTTATTTATCAAATCATAATAAAGTTTAGTGCCGATATAACTAATTGTTAGAGATTTAGAAAGTTCGAAAGTAAATTGTAATGCGTTTTTGGAAATTAAAAGTAGCATAATGATCCTGTAGGATATATAATATAATTCGACGCCTAGTTTTTTAATAAGCACATTTTTGTTATTTTCTGCACTACATTTTTTCAAACAAACAGGGTAGATTGAGACAGGGATAACGTATTTATTAGGTGTACATACTAACAAATGAAATTGTTACTAAAATATCTTCCTTGTCATTTTCTACCTCGAGCTACACTCAGCTAATCATATCAGTAATCCATAATAGTTATTAAATTTATTTTGTAATTCATTTACAACTATCCAAACCATCAATCGTAATTATTTTCATAATATCAGGATAATTAAATAATTGAACAAAATGTATTTTTTCATAATCAAAAGTTTACATAGTGAATTATGGACTACTGTCAAGCAGCACGTTCAATTTGATGTCGCTAATTTGTTCGTAAGCACGCTATAGCTTTGTGTGATAACTTTTTCCACAAATTCTTTTATCCACCGTAAACATGTATTTTGATAAAAAAGTATAACTTTATTTTTACTATATAATTTCTATTTATAGATAGCTGGAAAGACTGTAGTATAGTGAAACAGCATAATAATCTAAAAAAAAAAGCAGGATCTTGTCTCGTATAATTCGTATCGTAACTCACGCTTTGTTCCTCAAAATAAAAAAAAATATAACAAAATGTGATTGACTGAAAAATTGACGTGTTCAATGACTCTACAAATTTATATATAGTAAAAAAAATGTATAACGTGAAGTTTTTCCATCACATGTGCATATATATTGATATGTATATTTGAACGAGCGCGATTTTTTTTCTCAAGTTATCTCTCGAACTTATACATATGTGTATATATGACCGTGTGCGTTAACATATAATTTATAATAATTTTTGTAGAAAAAAAAACAAGTGTTGACAAATATATAATAACTTTTATACTCATAACGATAACGTATACTTTTTAATAAACACCACCTCAACGTCTTTTTTCGAAAAATCACGTAAAATATAGGTAATAAACATCTCATTATTATTTGGCAATATATATCTAAAAGCATGAGACACGTAGCTAAACAATAAAAAATCAAATTGAATCTACACTTCGAATATGAGGAACACGCAAATATCGCGTTTGGTTTTGCAGACGGATCGATACTCACAAGACTCGTCGTCCAGTGAGATACTCGATAAGCCAACAGCTCGCAACAGCGGTGATTCGTCAAGTACAAGTTGTCGCAAATATTTTCGCGCCACTGCCGGATTTGTCAAAGCTAAAGTCAAACGTAATCATCAGGTGAAGCAGCTGCCGAAGACCACCACGAGAAGTGTTCCCAAGTTCTCCACTGCTAAGAGCAAATTGAACAATCATCAGTCGAAAATCAAAAAAATCGGTAATCCAAAGGTGTTCCCGAAATGTCAACTGCCAACTAAGATGAAAATGCCAGTGAAAAATTCTATTAAAAAATCGACGATTTTTGCCAAACGAATTACCATCAAGAAACATCAGGGAGCGAAAACTAACTCTAAGGTTCGACATAAGATTCACATCGAGCTTCAACAGACGTCCAAGAAAAGCAACACGAAGTTTGTTAATGATAATTCGAAAAATAAGCCGAAAAACAAAGCGAATTACTTTGTGAAAAGTAAGAAAAATAACGTTAAAGTCGAGCACAAGAAAGCGAAGAAGTCTTCCATTTCGAAAAGTTAATATATGATATCGCACTTTTTTCACACATTTACATAATTGCTTAATTATAAGGGATATTTAGTCGCAACGTATAACACTTTATACACTGTTATAAGATATATCTATATATATTCATCGTTGATTTCATTTTGCGCAAATGACGTTTTATATAGTTTTCCTAAAGTCTAAATAAGAACAATATAATTGTTATTTTCTCTTTCTAAACTTTAAGAACAACTCAAAGTCAATTATAACTATCTTTACGTTTGAATCTTCTCGCATCAAAATTGCGCTTCGCGAAAAGTTGCCTCGCGAGTTGCTTCAAAAGCACATAGTAACTTCACACTCCGAAGAGCGAATAAATCAATTATCAATTTTCGCGTCAACTTTGCGACTATAAGTGCAACATCGGTTTATATCTGCCCGCGTGTAACAATGTAACTCGCTGACTTCGCAAAAAGTCACCACTTCTTATTTATGAATATCGATTTGATACTAAATACACACGCGTAACATTTATAACAATTTATACAATCTATGAAAGTTTTACGAAAAAATTCCAATTGTGTGTATGCGAGTGTGATGTGTGATAAAAAAAAATCTAAACGCTTATAAACAATAAACCACGTAAAAAAAACCACAATTTTATCCATACGATTTTCATTGTAAAACAAAACAAAAATAGGATATTATCAGCTTGGTTCGATCGAATTATGCCAAGCTCAGCAAAGATTGGTTTTGGTATAATATAATATCCCCCACCTCGGTGGCAGAGACTCGCGTGTGCAATGACGAAGCCGCAACTGCCTTGCGGTCGGT
This sequence comes from Galeopsomyia nigrocyanea, assembly GCA_035047105.1. Classification (NCBI taxonomy): domain Eukaryota; kingdom Metazoa; phylum Arthropoda; class Insecta; order Hymenoptera; family Eulophidae; genus Galeopsomyia; species Galeopsomyia nigrocyanea. The sequence goes on along the minus strand of JAWWMK010000008.1, from coordinate 15,461,488 downwards.
CGACGCCTCTCTCTTTCATTCAGTTGCCGCTCGTTGGTCGCTTGGTGACGCTCGGACATTGAAGAATTAACCTGCCTTGAACACGCAGGTGAAACTCTCTCGCCAGAGTTCCACACAAAAGTCACGCACTTCGCGAGAATTTTTAAAGGAAAAAAATTAGTTTTAGTTTTTTTGTTGGTATTTTACTTGTAAATTTTTTTACGATGATGAGCGTTGAAAGTTGGACGAGTAAGTTTCTTCTCCTGGTGCTCGTGTGTTGTCTCACGACGAGGACAGGTGAGTAAAGCCTATACGCGAACGCTTCGTTGGGCGGGGCATTATACATTGTTACAATTAATTTAGCTTTTCTCGTAAATCGAGATTCGGATGATGATTTTTGAAGAAAAAAAATTTTTTTTCTCTGGAAAATCGGTTTCTATTACTCGAGTGACGCGAGTGAGATTTGTGATTCATTACGAAGATGGAGAACGGCGCGAGCTTGTGTCTCTCGTTGTTTACATCTGCGTGTGTGCGTGCGTGGTCGAGTTAATGGTTACAGTGTAGTAAAGTCGATTCGATGTTTTTTTTTCTCACACAGAGTGTGTTTTTTTTTGTGCCGCAAGAATTGTTTTCGTGGGTTATTGTGATAAAAAAATCGGTTTCGTTATCAGCACTTTGATTATTTTTTTTTTTATTTAAATTTATTTTATTTTTTTATGAGAATTTTAGTTGACTCTTTTACACATCCAGTCCTTCAATTGCAATTACTCAAAATTTCAAAAATTGACTATGATTCATCAGTATCTATTTGAAAATTCAATTAAACCTGTTGACAGAAAAATTAATAATCATTACAATCTTTACATCTTCGTCGACGACGACTCCTTTGACGAAACAACTTTTTTTTAAATCTTCATAAAATATTTTTCAACTGATTTTCAAATCTTTATCAATTATTTTCCATTTAACCCGAGACTCAACTCCAAAATGATTGCCCTACATTCCAGAGAGAGACGATCATTAAATACCTCATGTACTTTAACACGCGGATGAATCTCCACGGAAATCACTAAATTAATTAAACGGCTGCACGAGCTAAAGTTGCGCGCTACGAGAGTTTTCGAACTAATTACCAAGATGCTTGACGTATAACTCTTAACATATACCTATCGCGACGAAGTTTCACTTTGATTTTTTCTTTTCTTCCCAGAGTTTTTCACCGCATCACCGGGCTATTATAGAATCCAATTGACAATGCACTCGAGCGAAAACTTCGTATAATCGATTTTTCTTCCCTCTGTTTCAGGGGTTCTGTTTCTTATTGAACTTCTGTTGTCGTCTCTCGTTGATAAAAGATTAATTGCGTTTAAGGAATGATAAAAGTAGTCTTGAAATATTGTTAATATGTATATATAAAAGTGGTTGAATTTGGAGCATACCGAGCGTACTGGGTTATCTGCTCGTTCACGCTAGGATGCTTCTATTGTATTATTATCGGTGACCGAACTGACTGATTGACAATCGATGAGTAAATACAAGGACGAATTGATAATGACTATCTTTTTTTGTTTTATTTATTTTAAGTCTCTTTCTCCCAAAATAGTTTTGATACTTATTTATTTTGTTTTGAGGAATTCAATCTTTGAAATATTTGTTTAAAAAACATAATCAAAGACATCATTATTCGAAATTTTCATCAAGTTATTTTAATTTTATGATTTATTTATTTTTTTTAAATTTATTTCTTTTCATTTTCATTTTTTATTTAGCACACGGATTAGAATGTTTCCGATGCGTAAGTACAAACAGCAGCCGGCCGTTTTTGTGCAACGAGTTCTTAACTCACAGCGAGGATTTGGATCCGGAAAGTTGCGACGACGTTTACAATGCACAATACTGCATCAAGCACGTTGGTCGATTCGAGGGTAAATAAGAATCTCGTTCAGTCAAGAATATCGCTGATAAAAAAATAATAATTATATAACTAACAATGATACGATGGGAAAAATATATAGGGGTTCTAGTAGGAATAACAAACTGATTTATCGATGCTTTTGATTAACCATTGATCTCTCGAAATTGCTTGGAGCCTTGTCATTGGAATGCTATCAGTGCACTTCGGTAGACGAGTGGAAGTGCGACAACAGCCAATTGGTTACGAATTACCTCAAGCCCACGAGTTGCGATCATGTATTTGAGGCTCAGTTCTGCATCAAAACTATTGGACGTTACGGAGGTTCATTTCGCTTTGAATTGGTGTTTATTTTTGTGTAGCTTTGAACGTTTTTTTGTTTTTCTTGCAGATTTCAATTTGAATCAATGAAAAATTGTATCTGTTATATAATATCTGTAATAGTTTGGTACTGAATTCAAATGATTACATTGGCACTTAGACGATCTACTATGAATTGATCGATTTTCACTTTAAATACAGTGAATAATTTGCTAATATTCAAATGATAAATTTAAGCGAATAAAATAAAAGTAAGATTCTCATAGTTTCTAGATAATGATAACATTCATACTTTGAGAAGTCTATAAAAAGAAATTAAATTGACTACAGGATCGCACATTTGTAATTGATAAATAACGTGTTTCTCTTGCCTTGTCTGCGCCAAATAATGTTTAGAAAGCTAGGTCAATAAGTCACGAATGATTTTCAATAACTAACACACATTATTCATTAGAGAAAATTTTCACATAGTTAATACCAACATTAATGTAAATATATTAAGCTAACATATTTTGTATGCACGTGCGTTTATGTTTTTATATGCGTATCTCTGAGTTTGTAGTTTTCTAAAAGCATGCAAAACTAACTCGAAAATTATTATTTTTGTATTATTGTGTTATTTTAACATTTCTATATTATTTATGAAATTAAAAAATCCAATGATTTTCTTTAGGCGGAGTGGGAACCAAACGATTTTGTTCATCAGTCGACCTGGGAAACTATTGTGACTACGTAAGTCAACCTGGCGATAAGCTCAGCTATCGCACCTGTGTCTACACCTGCAATTCCGACGGTTGCAATCCAGCTTCTAGCATAACTCCATCTAGATTACTAAACAGTTTATTATGTATCATAAGTTTTGGATATCTTTTATCGAGATAGTTAACTCTTCTTTTTTTCGTGGATTTTGTGAATGTTTTTTTTTAAATAGTATTGTTATATTTTGTACGTATATGGGTTTAACAATGTGACTGAATGATTCGTACATGTCGTATGTATTTTGCTGTTGTTTATTCTTGAAAAATCTGAACGAACTCTTCAATGAATGCATACAAATATATCTGTCGTTTCGCAAGCGTATCAAGTGTGCAGACACAGCGAAATATATATATTTCCTTTTGCGTATAGACTCTTTTCTTTGGCATGTTTATATCTCATAAAGGCCAAACTTTGGCACACTCGACCCATGCTTTTACATCGATTCTTGTAAATTGCGTGAGAAGTACAAAATAGCGATATTTTTGTTTTCACGTAGATTCAATACAAAATGCACTTATCTCTTCGAAACTACGAAAGTGAATACATAGAAGGCAGTTTATTTTATCTTGAGAATTTGTTTGCTTTGCCAAGGCACGCTATGCATACAAGTGTTATGAGATTAGTGCGCTACGAATTATTTTTTTTTATTCTGTCTCAATGAAATTATTTGTGTTAGACATGGGCGAAGTATCATACATTAAACGTTCGGTTGAATGATGATTTATTACGAATTTTTTTTCGTATTATTTCTAACGCGATTTTTTTTTTTACAAAATTTTGATTCCAAGCTAATTTTGTGACATGTCAATTCGTTAGATATGTTTATTAAAATACATTTCAATATCAATTTCCGTCAATTTTTCTACAATTACTTGGTAAAAATTCATTGTACAATTTGGTCCAAGAATATTTGTCAATTTTTTGTTTTGTATCTGTCTGTTTTTTCTACATAAATATATTACTCGCATTCGCATACGCATTCTTTTTTCTTATTCTAACCATATTTTTATCACTAAGTAGCTAATATGGATTGCCCAAATCTAAGCAATACTTTCTCATAAATTTTAAAAGTATAATGTAGTATTACATTTAACTAAATTTACAACACGTGTATAAACATAAAAATACATAAATTATATTCAAATCACATTTTCATGCTAAATAATAATATACGATGATAATTGATTTCTTTTTTTCTAAACAGCTTATTTAAAAAATAAAAGTATGTAAATCTAGAAATACCTAGATTAAATTTTTTTCATGATTACTTTTTCTTGATTATTTTTCAAAAAATAAAACGATACGCATACTATATCGTGTGTTATAATTCAACACATTAATAAATGAATTAATTTCATACTGTCAGTATATGAATTAAGTGTTATTATTTTAAACAAGGAATGAATTAATTAATACGAGGAACAAATCACAGATTCTATTGCGTAAACAATACCCAAAACGGTGAATTCATTTGTTAGCCGTGGAAACTGGTGATTTTTCAATGAAATTAGCGGTGATCAATTGAATACTGTCTACTCAACGTTTTCTTATAAAAATGTCTCTAGTATCGAAAAATACTAGAGTTACAATTGTTAATCTGTCGAAATAGCACGTTAACTATATATCAATAATTATCGGGTGCTTTCAATTTTTATAGCGGTTGCAACGATGTTGAAACATAACATCAAACTAAATTACTCGAAAATTCTACATGTTGCGCATTCACATCAGAACACACGTAAAGATTTATAAGCCTTTCTGTTGCTGTTGCTTTCTCAGCTGCTCTTCCAACTCCTTCACACGGAGTTGACTATTGGCTAGTTGACGTCTGATTAGCCTCAGTTCGTCTGTCTGCCGAAGGTAAGCCAGTCTCAAGTCGGACTCGTTATTCGGGATTTCGGTGTCCAGTACTTTGTTGTCGTTGAGCGTGGGTGATATATTATTCTGCGCCGACATAAACAATATTCACATAAGAATTTGCGAAAAAAAATCTTTTCCACGCGATGGAGTTAGTTTTGCAATTTTGAAAGCAATTAGTAACAATCGATTTTTACAAGAACAAATCTATTAAAAGCCAAAGAAATAAAAAAAAAGAATGCCGAAACCTACCTTAGAATAAAGGGAAAAACTTCCGAACTTGCTAAGGAGCTCATAGAATTTGATGCTACATCTTGGTGTCTTCGAGATGACCATGCAAAGTGTTAGTGCGTTAAACAAAACGACTTACTCGTCAAAAAAAAATCAACAAAAGATTGCCTACGTACTAATCAAACTAATCACAGACTTAGCCAATTCATGATCAATAAAGAACCAATTTAAAGCGAAAAGCAACACAAGTAAGTGATACATAGGATTCAAGCTACACGACATTCAACAATAGCAAACCCACAAGTCTAAATCTTGATTTGTCATTAAGTCTCACCTGTATCGCGACATTGTTAAACTTTTGCTGTAGCTGATGGAATTTGGTGCTTTGATTGCTCGATGTCTTTTGACTTTTCTCTGTGATTTCATTGTATTCTTTAGATCGGTAATCAGGCACTGTTTCCGTCGACAAGAACGCGAATTTCTTCTTAGTGTTAACGTCCGTCGTCGATGTCAGGTGCAAGGGTTTGTAAACTCTCGGCTTGTGCGTGGTGATACTCCCACCTGTAATGCAATATTGTCATTCCAACGAATGTTATCTATCGGCAGTATGTTTATGAATCGTACTGACCAGTTTTGAGCGATATCAGCGCCGGCGGACTGTTCATTCCGCTGATCCAGTCTTTTGCCGTGATAGATGACGTCGTACCCACTGTGTCTGGGTACAAATCTTCTTGAAATTGATCGCTCTACAACGTAATAAAGTTTCACGTTAATTCCAAACATACAGTTAACAAAAATATTCTCTGCATTTAAAGAAAAACTTACTTTGCGAGGCACGATCATGGATATAGGCTCGCACATGCCTCTCGTCGCATGCAATTTGAAAAACCTAAAGACCTCGCAAGTCGACGTGTTAACGCCACGTTTAGGCATCACGCCAAGACCACGTTGAGGATTACCAGATATGAATTGACTGAGATAATGCACCCAAGGTGCCTCGTTCACAACCTCGTAGTATCGGATATTACCATCGCCCTGCAAGCGCACACGCATATAGATATCAATTATTAAAGTCATTCGTTTCGTCACGTGCCATTTAACAAGATAAACGATGGCAATCGAGCGACGACTCACCTTGCCGGCCAGGTAAACCATGTTGGTGTCGTGGTCGTAAAACGGAAAGACGATACCGCTGCTCGAGTCTATCGTTTCGCACGTCAACGGCGCTGACAAATCGTGCTGACTCCATACTGCGTATTGGCGATCCGAGTGACGACTGAAACCGGTGGTCAATAGACGACCCGATGCTCCTAAGAATACCACTTTGCTCGCTTTCGTTCCGGCGTGACAGATACCCTCCTGCAAAAAAAGAGAAATTGTTAATTTATTAGCGAAGTAAATAATTTGGCGTAGTTTCCTGGAAACTGGTTGTTATTATTCTTTTTCCTTGATTTATGGATTCTTTAGCTGCGAGTGCAAGGCGGATCTCCGGCTTGTTTTTTTAGGACGAGCCGCACGAACTCGCGATTGCATGCGATTTTCACGAGAGTCGTAAAACTCATGTCAATAGTCGTTAAATTTACTAGCTAGTCTACTTACGACTTTCCAACATTACTAGGCAAAAGCGTACATTCGAGAACAGCGCTTAATCGACAACGATTAATAATTATCCCATCAATTAAACTAATTAACGAAAAGAAAAGTAAAATCAATATTTCATATAACTGCAGCGTTTTCTCATCCTTTTGTCAAGCTTTCATCAGAGCATACAACAGCAACAATATAAAACCTTTCTAATCACGGCCTTCAATGTCAACTTTCCATCTCTCTCTCTCTCTCTCTCTCTCTCTCCGGCAGTACTTTTTAATTAACATCACTCTCTTTTCAGCCTAACAATCGATAAGACGAGTCCTTGCTCAGCACAGACAAAAGCACCCGTTACAGGCATACAGGGGATGCTTAATTATCGGAAAATTTCACGCACCGACGAAAATACGACAATAGACGTGAGCGCGCGCGCGTGAATACACAGCGAATAGAGATATTACCGAGACGACAATGCCGGAACGTGGCTCGAAGACCCTGAGCTTTTTGTCCTTGCAGGTAGTCGCCAATAGGCTGCCGTCCCTGTTGAGCGACATGCTGTAGATGACGTCGGGATGTCGATCGATCACGCTCACCGTCTCGCCTTTACTTATGTCCCAGACGATTACCAAATGATCGAAGCCCGCGCTGAATAATATGTTCTCCGCGGTCGGATGCCACTCGATGTAACCGACCCGACGCTTGTGACCTTGCAGCTCGACCAGCCAGTCGGTTAGATTGCGAGATAGACCGCCGTCTGGGATGTGCCAGAGTTTCACCTGTTGAAATTAATGACAAAATATATAAGTGTTGAAGCGTTGATGAAAAATTTTACGGCTTTTTCTTTTTATAGACGACGATGATTATATTTGAGTCTATAATAACGATCTTATTATGAGGCTTTGAAATAATTTACTCAGCAGGGATCGAAGTTTATTTTATTAAAGCAATATACTTTTGATTCAAGTCTTAGCCACTTATTTAAGGTAAAATTGAGAGTAATCAATGAACCTTTTCTTACGAAATTCACGGTGGAAATAGCAAGATAAGATTTTATTAATTTAAAAAATTAATTTTTTTTTAATAAAGTTTGGGTTATTTGTAACTTTTCAGGGAATTCACCAGCAACATTGGGCTTAAACATTATAATATATATCATAAAAAAAGAAGAAAATTAGCTGTATGAAAACACTTCACCATTTAGATAGATGACCACCATCGCTAAGATTTTATTAATTTTCAAAATTCAAAATTCTCTAAAATCGACTTTCAAAAACCCGTAAAGTTTAAGTAAATTTCCACGCGACTTCCCGAGCGAGTATAAGATCGAAGAAACTGCGCGTGAAGATTATATATTAGTTTTACTCATCCTCCAAGCGATTTGCTTCCTCAAATAGACAAATGACTCACGGCAATCTTGCTCGCAGCTCAGAGTAGTAATTACAAAACAATAACGCGCGTCGCCGCGAGCGATCGACATGTTAATTAGTCACAGCGACAACAGATCTTCGCTTGGAAAATAAAACAAATGAAAAATCACTCACCGTGCAATCGTCGGACGACGATGCGATGACATTGTCGTTGAACGGATTCCATTTGATATCGAGCACCGGCCCGGTATGTCCTGTCACTCTATTCGCGTTGAAATCCAAACGTCCAGTCTGAAAACATGAAAGAAAGAAAGAAATAATAAATGTTACGCTATAACGGTCACGGCTGTGTGCGCGCATTGCCTTGGCAATGAAAGTCGGCGATGGAAGAAGAAATAAAAAAAAAAAGAATGTAAATCTTTTCAGCAATAGGAAAGCCGCGCTCGGGCTTTTGCCAACAACACGGCAATTAGCATCGGGAATAGGCAGTGAAAGTGCAATTAACTGCGGATGGCATTTCGCTTGCGATTTTTATCCGCGGAATGCGCAACTTACTATATATATGTATATACTGTTTCTTCTTCTTCGGCTTTGCTTCGACGATTTTCTCGCGAAGCAAATGCGTTCGCCTCCTCCTGTTAACCGACAAGCCTATGAAAGTCTTTCTTTGTATCTGTATGTATATGCCCTTTTGTTTCTTCTTTTTTTTCTATTTTGTGGAAATTTGGCCTGAAGGCGATTCGAGATTTAATTTATCGGTTGGCTGATTCTACTGGACGGGTAATTTGCAAATTTAAAAAGGTGTTTTGCCTTTAATCTTGATGATGCAAATGGATTTAATTCTTTTTTTTTTCTCTCGCTCTCTTCTTCTTGGTCGTGAATCATCAATGTTTGTCGTTTCACAGTGACTGATGATTATATTCAGTTGTGACTTTAACAAGACGCAGTAGATTTTTTTTTCACGAAATCCTAATTTATTATAAAAAAAAGCACGTCAACTTGTGAAACTCGCGTGCAGGATATCCTCTGACCGCATTCTCGAAGCAATTTGAGATAAGCGAAAAGAAAAATATAAAACAACAACTGAGTAATGTTAAAAATCCCAAGCGTCAGTCATCAAACTATTGCAAATTATCCACAAGGAAAAAGAACGATTTGTAAATCTCGTTGACAAGCGCAATGGCTTTATTATCGCTTTAAATTCTCTTTAATAAAAGGGTTTACAGTGCAACAGGGGGGACTTTCACCGTAATTAGCGCTAATTAAAAGTTGAGAAAAAAAAAGAATTTGATTCGTTTAGCAGGAAAATTGCAGACAGTAGCTTCAAACTTTCCTAACAACAAATCAAAAGAAGTTCCGTAAGCGCATTTTTCCTAACGCTTTCTATAGAATTTATCGGGTCGAAAGAAAAAAAAAGAAGAAGTGTTAAAGAGCAGCTTCGTGTCGCTTTCTTCCAATGACTTTCCAACGAGATGACGAACAACCGCTTCCTTGACGAGTAGAGAGAGAGAGAAAAAAAAAGTTGTTTAACGCGATAATTGTTTGTTGCTGCCTTTCTCGCCTTTCGCATAAATTGTTCGGATATTCTTTCGGCGAACTAGGACATCCTAGATAACTCGAACTTTATATTCTTTGAAAACTTCTGAATAAGAAATAAGTAAGTTATACCGTAAAGCCGATGGAGTGCAAAAGTGTCCCAGTTTGAATTATTAATGTCGAAGCTTTTTTTTTATTATTTACAATATTTGAAAATCTACCGGAATACCTTAGATAAGCCAAATTCCTCGCATATTATCTAAATCACAAAAAATAACAGATATGCATGGAAAACATCTGGTTTCGCCGCTGAGCACTTACGCATTCGCAGCTGTTCAAACTCACGGTGGCCAAACAGCGCACGTCTTTCATTAAGTACGATAAATCAAGATTTTTCAAATACCTTCGAAAGTTTCTTTCAATAAAATAAAAAACAAAGTAACTCACATGATCGAGAGGCAAAACGAGAAAAGCACCACCGCCTGCCACCTCGGTGACGATGGCGAGGAACTTGGGATTGACGGCGCAGAATTGCGAGTCGTGGGCATTCTTCGTGATCTTGATGTTGTCATAGCATTTCTCGCGCTTGGCTGGCGCACCGTAGACGTGCCGGAATTTGCTACTCCTTACGCCCCGAAACCACGACTGCAAAAAAAAAAAAAACAAGTAAAGCAACAATCCTTGCGTTACGTCACTCCGCTTATGTTGTATTTATATACGATTCACCATCGCGTTAATTTTTTTTTTTTAACCGAAAGACAATGGCGAAAAAAAAAATTCATCATTCGAAGGTGATGATGACGATGAATTATTCATCGCGTATGCGTTTGTACCTGTTGAGTGTATTAACGGTACAAAACGAAAAAAAAAAATAGGTCACAAGCAGAAGGCACACTAAAGTAATATTACATGCAATACAAACTATATAATAACTTCTGCTCGCGGATTAAAATTAAAAACAAAAACAAAAAATCCTTTTTTTTTTCAAACACTCACCTGTCGATCGTTGGTCATGGTCGTTGACTGCGTGTCCAAAGCGTTGGATCCATGCAACAACTCACTATTTCAACAACACACTACTTTGCTCGCGAGAATGAGGGAGGTAGCTCACTACTGCAAAATAATAGTAATAGAAAAAAAAAGAAAAAAAAGAACGGAGATTTGTTTTGTTTATAGCAACCAAAAAAAAAAAACGCACAACTTATATGTACTTTCACGCGTCGGCCGCGACGACGACGACCACGACGACGATGCGCATCGCACGGCGGCTAAAGCGCGACTGACTATCTCTCGAAAAACTTGGATATAGGCTCTGTAGTGTTAAAGTGTGTATACTATCTCGCGCTTACTTGCTGTGTGTTATATGCCTATCGATCGCGGAAAATGCCAGATCGCGCGAAATAGAAAAAAAAATGTACAGGGTAATAAAGATTCAAGGGCGATGATTATGTTTCTTTTTAATAATTGTTCCGAGAAATTTTTTTTCATTCGTCTTTTTGTATACACGACGGACTTCAAAAGGCCTATTTTTCTTATTGATTACTTTAATATCGAATGTGCGGCTTCATCAGGTGAGAAATTAAATTTATGATCGCGTATTACAAACTGACGTCACGAGTAGTTTGTAATGATCTTTTTATAGTTTACGATTAGCATTCATTTTTTTCTCTCCACGATGATATCTCCTGTACAATATATATATTGAAGTACTTGACGCGCGAGGAGAAAGAAAAAAAATATATATTATATCGACGATTGAGAAACGACGTTCGATAAGGTATATTGCACCTTGCAGTCTGAATTTTGTATTATATATATAAGTTTCGATTTGAATTTCAACTTTTCATGAAAATGTAGATCGATCGCGTGAAATTTCTCTGTTCGACCTATAATTCATCATTAATGGCAATAACAAACAAAACACCCATAATAATCAGCAAACTATGTCAACCAAACAAGAAGAAGAAGTAGAAGAAAAGGAATAATAAGGCGCGGCTATTATACGAAGAATCTCGCTTCTGGTAGAATATAGAGAGAGAGAGAAAAAACAACGTCGTCGCCTCGCAATTAAGCTACATAATGCGTAATTAGTTGGAAGGGACCCCGTGTATACACGAGAATTGACTCTTTCCTGCGAGGCGCGCATACAAGAGTAAAAGGCTAATACTATGCTTGCTTGCTATGTTGGCTACTCCAATTACATTGGACGATCAACGAATGAGAAAACGGGCCAGATGGGATATTTTTAGATTGCGAGACTTCTTTTTTTTTTCTTTTTCTAGGACGAGTAGATGCAGCGATTTGATCTCTATCTGCATGCCGATTTTTGGTGAACAAGTCAGCTGATTGCTGAGCTGATCTCTCCGATGCTGAGTGTGCGTGTGTCAAGTGCCGGATGAGGATAAGAAGGAGAGATTGCAGTGAAGAGGGATGCGACATATTTTTTTTTTCGTTGGGTTTTATTGATGGATACAACTTTTTTTTATTTATGTAATTGATCGCGTGATTACGTTTTTTTTTCGGATGCTTAAACCGCAACTTGTTGGCAAACAGTGGCGAATGAGAAACTTGATATTGCTCGCGACGTTTTATGCAAGCGTACTTATTCATTCGAATTAATTTACAACAACAAAAATTACAATGTCACGCGTTATTTTACTATTCATAAATGCTTCTGTTCGTAAGCTACGATGTTTATCTTTGTCGATACAATGGAACGTTATGACCGATAATTTGAAATTCTCTCCGCTGCGGGTATTTAAACTTGAATTACGTAAATATCGTTGTATTATTATTTTTTTTTTTGCGTAAGATCAATTATGATAAAACTATCTTAATAATATAGCAATTTTAATAATCAAACATGAAAAAAACTCGCGCTCAATTAATTTATCATAAAGCATCTGCATGTTAAATCGTATCCGAGCTAGCGAGCAATCTTGATATTCCATTTGATTAAAGAGAAAAAAAATAAATTTTTTTCCGCGCTCGCGAAATTATACTATTTTTCAGCTCGCTGAACCGCCGTAATTACATCGCACGTTATCATTGTAATATACTCGATAAACTTGAAAATAATTTTTTTTTCTTTCGCGTTATTTAAAAAAAAAATTAATAATCGCGTCAATTTAACGAATGCGATCACCTCGGATGTCGATCCCTCGCATCGTGTCGTTGTTGCGTAATTAAAAATAGACAGATAATAATTCAATGATTGTCGTCGTTCGGATCTCGCGTTACGTCACTCGATACATATACATCGATTAATAAAACCATCGACGAGTAATAAATCGCCTTTCGAAACGAAAAAAAACGGAAATCGCGTCGAAAAAAAAAAGAAAAAAGTCAGTTCGCACTGTCTTATCTCATTGTGTGACAAAGAGGGAATATGTACACAGTATATAGGGGCGTGTTTCGTCGTAAAAAAAAAATAAAATAAAGGCACGACGACGATGCAGTGTGTTTACTTTTGCGCCCAGCTATAGCGCGCGACCCAATTCCAAGCCATCAAATCGGCTAAATTGATTAGACGGACCATCGATCCGATTAATTGTCTTTTTATAGATAGGCATGGCTTTATATTGTCGTATGTATACATAGTGTGCGTGTCATTTTCGTTACGGGATATCGCTCGTAATATTAATATCGAGGAGCGTATTGTAACGGGGGATTTAACTTTTTTTAACGTGGTGAATTGCCGAGGTGAATTTTGTGGATTAGTAGGACGTGGAGAGTCGTTGGGATATCGATTAAATGTACAGTTTTTTGCTTGTTTGTTTTATGAAATTTTTCGCGGGTAATTGTACGTCCTGCGATGATTAGCGGTTTATAGACTATGGATAATATTTCGAGCAACGAAAGATTACTAAAAAAAATACTCTTGAGCTAAATGAAAATTCATGAGAGTTCACTAAAAGAATGACATGTTTATACTTCAAGCAGAGAATGCAGACTACATTGAGGTTTAAAAAAAAATTCTATATGTATACATTAAAAATCATGCACGTTTCGTTCCTGCGCAATTTGACAATACGAAACGCGCAAATTCGAGCATTCTTGTACTAAAATACATGCAATATCTCTCGCGATAAAAAAAAGAAAAAAATTGTTAGCGTAGTGATACTCGCGAAATTTATTCCAACGACGTCATAATCTAATCGACTCACACGGCACAAATACCAAAAAAAATAAATAAAAAATAAATTGCGAATGAAAGAAAAAATATATAAAAACGTATCGCACGAAAACTTTTATAATGTTCGCAGAACGCGCTCTCGCGCCTCAATTACAGTAGTCTCTCCATCACAGCAGAACAACCACGAAATAAAACATCACTTTCGCAGCAATAATCAAGCGTCGGTCTCTCTCTCTCTCTCTTTCTCTCTCCGACGCTTGAAAACCGCATCTCCGCTCTACTTCCTGGGGCCCCGCGCTCGCGCGAACGAAAAAAATATCTCTCGGCAGCGGAAACTGGCGATAACGGTATAACACACGGAGATCTCTAGCAATATATACAGGCACGAACTGAAAGAAAAAAAATATCTGGTTCCTCTCTTTTTTTTCGAACGCCCGTACAATAACGCACGTTTCATTGTTTACTCGCGCGTCTTCGGTCGCGCATGCATCAACAACAATACCTAACCTCCGGTTTCGCGTTACACACGGGGAGAAGAAAAAAAACGTCGACGACGAAAAGGGGGTTGCAACGATAATAACAATGGAATAAAATTACAACATACCTGCTCGAAAGATTTGGAGTGAAGAAGATTGCTGTCGAGGACAGCGGCGAGCTCGAATCTCTCGAGGAGCTCGCCTCTGATCCGTGGCATATCGTTTATGCAGCTGACGCCGCCGGCTTAAATGACTACGACGCTACTCACAGAACAGCCAAGCAGCACAGCGCAGCGCGGGTTCACTAACTCGCTTTCTTTGTGTATATATAATGCGCGAGAGCGGCGAACACGATGAATGTTTTCTTCGCTACGTGCTACGATCGATGCTCGCGCCTGCGCAGAACTCGAGGCGGCAAGCGCGCAGGACCTTTAATTTCGCAGCTGCTCCGCTGCTGCTGCTCCGATGCACCACCACCTGCCAGCTGGCGAAAATGCGCGTCCATGTGACGACGACAAGCACACAATGCTTACCTTGACGTACGAAGGTGCTGGTTGAATTGAGAGACTAAGTGCGAGTTTGTGCGAGTGTGTGTGATAAAAGAACGAGTGCGCGAGGATGATGAACGGAGTACTGGACAAGAGGAAGCACTCGCCCCTTCATCGGGGCGAGGAACAGCTGTCCGACCCTGAGGTGAGTTTTAGAAGCGTTGAATTGTTACGTATGTTTTTTTTTTGTTTTGGAGCTGAGAAGTAGAAAATTATCGCAATTTTATCTTTCTATGATAATGTTGTTTCTTTTTTCAGGAGCACATCTTGAAAAAGAAGTTGCAGGTAAAGTCACAGGCTCTTGCGATATTGGGCCAAGAGTTGGATCAGTGTAGAATGCAGAGGGATAGGTATAGATCAGTAGCTGAACAGTTGCAAGAGGATCTGGACAGGAGAAAACAAGCCAGCGAAAAGAAAGCCATCAATGGTTTCATGAGTCCAGGATTCTCCATATACAAAGACCACCAAAGTAAATGTAAAGGAACAAGTCTGGAAGAGGATACAAAACTAGTCGACCTGCTGCAGGAAGCCAAAGAGGAAAACAAGTGCCTTCGATTGCAGGTCAGCACTCTGCGACAGAAGCTCAAAGAGGCTGAAGATGATATCAAAGCTCTGCGCTCAAAGAAGTCCAATGACTTCAGGCCTATCAGCGAAGTGACTCCTGCCCTGCATCAGAGAGAGGAGATGATTGAACAGTTAGAGAAACTGAATGTCAAGTGTATGCAGTTGAAGGTGGATTTGAAGTTTGCACTGGATGAGAAGCAGGAATTGGAAATGGAGAGGGATGCTTTCAAATGTAAAGCTCATAGGCTGAATCATGAACTTGCACAGGCACTTCATGCCTCTGAACCTGTAGATGTAGATGCTCTAGTCAATGAAAATAGGTGAGTGTGTGGTGTGTGAACAGTATTATGTAATCTTGATACACACTAGTGTGCTTATTAATCATGTCTGATGTTGGCAGGTATTTACAAGAAAGGCTTCAGCAGCTGCTGGAAGAGAAGGACTTGGCACAGCAGTCTGTTCAAAAGTATAAGGTACATAAAATTTATTCAACAATCTAAAATATGGCAAACACCAACACTGATCTATACAACGACTTTTTCAGAGTATGTTAGATAGCAAGAGGCAAAAAGGAACAATCAAGCTGGGAGGTAAATCGTCGGTGGGTTCAGTTATGACCTTCAAACAAGTAGAACAATTGCTCAAGCAAGGACCAAACATTCCAGCACAAAAGTCGGCCGATGCATTATCTGAATTACATAGTGTTTGCACTGCCCTTCTCGAGGCTGTTAACGATAAAAACTTGGCCTTAGCACATCAGAAAAAAGCGAACAAGTAAGTTTTACTGCTTGCGGAAAAAATCAATCTAACGATTTTTGCACGAATATACGTCTTAAATTACTCGCGTGATTACGGAGTGATTACGAAAAGCAAATGGTTGATCGTTTTTTAAGTACTTACAGCCATGTGCTTACATCAAAATGTTGAGTAATTTGTATAAGCGGAAAATTTTAATATTTTTACGTCACAAAATTCTTGTAATTTTTTTTTACTTAGTAGCTTACGCTAGTGAATACTAAAACTATTTTTTTTTATTACAGAATTTTAGCTGCACGAATATGCGAATTAGATAGAACAGTACAGTCGCCAACGAATAGGCTATTAGAAGGCTACTCAAGCGCGGAAGTCGACGTGAAATGTAAGTAAAATGAAATCACGCGTAAACACCTGAGTTTGCGCATCGCAAACTTGGCATAAATTATCATTTTTAATTCCTAAAAAAATATATGCATGTTTGCAGGTGATTCAACGAGCGTCACGTCAGATTTATCGGAGGAGCGCTCCGAGAGCAAAACATCCGAGGAGGCAGCCGCGGATCAAGATAGTAAAAGTAAACAGTCCGACGAGACAAGTTGTGCCAGTGCCGAAGCGCATATCAAATCTACAGATTGCATCGAGTGTTGTTCTACAAAAGACAATATCGAGAAAACAATTGAAAAGTTAATCGAAGAAGAGGCGGAAACTGAAAAAGTCGAAAAAAGTTTCTTCCGACCGGTGCATTATCCGGAAAAGAAGGATGGTGAAGTGCAAATTCCGAATTTCAACGAGAGACTTAAACTTCTTCCCGAACACTTGAGACAGCTTGTACAGAAGAATATCGAACAATTGCGCGCGAAGGATCGTTAGACACTTTTTTTGAAACGTTACATTGAACTAGTCTGCGCCATTCCAAAGAATTTTTTATACCGATACATTTTAAGGGCATATACACACACACATACACACAACACAACACACCCGCAAAACACAATGCGTATCTTGCTAATAAAGAGCGTTATTTATGGATTGTTAATCAAACTGTATTCTCTTTCTTTTTTTTTCTTCTTTATTGCCTTTCGCGACAACATTTCCTATTTACATTACAAGCTCTTACTCGCTAAAAGTCATAAAAAAGAAGAAGGAGGAAACAACAGATATAAATTTAAAAAAAACGCGTTCGTCTCGTATAAATAAATTGTAAAGAGTTCTATGTACAAGTAATTGCTAAAGCGCGATCGGCGTTTAAAAATTATCGTAGATTCGGCTTGATCCAGTCGAGGTACTCGGACACGCGAGTGTAGACGCCAGGATATCCGGGTTCGCCGCATTTGTTGCCGAACGACACGATGCCAATTTGCATCCAACGATTTTCCACGCGAAGCATCAACGGGCCACCCGAGTCACCTTGACACGCGTCTTTACCACCTTGACTGTAGCCCGCGCATAGGAAGTTCGAGGTGATCGGTTGGAAATACGCTTGATTGCAATCGTCGTTGCGCCATACGGGTAGCACTGCTTGACGTTGGACTGTGCTTTCTTTACCACCTGGAATTAATTGTAGTTTAGTTATTTATTATTTTGCGCGAGTATCAATTATGTATTTATTTCATGTATTGATTCTGTTCGACATAAATTTTTTATACGTTCAATCAAATTTAAAAATCTGGTCTCATTTCTGTTTTTAGTTGTAAAAGTAATTTATTTTTATTTCATAAGAACGTTTGACATACCGTAATAAGTGGTACCCCATCCAACAACCGTCGGCCTAGCACCAGCAAAAGCCTCGCCCTTGTGTCTCAATTGCGGTAGGCAAATCGGTATAACGTAGGGTGTTCTTCTGACAGGCCGATCAAGCTCCAAAATCGCGATGTCATTGTAGAAACCAACGCGCGAAAACTTGTTGTGCGCGTGAATTTCCTTGACGTTGTAAGTTTCGGGAGTCGACGGCTCGTCGTCGTTCTCGAGGTCGATGTCACCGAGTCGAACTGTAAACTGCCTCGCCAAGAATCTAGAAAAAAAAAATCGAACGATCCCAGTGAAAATTGGGACTTTCCAACCGCTGAAAATTGCAATTTTTTTCCCGTGAAATAATTACAGCTGACAGTCTATAGTAATTTAACGACACCACAAAAGAAAACTTTCCCCAACTGAAATGTCTTATTTGTCAATAAAAAAAATGCTGTACACTCACGGTCGTTGCCTCTGGTCTCTGGTGCAATGGGCAGCAGTGAGAATATGCCGGCTACCAATCAACGAGCCACCGCACCAGAACTCCGTGCGCCTCGCGCCATGAAGGTATATCGCGGCCATCCATGGCCAGCGACCTGGCAATGCCTCTTCGCCACCTACAACTCGATACTTGCCTGCGTTTCTCACTCCGCACTCTGTATGTACGAAGAAGAAAGTTACAATTTTTTTCTTTTAGATGCGAGAGAAAAAAAAAACGATTTAGAAAGTGAAATCAAGACGTCGTACCATCATCGTCGATGAAATTGTTGTCGATCGACTCGAAACCACTGCCTGTCGAGTTGTTACCGAGTAAATCGGTTGGATCTGGTTTTGTTGGTCTTCGCGTTGTTGTCGTTGGCGCTGGGAACAAGGGGATTGGTCTTGGAGTTGGTTTCACTGTTGGTTTCGGCGTTACGCTGAAATAAAACATAATTTTTTATACTTTCTATTGTTGATAATTTTAGACAAAAAAAATTGATGAGGTCATTCAGAATCTATCGGAGTTCATTGAACTCAACCAAGTATATATCTACAATCAATCAATCGATACTTGCTGAATCATCGAACGTAACTCAATCTTACACAGCAAATTCACAATAAAACATTCTCCAAAGTAATTGATCAAATACCTCAGCACTGGCGGTGGTGGCGGTACATTCGGAGCAATAATCTTCTCAACAGGACAGCAAACTCCAGGCACGAAGAGACTTTTAAAGCAAATCGATTGTCTCAACTTCGTCAAATCCAACAACAATTGCGGACAATTGCTCAAATCTTGACATTTGCCATGCCCACCGTCGGCAGTTGTACAACTCGGTGGCGCATCGTTACTAGCTTTCGGATCACGATCCAACACTTCGACAACGTTGCTCGATGCTTCGGATAAGACAATTTCGCTCGAATTTTCCGGCGATTCAGTCGTTGACGTTGTTGTCGTAATTGACGCTTCGGTGGTTGACGTTGTCGTAGTGGTTGTAGTGGTAGTTGTAGTTGTAGGTGGTGAGAATATGGACGATGTTGTTTGTAAAAGAAGGGGTGCTGATGAGACTGGTACAACTGGTGGTGAGTTTGCCGGTCTGTAAAAAAAACATTAATGTTATAATTCATTGTTTTACAATTAAAAAAAAAAGAAACTAAAAGAGGAAAACTCACCTCAACGGTAGCGTAACACCGCGCACCAACGGAGCAATACTATCAGTAACATTCCTCCCTAAAATATTCTTCGAGATCGTATAAATCGCCGAGGGTAATTCCTTGGGTGTATCCGAAGACTCGACACCCCTCGTCATATTCACGATGTAGCTTCCAACTGTATTCAAAGCTCCAAGAGTTTCGGTGATAGCAGCGAGTGGATCGCTACGTTCGGGTGGTGGTTGATGACTCTCTTGCACTCGAACCAATTGCAAGTGTGGACGTGGTGGTCGAGTGTCTCGACGTTGTGGTGGTCCAGCACGAATCGGAATTTCCGACTCGGACCATCTACGTATCGGCCCGTACGATGGCATTTGTACGTATGGTGATGGGGGTGGCGGTAGTGGGCCATAGTTGAACGGTACTGGTGCTGATTTAAAAAAAAAGAAGAACGAGGTACTTATTACGTTATGTCGATTGAAGGTCATTGTCATTGTCGAGTAAATTGGCATTATGAAAATTTAGAAAGCTGTCGTTGTACGATTGCGTGCATTATGTGGAATTACATTGTTCTGAGTATTTCATGCAAAAACTTTCGTTTGTAATGATTAGTCGAATTAGATTTTCGGTGCAATGAACTTTATCGAAAAATAACGAATTAACGAAACGTCGATCAATTTTAGTTTTCTAAACATTCTCCGATTCTTCAGCCGACAACCAACTGTTAATAAACATCGCGGTCAGTTCATCGCTCGATCACTCACATATGCAGCAAAGCATGATGCGAATTGAAAAGCGAACAAATTGAAAGCTACGAGCTGCATCGTCGTAAACATGCAATTTAACAATGTACATTGGAAACTTACGTTGACTGCGAATTTGTAAAAGTTCCTCGGTATACGCCGAGCCAGCGGCAATCAGGCTCGGTATTAAACACAGCCCTGTAAAAAAAAAAACGAAGAGAATACGTCAGAATTTTCATCGAAAACAAACTTTGACAGCGCGCAAAGTTGAAACGTGCAAAAAAAAAAAAGCATAAACACATACACCTAATGTTACGTTTTCTACTACATATAGGTGAAAGCAGCGATATTATAAACATGACCGAGCGACGCGCTCGGGGTCAAGGAACAAAAAAACCTGTAATTTGTCGTTCGACACAGTGAAAATCCATCGCACACACTCGAACGGTTATGTTAGATTTTAGAAATCCATTAATCTGCAATTATCTCGCGGTAATGATACTTTCTTTAACATGGGCGACTAAAGTGTTTTGCCGAAAGTGCACTTGAAAAATCACCGTCGCGAGAGAGAAAGGCTTTCACTTTTTCGAATCGAGAGGTGATATAGGTATTGTAAACGAAAAAAAAAGTCAATTACCGAAATGGGGGAAGGATGTAATACAAAAATTTCTCCTTGTTTATGACATTGCGAGCTTTTTTTTATGAATCCGAGTTGAGCGCTTTAAATTTATGTTTAAATTGCTTTTTTTTTTCAAGATACGAACGAGCTGCTTTCTATGCGTCAACTCTAAAAGGCATGTAAACAAGTTTTGAAATCTCACGTGTTTTGCATGAAAAAAAAAATGCTTTTTTACGATCATGACTTTTCAAATCCGATTAGATTGACGCTTTACATCTGATTGTGTATGTTGAAGAACATTATTAATATACACGTAAAAATAAATGAATACTTATTGCACTTACACTTGTCAACCGACTGACTAGAGAAAATTGTTTGAAATTTACCTTAACATTTTCGACGCAACATAATATCTATCTTTTGAAGTTGCAAGATAAAAAAAGAATAAGTATTAAAAAATTTGTGGAGTGCACGTTTTATATCTAAAAGTAAACATTGTTGTACTCTGATATGGCACTGTAAAGATTTGGTGACCTAAACGGTGTGTTTGACTATATAATGAAACCACTTTTTTATCTATACACTATTTTAACACCTCATAATTGGAGTTTTTATATTTGGGTCAATGCAGTACATTTTATTGATAAACTAATAACGTAAGATACTTTCAAAAAAACCGTAAATTATTTCACTACCTATAAATTCAAACAAAATGAAAATCAGCAATACCCAGAGAAAGTGAAACCAACCTTTCAAAACCATCAATTCTCGCAAACGTTATGAAATGTGCAACCATTGACGTAGATAAAAAAGTGTGTCCGGGATCTGGTAAAAACCCCGACATGCATCATCACGGATACCAAACCCCTTTAGTTACATAACCGAGGCATTTACCGATGCGGATCAGGGCTTTCCCCCCTCCTTTAAAAAAATAAAGATGCGGAGTCTGAGGTGTGTGTGCGCGCGTACATGGCGAGTTTCTCTAATTTAAATTTTTCGCGCGTAGCACCACTTTCGTGCGTGCAATTACGAAAGCCGCGACGACGGAGCTTTTTTTCTCTTGACTATACTGACGATCGTAAATAATTCTTTTGAGGACTTTTTGCGAAATTGCGGCTGTGTTGAGTGTAATGCTTTTGTTTGTACGAGTTGTTAGATATAACTTTGGATGTTGGTTCGGTCTATTAGTTTGAAAAGGAATCTGTTTGCGCTGAAAACTTTTTCTTTCGTTTAAAATAAAAATCAATTTGGAGTTTCATTTTAAGGTAACTTTAGGAAAGAGATATTCTATAATTACCGGAAAATTCATAATTCTGCACTTTTAATAAAAATTATATAAAAAATTAAAAAATGCAAAATGTTTTCTTTGGTAAATATCAAGATGAATTTAATGCATAATTCTGATGAATTATAATTTTAAAGAAATTCGGTGTAAAGTATATCGTCATTTACTAAGCTCTTTTAAATAAAAAAAAAGATAAATTCATTTAAAAGTTAATTTTTATATAACCTGGAATTTGCAGCTTTCAGATAAATAAAGCAATTGGTGAAAAAGCTCATAAAAAAATCATGATAAGCCTAATCTTTAACAGCCGTCATAAACAGTACTTCCTTCAAACTCGTCTAGTTTTCTAACGTATCTCCCCTAATCAAACCATCAATCTCACGAGCTCAGTAAAAAAAAAAGACACATCTCAACTGAAGTAGTCTCATCCCACAAATCAAGCCAGTAAAGAAAAAAAAAATACGAAGCAAAGCGCTTGCGTGCATTATCTAACCATAAAATTTCACCTCTGCAAGGTGAAAAGCCATCAATAAAAAAAAAAGAGAAGCAATAAAGTCAGCTGAGGATATATGAAGTAATCGTCAACTGCGCGAAGATCCGGATGCGACGACGACGACGACGTCGTCCGACAAATTACGAGAACAGGATTTTTCGGTATGCGAGCGAGCGAACGGTCTTATGCTGCGAGTGTATAGTGTAGTCGCCTCATCGACGGTGAAAGTCCAAAACCTCAGACGAGAAAGTGTGCCTTTCTTCCACTCACTGATTCATCGCCGATACACACACACACATGCCGAGCGAAAAAAAAGGCTTAGAAACGATTCCCGCAAAAAAGTTTCATTGTGTTCAAGGTGATATGTGTGGATAGACGAGACGTCTGCATGTGGTTTT
The DNA here is from genome assembly GCA_035047105.1 of Galeopsomyia nigrocyanea. Classification (NCBI taxonomy): domain Eukaryota; kingdom Metazoa; phylum Arthropoda; class Insecta; order Hymenoptera; family Eulophidae; genus Galeopsomyia; species Galeopsomyia nigrocyanea. The sequence continues at coordinate 15,438,559 of JAWWMK010000008.1, read as the reverse complement.
ATAACTTGACATACTTTTTTTCTTTTTCCCTGCTCGAAGATGATGACAATGGGAGACAGTTTGCGTGTGTGTATATAGAAACTCTTCGATTCGGGAGTTGTTTTTTTTTTCGGAAATGTAATTTTGGGTCAGATTAGTCACGTTGAATTAAGGTTGAGCCAATCTTTCTTTCTTTCTTGTAATTTTTCGACGGCTTGGTCGTAATGAGCGTTCTTTTTCTTTTTATTTCATTCCTTTCATTACCGAATGTAATGAAGAAGAAAAAAAAAGAACAGTGAAAGTTTTCAATCTCCATTAGCGAGAGGTGTAAAAAGAATCGACGAGAATGTCATTTCAATTAGCGCCGAGATGAATTTGCCAGAAAAAAAAAAATTTTTTTTCAGCGATGACGTCTCGAGCTTTTCTATACGCGAAATTGTCGATAATCAAAATCGAATAAAACAATCGTGTCGCTTAAAAGCCGCAGACAAAAGCTGCGAAAGTCAGCCGAGGCTGAGAAAGATAAAGTACATTGATAAAAAAAAAAGAATCGTGACAATAATGTTTCTCGTCCTACTCGCGCAAGTTTCTCTCCCCACACGTTGACAAGACATTCTCGAAAGCGCGTTCAGTTGCACAAAGCTTTTTATTTACGTCCTGGATCTATGCAAAGAGCATCGACGGATTTCACCGTGTCTATATAATCGTTAAAAGTGTTTCCTTGTCGCTCGTGAAGCTTATGACATCATCCCGAATATCCTTTATAAGTATATCGAAGAAAACGAGGCGCCGCTTTATCTTTGCTCTCGTTCTTTTTTGTCTTTCGGGGCCGCGACGCGTTTTTTAAGAAACCGGTCCCTCCTTCTGCGCCTTTATTTATATACACACATACTTTGATATCTCGCGGCGTGAAAGCGCGAACTCCTTTTTTTTCTCTCTCTCTCTCTTCATTTTACAACAAAATCCGCTTTTACTATATTGCCTTGGAAAAACACCGCGGATGCATTATTATCGGCTTTGGTGTTACATGAAATATTACATGCGTTCACCTTTGGGGATACGTTAATTGACGGCTTTCGCGACTGATTTTTTTTGTTGTTTTCGTTCATTTTGTGCGATAGAAAAGCTCTTTCTATCCTCGCGCTATACTATAAAATATTTTTCACTTCACTGCAGCTGATGTGTGTGTGTGCTATGTGAAAAGCATTGTGAAACTCATCACGAAGATCTAGTTTTCATTTTGCCCGATAAACGAATCTAGGTTTTCAAGCCTGCATGTGTGTATGCGTTACTTTTAATCTGCGTTTTGCAATTATATTATTGCAAAATACTTTCGCAATTATAACTGCGATATCTGTCGCTGTGTTGACTGCGACTGTTCTTTGTATACTTTTTATTTTTACGTAATTGAGTATAGTGGAATCGAGTTTCGAAGTTTTAAGTGAGTGAAAATTTATACAATTAATTTGTAAATTAAACGCTACGACAATTATTGTAAAAGCTCGAACATTTTAATGTGGGTTCTTGAATATAGATTTTCCGCAGTAAATTTCTCTAACCGCATGTATATGCGAAGCATATATCTTACAACCGACTAATAGAATATTTCTTGAACACTTTCAAATTCTTATATATATATCTCGCTACTTATGTAGCGGGACATGTCATTTTAGAAACTATCCGAGCTATTTCTTTCTTCTTAAATTCGTTATAATATATATTATCGATTTCTCACGAATAATTTACGCCCGGAAGAAGAAGAAGAAAAAAAAACACCTGGCGCCGATCGTTCCGATTTCTTTTCTTATATTGTTTCCGCGCTCGCGCGCACTGCTAACCTAGATTACGAATTAACGCAAAAGAGATGGAATTGCACGTGTATAATATTATTCGCGGCAGAGGGCTCGTCGTCGTCGCAGCATCCTTTATACTTTACGGTGCATTGCGGTTCTTTTAATGGATTTCGAGGCTCCATTTTTCCTTTTTTTTTTCTTTTTTGCATTGTAACGGTATTCTCATGCCGGTGTGAGAGAGATTAATACGCGCACGATCTGCTGTGAAGGAAAAGGATGCAACTGTATATTTTGAAATGGATTTTTTTTTCTGTTTTCTTTAGGCAGGAATGTAAATTGAATGGTTGTATTTTTTGTAAATATTTCGAACAATTGCAATTGTAAAGTATGTTATTTTTACAGTAACGCGTGTTAACGAATCATTCTTTCTTTTCATTTTTTTTTTAGACAGTTGATTCTAACGGCTGATTTAAGCGAAGGCTAAAATGCCGATTGTTAGATAAGTTTGATCAAAAGTAATTTCATTGGTTTTTTGTATCTATCGAAAAGAAATTATTGTGCCTTAATTGATATAAAGCATGTTAAATCAAATTATTAATCTAATAATTGATGAATATTAGAATAAGATTTCTTCTACTCACAAATAATAACTCGGAGTCGTCGTTCGTACAATACATTCCTTAACAGATTTTACCGATTTTTAATTCTATAACTCAAAATAAACATCAAATTTCACAACTTTCACCGAAAAATTCAACGAGCTTACAATGAATATTAAAAAAACATAAATTCCAACTTGCTCGCAATAAAAATAAGGAAAAAAATGCATATGCACTCACCGACAAAGGCTCTAACGGACAGCATCATAGTACTATCCATCCAACAACAAAACTAAAAAAAAATTTAAATTCAATCGAATCCTCAGACAACACTTATTATCACGCAGGTTGCCGGTTCGAGTGTATTCACCACACTGCTGCGCGCACTCATATCACGATGATCGCCAAGACAGTATAAGTAAGTATACGAAGCAGCAGTAGCAACAAAAAAAAAAAAAGCACGCACCCGCACTCCGATGATCGAAAAAAAAATAACGTCGCGATCTTTGTCAGTTATACTTATATGTGCTGCGGAAGTCGCGCGCGCTTCGCGACGACGATCCCGACTGGCCGTGAAAAGACCTCGACACACTTCTCTTTCTCTCTCTCTCTTTCTTCCCATTGCTAAAAGGCATCCCCATGCTTGCTGCTGCTGCTGTTGCCGCCGCCGCCGCAAGGGAAAGTGCTCGAGTGTGATATCCCCTTCCTTTCCAATATTATAGCTGCGACTGTTCCTGGTCTCTCTCTCTCTTACACACGTACGCATACATATCTTCGTCCGCATTCCGAATATGTGTATTATAACGCCCCATATTTCCATAGGCTTCTCACATATATACATTTTCGGCAAAAGTAAAAGTTTACGCATACGTCATCGCTCGAGTGTTGCTGTGCTTGTTTTTTTTTCCTTTAATCTTCACTTGATTTTTTTTTGTGGGAGATGTAGAAGGTGTGGGGGTGATTGGATGAAAGGAAGATTTTTTTGTTTTTACCTTCGGTGCGTGAGGCGACTGATCATTGAAAGGAACGTAATTGCTTCGTGAGGAAAATTTAATTGTTACGAGTTAAAGGAAATTTCTTTTGTGTCATCAATTTTAGTTTATCGGCGTTTTGCCAGTAATTTGTTCCAACTACAAAATAATTCGTCGGGTCAGTGAAAAAAGATCCCATATCCAACGAGTAGTTTGCGAAAATCCCACATCCAGTTTGCCGAGACAAAAAATCACACATCCAA
>JAWWMK010000008.1:15416319-15434854 GCA_035047105.1 Galeopsomyia nigrocyanea | reverse complement strand
CTCGGCAAACTGGATGTGGGATTTTCGCAAACTACTCGTTGGATATGGGATCTTTTTCCACTGACCCGACGAATTATTCTTTTCGTTGTTGTTGCATCATTATAAAAAGTATTCATTGTTCAGGCTTTCTAAAGATGAAGAATTTTAATTCAACTATTCTTGCACAGCTTAAACAAGAATTTAATAATTGTTCAGAGACAGATATAACGGCGTTAAAATCTAAATCACAGTAATTAAATTATTTCGAGTGCTTGCCAATTAGATAGCTATCCTACTTCATTGATTGATTGATTGCTCGATATACATTCACGAATGATTACAGAGAGTGGTAGATTTAATTGAATAACTGCTCAATTGTTATCAATAATTTGGTTTTTTTTCTTTTTATTACGAAGCATAAATCATGCTACATATAAGTTCGCGCTTACACTTGTAAATTCTCAATTTCATCATTATAATTAATTAATATTACGCAAAATCAAGTTTAATATAATGGTCATGTTATTTTTATTTTAGATGGTTTAAGTGTGTTTTCTATCCTTCGATCAAAAGTATACATACATCGTAGTAAGATTAACGTAGTGTAGATCAAAACAACGTGCGAGGATTGAATGGAAATTTTCATCTTTCCGCGCGTGACGATAATGGTATGATCGACTATACACATTGTACAGAATTAAAATGGAAAGTCGATTTTGGGTCTTGCATTCTTTTTTTGTACAATATTCCATTATATATATTTTACTTGTACGTAAATAAATACGTAAACACGCAAATTAAATGTGACATTATTTGACGCATCCATCGAACGTAAAATTACAAAAAAAATAAGGAATATCGAAAGTCTTCCGTACAAAAATTCACTTCAAGCTTCCTTTCTAACGTAAGTAATTCTTAGTTTATCGGATCATCGTACAACCGTTTAAAAAAAATACCTGCAGGTATTTTTTTTCTTTCTCTCCCGTTATAAAAGCCACTGCCGATGCACCAGTCTGATGTACTTCAAAAATCTTGATGAGCGAAAAAAATCCTCAGAGTTAATATTTCCTCATGTTCTGCATCGAACCTTTGTACGAGTCGTACCTCTCGTACGGACCGCTATTTCCTTGCGACATTCCATACTGCGGTCCACCTTGGTACATTTGAGATCTGGGGTGTCCACCCATATTGTTGCCCATATTGTTGGAATTGTTCCATCGAGGATTGGAGGGTCTGAAGTAACATTAAAAATTATTTAATAAATATTATAAAATATAAAGTTAAGAGTATTTTTACAAAAGAACGATATTTACCTTGTGTCTGATGATCTGCTGTTCCAGCCAGTCTGTTCGCCACGGTTGTGGGTTGGGTTGTATGGCTTTGAAGGAGGACCCGAATGCCATCCTGTAGGTCTGTTTTCAACATACCGGTTGTCGCCTAAAAAATAAAACAATTTATGAAAAATTAATGAAAATTATTAAAAAATTGCATTAATATTTAAAAATGAAATACATACGAGGTGGTTTTGAATTTTCATATCGATTGTGCGTATCTCGAGAGCTTCTGTGAGTGTCGTCTGGTCTGTGAACTTCCCGATCGCGTTGGAAGTTCGATGGCCGCTCATACCTTGAATTGAAAATAAATTTTGAAAAACGTCACTCTTCAAGTAGATTTTCATTCGTACGTGGTGAGAAAAAGTAATTACGTACCTTTCTTTGGGTGGGCGATGATCCATTTCATTCGGTCTGCCATCCCTGCGCACGACAACGTCTCTGCCAGCACCTCTGGGGTCCGAGTAGTCGTCTCGGGCATTTCTCGAACTTGCAAAATCGGGACGAGGCTTGAAACTCTTCTGTACGGGAATATCCTTGGACCTCGATTCGAACCTCGCTGTTGGTGGACTATGTCTACGGCTGGTCGAATGTTCAGTAGCAATCCTCTTGCGTTCGGGTTCGTATCCTTCCCTTCCCTCGCGTCGTTCGGCCGCAGGTCTTTTGAGGCCTGCCGGTACAGGTGGTGCTCCTCCTCCTCGTCGTGTCTCTTCTTGACGCATCTGCAGTCTTTTCAGCTCCAATCTCTCACGCTCCAGCTTCTCTCGTTCGACCTTCTGTCTTTCACGCTCAAGGCGCAAAAGTTCGGCTTTCTCTTGCTCGATGCGCTCGCGCTCCATGCGCAGCTTCTCACGTTCGCGCTCGAGACGAGCGGCTTCGCGTTCAATGGCACGTTGACGCTCGACGTCCTCGCGTCTACGCCTCTTCTCCTCGCGTACCACGCGCTCCTTCTCACGGACTCTCTGTCTCTCACGCTCCTCCTGCAAAGGTCACACACAGAGACATCGGTGGTTTAGTAGAGTCTAAGCTGCTTGAGGCCACGTGGCGACGATAATGCGCAAAACAAAATACAAAAAACATATACTTTGATTTTAGCAAATGACAGTACGTTATCTCGACTGCGATTGCGATCGCGGCTCTTCGATCGCGATGCCTTTCTGTCCCAAGAGCGTTTCTTGTCCTCGCTTCTGCCGCGCTCGCGATCAGATCTTCTGCCTGAGGATTTGTTCGAGCGGGTGTCGCAGTCTTTCAGAGATCCTTCGTCCTTGTTCTCACTTGTTTCGCGTTTCTCTCTGTCGTTCGAATCGTCCGCCGATTTGTCGATAGCGTCGTGCGATGACTCGTCGTCTTTCTTCTCGTCCTGATTCTTCTCCAACTCTTTGTCTTTTGACTCGGATTTCTCTTTATCCTCAGGCTTCTCGGTCTTCGCTGTTGTCTCGCGCTTACGACTGTGAGCTTGTGCGTCACCTTTAGCCTGTTTTTCAGGGAATATAAATCGAATTAGCCAAAGATTATTTTAATTATATTCATATCGATAGGAGCAAATTATTTTGTAATATTTCATATTACTTTGACAAAATTCAAATACATAAATAAAGCTCACCTTCTCAACAGAGATGACTCGTCCATGAAGTTCAGTCCTGTGCAAATGCTGAATGCACTTCTCGGCGTCATCACTCGTGGACATGGTGACGTAGCCGTAACACCTGGCTCCTGGCGTTTTCGCATTGGTAACAACTTTGGCACCGATAACTTTTCCGTACTTGGAAAATATGGACTTTAAGTCGGTGGCACGAGTCGTCGATGACAGACCAGATACCCATAGATTTCTGCTGGTGGTTGTGGATGCGGCCGCTTTGTCTGAAATTAACGTACATTATGAATATTTCAAATAACCCACGACAGTATAAAAGAAAGTTGTGATGCATACCTTTGTCATCTTTCTTAGGACCTTTACCAGAAGCATCGCTACTGAAATTAACAATCAGAATAATGAGTGAAATCCATATATACAGGCTTACAATTAGAGGATAAGATTGAAATTCGCTAATTAATAACAGTATCGAGGCTAAATAATCATCTCTGCAATTATGTTAAGAGCATATAAATTTGGCTAGCAATTCTCGGAACGATTTAGTGTCCACAATTATCTTGTCACTGTTCAACATCACTTTTATATTCAGTTTTTTTCATTCGTAGATAATCAACACATCATTGTCCATATATATAATATAAATCTTCTGATCACATCATCCTTGATTATTTGTATACGTGACAACAGCTTCAATCTTCTTCTATCCCTCTCTTTCAATCTCACACTCAATTTTTCCGAGTCCTTACCATTTTACTTTTATATTTTGTCTCTGCGCAACGTATAAAAAACGCGCGTGTCAAACTTAAAATTAGCAAAAAGCTGTATATACTCGTCAATAGTATCTTCTAATGCTGCGTGGAAGCAAAAAATGCAAAATCAAGTAGGCGGCTCGCGCGTCTTTCTTTCTTTTTTTTTTAACAAAAAAAATTGATACATCCATGCACATGTAGCGTCGGCGGCGAAAAATGTCGAGTGCTTTCGTCGGAGAAAAATTAAAATCAAGTAGACTGTAGCACGTAGTCGCGGGTACACGTGCCTCGGTCGCACACACCAACGTTGCTAGCCAAGTTATTTCGTCCTTAACATAACTCGTCAGAGCTAAGAATTCAGGCCTGCGAGTGAGGAGTGCGCAAAAGATTCTTGCTCCCGTCAATATAAATATTTTTTTTTGTAACATAGACAATTTGCTTCGAGTACTCATCGTAAGTTAAGATAGGGAATTCAAAGTGAAATCTTGCATGTGAGTGTGTGAGACACAGTGATTGAATCGTCGATCTCCCTTTCTCTCTCTAAGAAGCGTCGTCCAATTTGTATACAGATAATAATTATTCTCGCTCGCTCATCTCTCGCTCTCTCGCCTCTCTTTCTCTCAATTTCGTCGTCAGGTAATCATCTGCTATCATCAGCGTACAACCAACCTCTTGGTTCCGTCAGCCTCCTTGTTGGGCGCAGCTGCACTGGTCGACGATGATGATGACGTGGCTCCTTCCTTGTCGCCGCTGCCGGCAGCTATATCCGCTCTGCCGCTCCCTTTAGAGTCTCCCTTCTTGTCGTCGTTCTGGCTTTCTTCCGTTTTCTTCTTGGCGCCTCCATCTGCTGGGACAATCAAGGTTGCAAATCTCTCATCAATCTCTCTTTGGGCTCTCTCTGATCTCTCACAGCGAGCTTCCTTGCGTGTACATATATATTTTTCAATTTTTTATGTCAAGAAGAGAAACTAGAAAGGGGGGTAACCGGCATTGCGGCTCAGCTCAGCTTTCGTGCGTATGAGGGAGGAGCGACAAGGTTATGTAATTGTTTTTTTTTTTTGTATCTTCGGTTTCGCTAACCCAAGGATTGTTGTGACAGTAGGAATGGTTGTAATTTTTTTTGTAATATTTTTTGAAGAAGCTTGGCTGGAAGGTTAATTAGTGACGTATCTGTGGCAATAAGCTATTGTAAACGACGTTCAAACATCCAACGACGCATCTATGCGGCAGGTCATAATTAAATAATTGCATTAGGAAATTGGTTTTGCTATTTTGTAACTAACTTAATTAAAAGACTAAAACTCTTATATACGTCTACGTATTCCTGTTGCAGCAGAGTTGTTTTTTTATAGGCCGATACTCAAAGAAAACGTAGATGAAAAATCTCGTTGATTGGTGCCTTGGTTGTTGTTGTCCTTCATTTCACCCAGGGTTGCTGATGCCATGGAATCCAAATGTCCTCAATCCACTGGTTGTCCATTATAGATGATACTTCTCTTTCAAAATCCGTTAATAAAAGCCGCGTCATTCTTGATGATTCCAATGGACTTTGGTTGATTATTTAGCCGTGATGTTTATTTATTTTTGCTAGCTTGCTAAGTTTGTTTTATTTGCATTGTTTAATATGCTCTGCTGCAGCTCAGAGTAGTCGAATATTTTGTATTACGTACAAACGTTCTTTTGTTACTATCAATGCTTGTACTTTTTTTAAACTGAAAATAAAAATGTTATAATTCCAAGACTTACCTTTGTGCTTTGTAGTGGGCTCCAGCTGAAATCAATGGAAATCAACAGTTACACAAGTTTACAGACAACATTATAGAAAAATCATGAATAAAATTATTCTCACCTCATCAGCCAGGAGACTTTCCAACTGTTCATCTTCTCCAATGGTCAAGTTGATGGAATCTTCATTGTCGATGCCATTTGCTTCAATTGCAGAAATGTTACTATTTTCTTCAGAGTGAAGGTAATCTTTTTTATCTGGCTCTTCATTTTTATCAGCAACTGCCTCTTCTTGCTCCACTTCCTGTGCTGCTTCTTGTTCCATCTCTTGTTCTGGCTCTGGCTGCTCCTTGGTCTCTGACTCTGGTTCAGGCTGCTGTTCAGCTTCATGCTCAGATTCATGATATTCCTATAAAATACCAAGTAATTAATTTAGTTTATATTTTAATAAAAGCTATAATTACATAGTTTAATAAAAATGGTTTTTTGAACAAAGCTTGACAAATACCATATCAAAATCTTCTGGGTGTGCATTGATGCTTATCTCTGGTTCCTCAAGATTGCTTGTGTTACTTGTCTCATTGTGATCCACAACACTTTCATCCTTTTTGGTGATACTGTCAACGTCATTGCTCGACTCCTCTTTCTGGATTTCAGGTTCTGCAGGCTCCACAGGAGGTTCTTCTACCACAACTGGAGTTTCAACTGGCTTCTTTGGTGGAGGTGGAATTTTACTGTGACCACCACCAGGAATTATCAAAACTTCATCTGGATTGTTGCCTTCCTCTCTAATGGCCTAAAAAGTCATTCAATGGAACATTACTCGATGACAAATGAAGTGGCAAGAATGCATAACACAATGACAGACAAAAGAAAAGGTTAAGTATTGACATCTGAACATACACGTCAACCCACCCACGCAATAATTGAATAATCGTCGTAGCAAGCATACACACCTTGGAAAGTCTGTCGAGTAGAGCAGCTTTGTTTCCAGTTTTGTCAAGTCCTCGTCGTTCTAGTTCAGTTTTCAAGTCAATAACCCGCAGCTCGGTCAACTTTTTCCCTTCGGCTTCGGCCATCTTTGCTCGCGAAGGTTAATTTAATCGGGAAGACGGTACGCCCTTTTATATCTCACTCTCTCTCTCTCACTGTGCACTTATACTACTGCGGGATTCTCAACTAGCTTAAATGCGACACCGATTAAGATACTAATACGTAAAAGGAAATGTTTGTTAGCATCACAACGAGGTGTAATTAAATTTATTCGCAACGTAAATCCCTGCCACTCAACGCGCACGGCTTGCAAGGTTTGCAATGTCGACTGAGCGGAAGTGATGACTAGTGGCGTGGCTTTGATAATGGGAGCTGCTGAAAGGCGGGAAATTTGAATTGCACTTTTCAATTCGTCGACTGTTATCGGCACTTGTTTTACCATGCAATAATGAAAAACAAAACTCGATCAAACGAAATACAGTTGCTGCAATTCATATCTGTTTTGTAGCAGAATAAATTATTCTATTTGCAAAATCTGCATTGATTTCTATTGTTCAACATCGGGCGACAACTAATCACGGAAAAATAGCAAAGCGTTGAACTCTCGTACTTGGCTCTACCTTGCCGACAGGAAGCAACGATGTTGCAAAATACACTGCGCAGTCAATGTCAAGGCCGGAAGTCAACCGGTGGCCAAATAACAATTTCATCATTAAAAGCAATTACAGCATACGCAGAGAGCTGCTCAGCAATCTCTCGCAACAATTGCATCCACGTGTTACGTGATTTGACCGTACATACAAATTTTCGAATTGCCAGGAAAAAAAAATGGCGCTACCATTTTTGGTCAGTCGCCGGGCTCAAAGTAGCCACTGCACTTACGATATCCAAATGCCGAAATTGAGCTCTGGATTGAAAACATAAACGAAATTTTCCCTCATATCCAGGGTGAAAAATCGTGAAAAATTTTTCATCGGGCTTATCTGACAATTGAAAACGTATTTCACGAGCAATAAATCAATAAAACGTTTTGGTAGCTGTGCAGCGCCATGCCTGAACCCGCATATCCAAGCTGCAGTGCCGGCTGTCTCTCTCTTCCGGGCCTCATTGATTTTGCGGCGTACATCGCGCTTATTTCGCGAGCACGCAGCAGCAGCACGACGCTTCCAACTCGCTGGAAGAGTTGGCGTCTTTATACAGTATAATCTTTCGCTGAAAATACATTACAACTACACGTGAGTATTGTTGCTAAGCGATCGCTCGTTCGTCAGAAAGCACGCACTTGTTGATTTTTTTTTATTGCATTTCGAAGCAAAACGAGTTTGGAATTATTCGATCGCAGTCGCATCGTGCCTGCCAACCACACACACACAGTCCGTCCATTTTGGAACGCCTTCGATTTTTACACTTTGCTTTGGATATATAATTTCTAAATTTGGAGTGTAAAGAAAGCATAAAATACACGTTAACAATGGAGGTTTGTTGTACAGGCATTTATTTTAATGATTTTCGTTTGAATTTTTTTTGACTTTGGTGAACAAAGCGTGGCGGTTGGTTTCACGCTTGAGTGATACCTTCAGATATTATTTTTTACCAGCTTCTTTTTTAAACAAATTAAACAAAGATTCAATGATTTTTATGAAATTTAAAGAAGAAACTATGAACTTTATAGTCTCAACTTTGGAAGTTTAGTTCCATTACACATTCATTAACAATAAATTTAAAAGAATAATTAATTTTTCTTTGTTGCTTTAAGAATAAATAATTACAATTTGCAATACAGCTTAATAACTGATTTAAATTTGAACTTGAAAACCTCCTCAGGTACAATTAATCTGTAATTCCTCGGAAGAAACCACCTTGCAAAATCACATTTGTTATAAGAGATTCAGCGATATTATAATCTTGACTAACAAGTAGCATCGATGGACCAATTATGCTAATGTCTTGATGTGTTCTTTTAATACAGGGAGCAAGCATGACTCCAGATGGTTACGCAAGGGTGTATGTGGGAGGCTTGAACGAGAGCATCAGGAAGGAGGACCTGCAGATGCAATTTGAAAAGTTCGGCAAACTGAACAAAGTGTGGGTTGCTTTCAATCCACCAGGATTTGCCTTCATCGAATACTTCAACATGGACGAGGCAGAGATGGCTTGCAGCAACATGAACGGCACGGACCTGATGGGTGCAAAGTTGCGCGTGGAGATATCGCGAGGTCGCGGTCGTGGGGGTAGGGGAGGAGGCAGAGGTCGCGGGGGTGGCGGCCGTGGCGGAGGCGGCGGCGGCGGTGGTTTCCGCAGCGGCGGCGGAGGGTACGGTTCTAGGGGTGGCGGTGGCGGTTATGACCAAGGAGGCGGCGGTGGCGGTGGCAGTTACTATTCAGGCAGAGGTGGCGGTAATAGCGGACGCTACGGCGGCGGCCCTGGTGGTGGCCGGATGCGCGACAATTATGGCGGAGACGCCGGCGCTGGCGCGGGTGCTGGATATAATCAAGACGCCGGCAACGACTACTATAACAAGGACACCGGCTCATCGAGGTACCGCAGCCGTTCGCCAGCCGGACGTAACAGGTACTCATCATGATGCCTCATTCCAGCAACATAAATATGTCTCAGCTCTATATTTATATATGATCTCTTTTGGCATATGTGTATATATACATATCTACTGTTATATACATATCTCTCACATCCAATCACACATTTCCAAACCATCCAACCCTCAAAACCTTTTTACCATCGCTTCTGTTGTATGCATTCGTCCAATACCTACGAATTCACTTGGCCTGGTAGAGGACTGAGAAGACTTTCTCGTATATACTAGACGTTTATATAACACTTGTTGCTCTAACATACTATGTAGACACTTATGTTTTTTGATACGTATGCGTGCTGATCATAAGGGTTTCCATTGTGTTCATTGCAATCACTAGTCTTCTTCTACTCTAGTCAATTCTCGATATACATACATACTCTTTCAAAGAAGCCTACATATTTTCTATACAAGACACTTCGTTGTTGATCTTCGTTGTTAAAATTAATTTTAGATGCATAATTTTTTTATAAACAAAAAAACTACGTTGTTACGAGTTGCAACAGAGCTTGAAATATCTTCGTTGTCAAGTTGCAACAGAGTGCCTTCGTTGTTAAAAAAAAATTTATATAATAGGGAACCCACATTAATCATGACGGCAAGTGTACTCCATTTGTCTAATGCATGCACAGTTAAAGATATTTATATATTTTTCTAATGCTACTTTATGAATGTTGGAGGACTCTCCAAACGAGAGCTGGAGGCGTCCGCCAAAAAAAAAATTAAAAACAAAAAAACTTCTCGTCTGTAAGCAATTATTCATATATGAGTAATCAGAAAACCTATTTTTGCGATTCCATGTTCACAGTCAACGTCATCTGCGCGAATGCATTTAATTGAATCTACGCTACGTTGCCATACCGAACTCTCACTGCGGGTCGACAGCTTCGCCCGCCTTCGACGACTACCATTCTGTCCAATCTACGCAGCGACATGTGTACATAGCTTTTAAGAATCGATTGTAATTAGAGCTACGGTTAATATTACTTTTTTTTGTCTCATTTTTTTTTAAGCTATTTCAACTATTCCAATTCGATGCACATCAGGTCAACGTTTTTTTAGATGCTATTTTTTACATTTGCGAAGACAGAGTTAAGGATGAGGAAAATAAACTTAGAAAAAGACTGATTTTGATGAAAAAGAAAACATAAATTGATGACTTTTTTGCTGAATAAGTGTAAACGCTTGACTTCCATACTTAGAGTTTTAAGAAATTCTTTGAACAAGTATCCAATTATTTTACTATAATACTGATATTCATGATTATCAGGATTAGAGTTCCTGATTTTCCGAGATTTTTGAGTACTTTAGCTTATAGTATTCAATAGTTTAACTTTTTTTTTGCTTTGCTCATTCACTCTCTTAGATTGACATGCATTGATTGTTATATTGAAATTTTATCTCTTAACTTTTTATACGAAAAAGAAAAGAAAACTGAAATTTAAAACTTGATGCTTTTGTAGTATGTTAAGTTTCTAGAACAAGAAATGGTCTGCGATCGAACCGCCTGTGTTTTGTATGAATAAACATACGTTCTTGAAACTAACAATTAAAATCAATGTCACCTTATACTTTGTAAACTATCTCAAATTGATTTTATATTAAAAAACAACTTGCGCTCACTATTGCCTGCCACCCTGCCTGTCTGCCTGCCTACCTACGTCATTTGTAAAAATTTGAAGGAAATTCAAATCTCGGCTACTTCTGCTATCAATTCAAATATAATATAAAAAAACTCAAGTTCTATAAAAAATATTAATCAGTATAATTTTCATTTAAAGCAAACCCTACTAAATTTTTTTTTAACATTAAAACTTGCACCCTCGCGAAACAAGAAGTGATAAATTACTTTTCTCAAAGATTGTTAACAGTAATATCTTGTTTATATAAAAAGAAATCGACATTATTTTCACAATTCGTGCGTAAAATTGTTCAAAGTACGCTTCGCTGTTGCCTATATTTACAAGTCACGTTAAGCACGTAAGTATAATACAAATATTGATTTAAAAAAAACGACACTATAGTTCCATTCGTTTGGGAACTATCATTTTTCTTTGATTTTGGCCAGCAAATTAGATCTCCTTTCTGTATTTTGAAAAAGAGCTCTAATTAGCTGTTTAACATGATTGGGCGTGAATTCATTTGCCAGAGGACCTTTGCCATCAGCCCACCTGTCTTCAATTTCCTTCAAAGATGCTCCCAATAAAATAATCAGTTCCTTCAACTTCCTCCACTTTTGGACATGATACTCTATCAATGCAGGTTTCTGTTAATCATAAAACATTAATTTCAGGTGATTTCCATTTTCAGCTTTGCTCTATTACAAGTAAAAAAAAGAAAGAAAGAATGTAAGAAAAAAGAAAGCAATAAAATGAAGTCGTTTTGACTTACTGGAAAAATTTGTGGTATTCTTTTCACAACCATATCAAATAATGTGACCAATTCAGATGCAATGTCAGCAGGAATATCTTCTACACTTATTACTTTTGTACAAAGGTCATCTACCATATCATTGACAATACAACCAAGAGCTCTGCAATATACTTTGATTGGTAGAATTTCTATCCATACCGTTTTTAATAGTTCTAATTGTCTTATACATTGTCTTAGTGCTCTTTCTGTTGTTGCTGATAATTGAGGCATTTGGCCAATTGAAGATAAACCTTGAAAAATATTTTTTTATGAATTAAAATTCTAACTTATTTTTTACTATAAATTTTTTTTTAATTACCTGATTCACGCAAAATTTCAAAAATAATATCTCTCTGGTACTTCATATGATTCAAGAAATATTCAGAGCCTACTTGTCTAAGTAACAGTGCCTGATCAACATAAATTAAAGAAAAATTTTGTGTAGTTGCTGATTTCAGTGATTTATACTTTTGTGCCAGTGTCAATAGATGATGTGCTAAATATATGCAGCTGTTATGGAATAGAGCTGAAAAAGGTAATGTTAGTATATTGATCCATTATAATTATTTTAAAATAGAAAAAAAAACTCACCAACTTGTTGAGGTATTGTTTCTAAAAAGGATTGATGTATTTCTGGAGTTAAGGCTGCATACATTTCAAATATATTTCTAGTTGTATAAAAAAGCCTTAAAACATATTTATCAGAAATGTTATGTGCTTCTTGTAAAATGTCCTCCACTAATTGCAATATTTCTTGAGCACTTTTACTGCAATGAAATGATATTTAGAAAAAAAAACTACTGAGACAAAAGTAATTATAATTTATGACAGGTACCTTATTTGGCATTCAGGTAGTTGGAAAGTGTATTTACTTAATTTTCTGTCTATAACATTGTTACCATTTTCAAAGTCACCCTCAAGACTAGTAAAATCTGGTATATTTTCTGGCTTGTAGCGAAAAGAATCATGAAGGTCTTTTTTCATTATAATTCGAGCCATTTCTAACAGCTTTTCACACTTTTTATCAATGTACAAATCATCAATGTTACCTGTGTATTTTGATAAGAATTTCTCATTCTCATCTACAAATTTAATTTTAACTAGATAATTTTGAAACTCTTCAATTTCAAAAACTGTACATTGAAAAGTTTCCAACTCTGCTGTTGATGTTGGAATTATTTTAGAAATGCAATTGTTTGTAAGATTGTATGAAAATTCTTTGAACATGGATTGAGATAATCTAGTCAAAAAATGTTCTTCATCCCTGATTGAAACATCAAAATACTCGTGCAAGTATTGAAAGAGCAATTTTAAATTGTCTAAAACAGACTTGTAAGTTGGAGCTCTTTTCTTATTTAAAATTTCTACAGAAAATGTTGCACTTGTGCTCTCAACTAGACAGTTACTGTGAATGATTGGATTTATGAAATTTTGTAATAATTTTGAGGATAATGAGTCTATACATTTTGGCAATCTGTTCATATGACGCAGTGCTTGAACGATATCTGTCAATTCACTGAGTTCACATTTCACTTGTAATTGAGTACTTCTCTCATGCTCATTGTTCCAACAAACTTTTTCTTGCCATAGTGTTGTTATTTCTTCAATGAAGCTGTCATAAACTCTGTGATACTCGTCCTTTATAGCATTGTAAATATATAATTGCTGAATATCAGAGCTTTTCTCAATGACAAGACTATGTAGTTTCATCAAAGTTATTGCTGCTGTGGTACATCTCTGCTCCTCCACATCTTTATATTTTTCAATGGATTCAAAGCATTTATGTATTTCCAGTAATTGATTGGATAATAGAAGACTATAATTATACTCCTTCAACTCAAGCGATAAGCTTTGCAATTCTTTAGAGGATGAACATAATTTGACTTTTACCTGTGAAAAGCAATGTGTAAAGTATGATAGAAAAAAATTCTAGTAGTAAAATTTAGGATTTTTACCTCATTTTCAATTTTATTCTGCAGTACTATCAATTGACTGACAAGTTTTTCACTTTTATCAACCAAAATTTCATCTGGCTTAAGGTATGGTTCAAGCTCAACATATTTTTCTTTCATCAATTCATTTATGGTGGACTTCAATCTTGTCGTTTCCTTTTTTATTACTTGAATTTTTTCAGTGAATTCACCATTATCTTTCTCACCTAGAAGTAAATAATGAAATTATTACAAATTTCTCAATAATCATATTAATATTTAATATATTTGAAAATTCATGTTTACCTTCAACAAGCACTTCTCTTAAAAAAGATGACATTGCACTAAGTAGTAATGATTTTCACAGATGTTAGGAAAAACCAGCAATTACTAATCTTATTCAACTAACTTAATAATACACAAAAGGCCGTTTACACATTTTTTTTTACACAGAACACAGAATCCAATTAAAATATGTACCGTTCTACAGCTCGTTTATGTGCGGTGGCGAGAGTAGCGCCATATATAACCTCAAACATATACTACGTCTACTCGGTCTACTACCGACTACGTCAAACTGTGTCGAATTGGTATTTGTGTGCGTGGACTGCATGGTAAATTAATCAGCAGCCGTGCCAAAATTATGTAAAAGTAAACAAATACAATAGTGTTGTGGTTATTTATAGGCTGATGATTATGGATCATTGTATCGTGGAAGGCTGCACAGCTGGCTTGTTAAGTAATACGAATAATACCAAACAAAATTTACTTTTTAAGGTGCCCAATGTGAGTTTATAAAATCAATTAAAAAATTGATAATTCAATGTTTTTAATGTGTGCAATGAATCTTTCTGTCTACTAAATGAATAGAATTAATTTTAATATTTTTTTAAGGATCCTGATTTATTAGGTAAATGGTGTACAGCTTTAGGTCAAATTCTTGAACCAGGAGATAAAGTTTGTGATATTCATTTTAAAGAAGATGATATTTTTAAAAATTTATCAACATTCACTAAACTTGAAGGTCAGAAAACTTTAACATTCAGGAAAAGAGTCAAGTTAAAACAAGGTGCTTTACCTATTGTAAGTATTCAATTTCAAATTGATTGTTCAACTGTGGTCGTTACAGTTATGTAATTCAAATATTAAACAATTTTGTGCAGACAGTGAAAAATCCTCTGAGAATCGAAGAGCCAGAAATTTATCTGATAGACGATGCAGGTCATCAATCAGAAGATGATGTTCAAAGTAATGATGTTAGTGATGAATCCAATATGCATGTACCTCGACTATGTAATGGTGATGGTGCAAGAGAAAAGGAAAGAGATGACGAAAATCAAGATATTTTTAATGTAAATATTGATAAACTTCATTTTTATGTGTTTGTCACTTTCAGCTATTATCTTTTATGCAGCTTGGCAACCAATTTATAATTTCAAAATTTTTGATACATCAAACATCTTTATAAATATTCTATTATAGGAAATAGATGAAGAGGATATTATTTTAATAGAAAGTGAAGATGATTCTCCAAAAATCATACAACAGAGCACAGAAGAGATTTTGGACAATTATAGAAAACACAGTGTCTCTATTAAACAAGCCAATCAATCATCAGAACCAAATGATACAAGTAATGGAATCCAAAAACATTGCCAAAAGAGAAAGAATGATCAAATGTTTTCTCCAAAAAATAAGCTTTCTGAACTTGGTGTAAGTTTATAAAACAATTATTACTGTATCTTTCTCATGTGTATTTATTAAAATTCATTTTGATTCACAGATAAATCCAAGTGAAGGAAGTCTTACCCAAAATAAAATAAGAAAAACTTTATTTTCATATGGCGTAAGAATTTATCTGAATGTATTATAAAATGTTGTGTTTCATAGATACAATCATTTTTAACAAAAAAAAAAAACAATGTTTCAGCCAACTAAACACTTCACTTGCTTTGACGAGTTTAAATACATTGTACAGCAAAGAAATATAAGGCAACAATGGTGTCCTAAAATCGAGCAAAGCAGCGTCTTCTTTTCCTATGTAGATTTCGATGTGTCGAGAGTTAATTGCTGCTTGCAGATTGCTGAAGATTTTAAAGTAAATGTAAGTCTTCGCAACTTTCAAAATTTACATTTTCGAACAAGTAGCTTATCGAGGAACATTTTATTTTAGGCCTACACAGCTGACAAAGTCATCGCAATATACGTTGCTACTACAGGCGGCGTTAAGTGCATCGCTGAAGTAATCGAGATAATGAAGGTATTGGAAAAGAAAAGGTGGTGCCTTGGTCCAGGAATACCGAATGTGAAGTAATCACCAAAACTTATTATCTTTTTTAAAAAAATTTCACTTTAAAAAAATGTAATTATTGATTGAAATTATTTTGCTTAGCCGGTCACCCGATTGCATTGGCGCAATGCCCGTCAAATCGATAAGTGACAGTTGCGCCGCCTGCATGAAAGAAAAATTAGATTCTTTATCGCACACGAGGGAGCTTGCAAACTGCAGGATAAAATTAGAGGAATCCAGACACAAATACGAGTTGATGAGGAAAAAGCATCATTACGCAAACTCTCAGGTATTTAAAAAAAAATCGTGGCCTTACAAGTATTTCAAACGTGTAAATAATTATGCTTTCGTTCGTTGCAGTACGAAAGATTGAAATCGGAAAACAAAATATTGGAATTCCAAGTGGATGAGGCGAAGAAAATTGCTATAAACGAGGTTTTAGATAGGCTACCGACGTTACAACAATGCGTTGTACGTTACTTAATACACTCGTCTTACACGGTAAAAAGTGCTCTACGATACAGCGACACGTGGATCAATGAGTGCCTTGTGATGCGAGCCATGAATACGGCTTTGTACGAATACATGAGGCACAAAGAAATATTACCATTGCCGTGTCTTGACACGTTGAAAAAACACAAATTCAAAACTGCATCTACGGAGGAAGATTCGAAGGTACCTGATCCCGATGTCACAGTTGACAATTCAAGGTTACCTGAATTACCGGACGAGATACCCGATCCTGTAATAGTCATCACAACTGTAAAAGATTTCGAATCACCAGTGACAAACGAATTGACAGAAACTACTGAACCTTCAGCGATACTCGAATCCGCAGAGATGATCGAATCCGCAGAGATGATCGAATCCGCAGAGATGATCGAATCCGCAGAGATGATCGAATCCACAGAGATGCTCGAATCCACAGAGGTGCCTGAATCTACAGATTCTAATGACTATGGTATCATTGATATACCTCCGGAGTGTATTATTTCCGAAGATGTTGCGTTTGAAGTGACTGTGTGTACTGAACCTATTGAAGAAGAACAATATTAAGTGTTGTGTTGTTTTGTCATTGATCGTTCATTGCTATAGGTTTAAAAAAGGATCATTGTAAATATTTCATCTTCATTCGTCATCCCGGAAAAAGATAATGTAATTAATAAACTATTTGTTATGAAATTTGTATAAAATATGATTTATACAATTGGAAAATTAGCTCATAATTTTTTTTGTAAGGATAATTCTCATTGATCACTAGATTTCCTAGGCACAACGCCATCTCTCTCGAACTCCTCTCTCAACTTGAACTTTTGTATCTTGCCACTTCTGGTTTTCGGGAAATCATCTCGGAATACAATGTAACGTGGTATCTTGAAATCGGCAATCTTTCCTTGGCAATAATTTCTCACATCTTCAGCAGTGAGTTTCGCATCTTTACTCTGTCTAATACACGCGCAAATTTCCTCGCCGTAAACGTCGTCGTGAACGCCAAACGCGTGAACTTCCATGATTTGTGGGTGTCCCTCGAGAAAATATTCAATTTCCTGCTCGACGCATCGAACGATTACTTCAATTTCAATTAAAAACAAAAAATGATTTTATTACCTTGGAGAATATATTTTCTCCGCCTCGTATCAGCATATCCTTTAATCTCCCAACGATGAGTCCATAACCATCTTTTCTTAAAATATACCGATCGCCAGTTTTGAACCAACCATCTTCCGTAATAGCTTCCCTTGTAGCTTCCTCGTCACCCCAGTAGCCCATCATTACGCTGTAACCCCTTACGTGAAGCTCACCGGGAGTACCAAACGGGACAATATTACCATTTTCGTCCGTCACCTGCAAGAATCATCGTCAAATTTAATAGAAAATCACCACGAAAAATAAAGGAAAGAACTCACTTTTATCTCGAGGTGGTCTGAAATACATCCAACAGTAGTATCCGTTAGTTCGGGATCTTCATTAGGTAGTGTTTGATTAGTCACAGCCGTCGTTTCTGTCAGTCCATAAGTCGTCTAAAAATTATGAAATACAATCATTTAATCAAATTTTCTTATTAAACACGAAAGTAACTCACCGATATCCTATCGAACCGGAAGCATCGTCGGATTCTTTTGAAAAGCTCGGGTGAAGCTTGCGCACCACCGATCGCACCGGCGAACATCCAGTCGATTTTCATTTCCATGCGACTTTGCACGTCGATCATGTTTGTCTGCAAAAATAAGGAAATAAATTCTTCGGTATTGATTGTGAAATAAAATATATTTTATTTACTTACCCACATGGTCGGTGTACCGAAAATAACGTTACATTTCTCGCTTACAATGGTGTCGAGTGATTTAACCGGATTGAACGTGGGATTCTCAAGGACAAGCGTGAAACCGGCGTGCAATTGACCGACAATACCAAAAACCATAGCGAAACCATGAAACGGCAGGTTCAAACAAATCTTGTGACTCTCGTTCAACTCGATTCTTCTTACAGCCTGAAAATGCGATTATGTATTATATATATTCCGAAAAATTATAAATATTATTTTTTACACTCACTTGCTCGGCATTGTTGACGATCGATCTATGCGCCAACAGTGTAGCTTTAGGAAATCCCGTGGTACCAGAAGTGAATTGAATATTAGTACCACCCCATGGAGCGATTTCCACTTGTTCCTCCTTCACAGCTTCCACTTCCATCCTGCTGGCCAAGTTCTCGATGACGGACAATCGTCGCGTACCTCTACGATAATTCAACCATTCATAAATGTATTCCAGCTTTAAAAATTCAAATGTTGGAATCACAACTCAAAGAGTTGAGTATCACCCTCAATTGTAAATGTTGGAAGAGTCGACTGGAAACACTCGACTTATCAATCTAACGAGGGCAAGGTTTTTCTGATGGAAAGAAAAATAGGCAAATATTTTTGCGACGTTTCGTC
>JAWWMK010000008.1:15392852-15416219 GCA_035047105.1 Galeopsomyia nigrocyanea | reverse complement strand
TTTTCTTTCCATCAGAAAAACCTTGCCCTCGTTAGATCGATAAGTCGACTGTTTCCAGTCGACTCTTCCAACATTTAAAAATTCACTTCAACTTACGGCACATGTTTGTCAGTATAGAGAATTATATGATCGAGCACAGGTGAAGTCTTCTTGGCAGCAAGCAACATCTCCGCGTACCTTTGACTCTTAAAGAATTCCGGCGCAACGACAGCTCTCGCGCCAATTTTATTCAGACAATAATCCAACTCGTTGAACTGATAAAAAGCGTTGATACTGGCGATTATCAAACCAGCGCGAGAGGACGCGATATAAGCTAATTGCCATTGCAAATCGTTGGGTCCCCAAATACCGATTCGATCGCCTTTCTTCAAACCGATTTTTTTGAAACCCGCCGCTATGCGATCGGCGCGTTGCAGAAGTTGAGAGAAGGTGAGACGTTGATTTTGATGAACCGATATTACACACTCGCGATTTGGCCATTTTTCCACTGCGGTTTCTAATAGTTTGCCTACCGTTGTCTCCAATAACGGCTTGTCGCCTGGGTTGCGGATGTAAGCTTCTTCGGGATTTGGAATTTCGAGGCTGAGATATCGCTTTGTGATAATAGTTCTGTAATCTTAAAGTTTGACTTTGAGACAGAAATTTGTAGAATTAGTTGTACTGATGCGGCAGTAGAAAATTTTTACGAGATAATATTCGTGTTAATATAAATTATTTTCTATTTCGTGAGAACCATCAATTCGTACGTGTGAGAAACGATTAGCATATAGTATCATAATACAACGTTTTAACAATGAAAATATAATTTAGAAATTCAGCATAACGTACCGTTGATCGCATTATTTAGTCCGATGACATGGATCACACGTCTCCTCAGCATCTTGCTTATTTGACGACTGAATATATGAGACGATGTTGCACGCCACTGGCAACGTTTGTTTTATTCCGAGCAGAGCTGTGATAATGCGATAATGATTCACAAACAGCCGCGCGGTCTACTTTATCTTAAACGTATCTACTTTAAAACGAGATTTCCAATATGTTCACGAAACTTGGCTTAGAAGAAAAAATTTGTTGATTTTGTGGCTGGGTAATGTAGTGATTTAGTCTTTTAGTGAGGTAAAAATTGAATCTATTAAAAATCTATAAAAATATACTGTTGGGTTTTCAAGCACTCGCAAAGTGCGTAGTTATAGCACAAATGTTTATCTAAAAATTTTTGCTTCTCAAAAGTATTGTTATAGAGTTTTTTTTTACCTTAAACCATTCGATAAATTCAGAGCACAAACTATGTAAACTTGACTATAGTTAGTATGTGGATATGCGAGTTGACAAAGCCAGGAAGTTTTTTTTTGGCTATAAAGTAATGAACAATGAAAAAATTGATTATTAATTTACTCAATCCAGCTCGAAATATCGAATTCAAAAACCGAAATCCAGTGATATTGATAATAATCGAATTCGGTGAATAGACGCTCAAAAGCGCGAAGAATAATATAATTATGATAGCACTTCGATATGAGCCATTAACACCTTTAATGCATTGTTTCCATAATTTTATTTGGCATCAATCACATCATAAAAAACATGTCTTTCTTAAAAACCTAACATTAATTATATCTAAAGTAAAAATACATTCTGTATAAAAACATCACACGCGAAACATACATTATATAAGTATACAATCACTAAACTTTTTTCATCGGTACCATTCCTTTCCCCTCCAGATCTTCTTTCAGCTTGAACTTTTGTATTTTACCACTCCCCGTCTTGGGAAATTCTTCGCGGAATACAATGTATCGTGGAATCTTATATTTAGCAATCTTTCCATTACAATAACTACGAAGTTCATCGGCAGTGAGCTGAACACCTTTACGAAGTCGAATGCACGCGCAAATTTCCTCGCCGTAAACGTCATCGTGAACGCCAAAGGCGTGTGCTTCAATGATCGCCGGGTGACCCTCGAGGAAAAATTCGATTTCCTGAAAAAAAGTCGAATCTTGTTAAAGTACAAAGTTTCCAAAAAAAAAACAAAGAAAATTTACCTTTGGAAATATGTTTTCTCCGCCACGTATCAGCATATCCTTCATTCTGCCGACAATGTGTCCGTAACCGTCTTTCCTCAGCACATATTGATCGCCAGACTTGAGCCAGCCATCTTCTGTAATAGTCTTTTTGGTTGCTTTTTCGTCGGCCCAATAACCGATCATCACGTTGTAACCGCGCACTTGAAGTTCGCCCGGCGTTCCGAACGGAACGATGTTGTTTTTGTCATCCGTTACCTGCGAAATTTTAATTTTTTACTACGTCTGTGATATTGATTGAATGAAAATTATATGCAAGGATTTTACTTTGATTTCCTCGTGATCGGAAATGAAGCCGACGGTCGTGTCCGTTAACTCTGTAGGCTCGTCCGGTAGAGTTTGATTCACCAATGCTGTTGTTTCTGTTAGACCATATGCTGTCTGAGAAAAAAAAGAGAAAATAAATTATTCTCAACTCGATTAAATAAAAAATCAATACCATACAACTTTTTTCTCAAACTAAAATTCAAATTATCGCGTGCGATCACTCGGTAATGAAAAACCACTCCCAAATGACACGTCGCTATATTTTTTTTTTGATAGACTTGCAAATAGAGGTGAATCGGTTTTCATAGTGGAATGCCGAGATGGAGAGAGAGGGCGCGTGGCACGAGCTATAGTAGCATACGTAGAGGGTGGAAGCTCCTCGCAAGCGCTCGCTACTACAACATGCTAAAGATATGCGCATAGATAGAACGCCAATGAGAATGTCAGTGAACTCTAGGCCGCGCCGAAACTCTTCTCTCTCTCTCTCTCTCTCTCTCATGTAGTCGATAATCTTTCGCTCTCAGAGCTTTTTAGTGCGAGATAACGTTCCTCAATTTCCAGTTCTATTTTTAGTCGCACTCCATGACTCTATTTTGACTTACAAATGTTTACAGAGTGTTGAATGCATTTCTAAATTTACTTGGAGGTATTTTTTGTTCGAAAGATTTTGTGTATTTAAGATATTAATTTTTTTTTTTTCAAATTACGTATCTAACGATTTTGTTTTAATAGTCGAAATAAAAATTGACATTGCTTACCGTGAGCCTTTGGAATTTAAAGTGCTCGCGAATCCTCTTGAAAAGTTCAGGCGAAGCTGGCGCTCCACCGGTCACTCCGGCGCGCACCGAATCGATTTTTGCTCCGGTGCGAGTTTGCACGTCAATCATGTTGGTCTTCGTAACAAACAGATCGATCATCGTAAATTTTCTCAAAAATAGGACTTTTGATAAAACTTACCCACATGGTCGGTGTACCAAAAACGACATTGCATTTCTCACGGACGATGGTTTCGACTGATTTCACAGGATTGAACGTTGGATTCTCAAGTACAATTGTTGTGCCGGCGTGGAGATGACCACTGACTGCCATTACCATGCCAAAAGCGTGAAAGAATGGGACATTCATGCAAATTTTTTCGCCGTCTAACTGCATTCTTCTCATTCCCTAGAAAAAAATATTTTGATTGATCTATGCTCATTAAGAAGTATCGTGGAAATTTTGAAAACTCGCAGTTGTCGTAGCCTCATATTATACTCGATTAGCTTGGGACTTTTGGAAGATTTTCAAATGATTTGGAGTGGTTTTATGTTACAACACTTTTTTTTAAGTAAAAAACAGGAATCAATCAACGAATTTTTCTCACAAACAATATTTATGGTGGATGAGGCAAGATAAGATGATATTAGTAATTTACAAAATTTTATTTAATTGACCTTCCGTTGCTTATAACTTTTTTACAAAGCTCCCTGATCACCTTGGGCTGTAATATCGTAAAATATACGACAAAAAAGAAAAAAACTGACTGTACGGTAACTCTTGACAATTTAAAATGATGAATAACTTCACTGAGATTTTATTAAATTTTAAGATTCTAGTTTTTGAAAATCTAATTTTAGTTGCTTGTAACTTCTTGTCAAAGCGCGTGTCATCTTGGATTACATAAAATGTTATAAAGCTTGTTAAAAATCATAAAATTGAAAATATTCATGAGACTGTTGAGTGAGTTGCCTTAGAAAATTTTGCACAAGAAACCACAGTAACAATGATTTTCTTATATAGGTATTGTGATAAAATTTTAATACACGAATCATTTTTTTTTTTTTTTTTTTTTTTTTTTTTCAAAATTATTCAGCTAATAATCTTATCAAATAAAACTTTGAAGTATAGCTCATATCATGTCGTTGTGATGCATCAGCTTTTGCAAAGAAAAGTTTATCGATAATGAAAACTAAATTGTCATCATCGACATCAACATTCAATCAATTTCCATAAAAAAAAACAATTTTTCCATCCCGATTCCTCACCTGCGCTGAATTATTAACGAGCGACCTGTGTGACAAATGCGTCGCTTTTGGAAATCCCGTAGTGCCAGAAGTGAATTGAATATTCGTACCACTCAAGGGTGAAATGTGACCTTGTTCCTCTTTCACAGCTTCCACTTCGATTCGACTTGGCAAATTCTCGATATCATCGAGACGTCGAGTACCTCTGCGAAAAAAAAAATGAAAAAATTCAGTCATAAATTGTCGAACTGCGCAGCATTGAGCGATTAATGAACGGTTCTCTAGATGATGTACGGTGGCTTTTAGCCTGATTGCTTATATGGGCGCAGCTCGGTAGGTCGAGGTAAACGCGCTTCCGGATCTCCCCCCTTTCCTTTTTTTTTTCCTTCTTCTAAAGAAGTTCCAGGCCCTTTTGTTGTAAAACTGCATTATAAGTTGGCTAAGGTCGTACAAGGTATATTCAAATGAGATGGGTTTATTAGGTGGCCGTGTTACGGTGGGCAGAAAAAAAATCGGGCCACGCTTTTTTTTTTTTTAGCGCGTGGGTTCATTAGTAGATGGGATTTGTATTGATGTTGCGGAATTGAAAGCATGAAAATGCTGTTTGTAAGTCTTGAAGGTCGACTTGTAAAAAAGAAAATACTGTGCTATTGAAATTTAAATTGAGAAAAAGCAAAAAAAATCGTCCTGATTACGTGACACGCACTTTTCGAGCAATAACCGAATCAATTCACTTCTTTTTCTTTTTCAAGTAGTAAGAAAAAAAGTATTTTACATGTGGGAGGATCCCTTGTCGTGATTAAAAATGTCTACGGCACGAACTAGCGTTATATAATCTCGAGAAGTAAATCAGTTTTGAGAGAGTAAATGCATGCAAGAATTAAAAGTTACACTTCCGCATATTTATTTACATTATGGTTGAATAATATTCGTTTGCTACATTTTTCATACTTACAAAAATTAAAATTTATTTCGATACGCGATTCTACGAAAAGCAAATCAATTTCAAACCAAAATCGCGTTCGCGACAACATCTTCGACAAAAACTCGAAATATATATATTATCGCGGGGGCGATGATGGACACTACAGGAGGATGCTAGCCAAAGAATAGAAAGAAAAGAAAAAAACAAGCAAAGATCGAATATTCATTTAACCCAGTTTTAAGGGGGTAGGAGAGAGAGTATAGTAAGTTGCTCGATCAGCTCGTCACGCGATATTCATGAATACTCGCCGCGTCGAAAAGTCAACCGACGGAGAATTATTACGCGCGCCAACGGATTAATGCCGATGCACGCGATCTGTTATTGTCCGTCCGATTGCTTGCCAGATCGGTTAATCTATTGTTCGCCGTCGCCGCTGCTGCTTCTGCTGCTACTCACACAAATTTTCCGATATGTAATGCTGCTACCTACCTATCCTGTCTGCCTGCTGATGATAATCAGTTAGATTTCTTCTGCACGAAGATTGTTAAATGTACAAATATTGCACGATTTTTAAAACAATTGATATTGTTTAAATAAAGAAAATTTTTTTTTGTAGTAACGTTATCACGTAGATAAGATATCATTAGTGCGACGTATCTAGTTCTACACGTGTGTAATAGTGTAGATAACTTTTCAATACAGATTAATGAAAAAAAACAATTATCTAACATTGTCTTTCCTCGAGTAAATAAAATACAATACAATTTAACTGATTAGAAATTATTAAATTGTTAGGCGTCATTGCACCATAATTGTCTTTCGTTTAATTATCGTACGTTGACTCGACAAGTCTAAGCGTGCTTTTCCAAAAGTTTCGAGACAATTTCACAACAGCAATTCGCAGGCTAGTTTACTTTGTATCGATCGCGCGTCTAATGCCTGAATATAAACCCAGCAATTCAGGCAATTGAAAGTCGCGTATACGCACACTGTATATAGGAGCAATCACACACACACGCGTGATTTCAACCATGATGAAAATTTCAACACAGAGAAAAAAAAAGAAGCTACAAATCGACACAACTTCCGCATACAAGCAAGACAATGAAATAACTCACGCCACATGGTCTTCGCCGTAGATGATGACGTGATCGAGATGAGGGGAAGTCTTCTTCGCCGCGAGCAACATATCCGCATACTTTTGGCTTCTGTAAGATTCCGGCGCGACGACCGCTCTCATGCCGATTTTGTTCAGGCAATACTCCAATTCGCCGAATTGATACATTGAATTGATACCGGCGATTATGAGGCCAGCGCGAGACGATGCAATATAAGCGAGTAGCCATTGATAGTCGTTTGGACCCCAGATACCGATTCGATCGCCTTTTTTCAAACCGATTTTTTTCAATCCCGCTGCTATGCGATCGGCGCGTTGAAGAAGTTGGGAGAAGGTCAGACTTTGATTTTGATGGAGCGAGATTATACTTTGACGGTTTGGATATCTTTCCGCTGCGGTTTCCAACAGTTTGCCGATTGTTATTTCTTGCAGTGGTACTGTGCCTGGATTTTTTATGTAGGCTTGATCGGGATTGGGAATCTCTAGGTGCAAGTATCGTTTTTGGTGGATACTGCATGTGATGTTCCTGCAATCTGCAAAACGATTGTTTACTTTTTATGTTTTTTTATTGATAGAAAAAAGAAAAGAGTTCGAAATAATAGAGGCGATTGGACAATTTTATATTATTTGAAAGATATGTGAAGGTAATCGACAAGTATTTTATCTACTGTGGTGTTAAACGTCTTTCGATAAAAACCACATAGTATATAAGCATAATAAGAAATATAGAGAGAAAATGTGATCTGCAATACATATTAATCACTGATAATTGGCAATCAGAGTACAATGAAAAATTTGCAAACAAATAAATAAATATTGTGCTGATTACAGTTACATTGACACACTTGAAATATTAGCACAACTCGTTTGCACATTACCGTTGAAATTTTTTCAAAAATTAATCTTAATTAATCTATCTAAAACAGTTTCCTTATATTTAATTTAAAAATATATACTCATGCATTCGATTTATCAGTCGGAAGGTAATAAAATTATCATTTTAAGCATTGGATTTTTTTTATCATCTATAACCTTTGAGTATCATTTTTTACTTAAACAAATTCGTGATCGTTTTGGCTACAATGATATTAAAAAAAAAGAATAATTAGCAAATAATAACGAAACGGTTCAAATCCCAAACAAAAATAAACAAACTAATGATCATTACTCCAAAATGATAGACCTTGATTATATGTAACACCTACAATGTATACGTGTGTAACTCAATAATATTCCATTCATCGTATCAATGGAGATTGCATTAACTAATACAAGTAATAGCGTGTAAATTACGATGAAACAGAGTCTGCATACGTCACAGCATATATTACTTAATAATATTCACGAGGAAAACTTTGAAATAAACGATACCATTAATTGCGCTCTTTTGCACAATTCTGACGTTCCTCAGCATCATCTCTCAAATACTGCTGTCAACGATTTTCCCGAAAATAAAAAAAAAGGACAACTCACAAATTGTCAGCTGATTTTGCGTCAAAACGATACAGACACACACACATACACGCGCGCACACATGAGCTCGCGTCGACAATGAATCTGCTCTGCGGACGCAAGTCGAGCGTCACCCAAGCGATTCTCACAACACTGCGGAGCCACGTCGACGTCTGATTCGCAACGTACTGTTATGTAGATAGGTACACATATGCACGTTAAGTAGCAGTTGACCCTCACAGCCCATCCGTGATGTCATTATCTCCGCTTTCATCATTTTTTTTTCTTAATCGACTTTTCGTTGGAAGCTGATGAGTTGATAAGCAGTGATTAGATTGTTTTCTTTTTTTAAGATAGTGACAATGCAAGAACTTTTTTTTAATACGAATGAGATGTTAATTTGCATATGCTTGAGCGTTGTTTTCGATTTAAAGAGTTGGCGAGTACGATCTAACGAGTTTTCTTTTCAGTGTTACACGCAAGTACACTTCTCTAGAGGTTAACGTGAAAATGAGTTTATTAATTACAAAGTTTAGAGCCAACAAGTGTTTTTCACAACTTTTTTTTACATGTACATGTATACTTCGAACATTTATTACTAAAAAAAAAATTTCAACTCAATGATTGAATGCTTCAGACGTCGTTATTTATTCGAGTAAATTAGCATTTCAAAATACACTCACGTCTCATTAATTACCCGTTTACAAATTCTAATTTATTTTAATGTTTCTTTATTTCGGTATATGTAGTTTGTCAATACACACGAAGATAAGCATTATCAATTGCGTCAGTGAACATTTTTTCCTCAGCCAACGAAACAAAGAGCAATAACTCCGTTAAGCAATTCAGTGATTGCAAGTTTTATCAGAGAGCCGGTCAAGTATATTATCAAATTCAAAGTCTCATCGAAAACAACAAAGAACAATGAAAAAACTTATCAAGATACCCAATCCACCCACAAAGTTCGAGTTGACATGTCGAGAAAGTAAAAAAAAAAGGAAAAAATATGAGAAATAGTATGGAAAAGTCAAAAAAAGAACAATCACGATCGAGAAGGAAGAAAAACGAGTGGAATAATCGGGCTAATAAGCGTCGCTAAAGAAAAGGCCGAATGGCGTGGTCGCGTGCCGGTGGGGGTTTGGAGAGCATTTGCATAAAGCCAAGTAGTAGTGTTAGTGGTAGTAGTTGTTGTTGGTAGTAGTAGGTAGGTAGGTATACAGAGAAAGAGAGAGAGAGAGAGCGAGGGGGTTGGTCTCCTTGGCGGCAAGTCTCATTGGTCGAGGGGGGCAGCCCAAGGCTTTAAACCAGGCCGGAGGAGCAGCTCGCGGCGGAATCAGTGAACGATCGGCACTGACTTGAGGCGCCTACCCCCCGGCAGTCTTGCGTAGGCCTCTGCAGTGTCCGTATATCAACAACAACACTCACTTGACCCTATCTCTAGCCACGCTAGTGACTCGGTATATCATTATTTAAACAATTTTTTTTTTCGTTTGTTTTATTTTGAGGTGGTGTTTATTGTTTGTT
The DNA here is from genome assembly GCA_035047105.1 of Galeopsomyia nigrocyanea. Classification (NCBI taxonomy): domain Eukaryota; kingdom Metazoa; phylum Arthropoda; class Insecta; order Hymenoptera; family Eulophidae; genus Galeopsomyia; species Galeopsomyia nigrocyanea. The sequence goes on along the minus strand of JAWWMK010000008.1, from coordinate 15,406,847 downwards.
TGTTTGTTTTATTGTGTGTACTGTTTCTTCAGTGATTTTTAATTGACAATCCGACGGGTACCAACCATTGGTTGACGGTTGAGTTTTCGGTGTAAAGCTTGCGAGGAGCTTGCAGATAATCCGGTAAATTACGACCAGTTTCGTGGGATTTACGTAATATTTCTATCAATGAATTTACAATAACATGTTTTTCAAACAATATCTTGATAGAAATATTCGGAAACTTGTGACGAGCTTGCAGATAATCCGGTAAAATACGACAAGTTTCGTGAGTTTTTCATAAGATTTCTATCAATGAATTTACATTCAATTGTTTTCCAAACAATACCTTGGTAGAAATATCACGAAAAATTCAAGAAAAATTCATGAAACATGCTAGAATCGACCGGTTGATCCGCAAGCACTTCGCAGGCTTTCTATAATGGGTGCCTTAAATTTGTAAAAGGTATTTTTTATTTTTTTAAATCCGGATTTCAAGTAAAAGCTCTGTTCCTTGATAAATTTTTGTCATATATTTCATTATTAATCTTAAAAATATCAGAATCAACTCATACCGCAGTGAACATAATTAAAATATTAAAAAAAAAACAATCTCACCACCTCAACCTAAAACAAAACCCATCCCTGTCAAAAATCTCAATCTCGAACGCACTCTTGCAAATCCTCAGTACAACGATGTAGCCGTGTGTGTGTCAAGACCAAAAAAAAAAGAAGAAGAAAGAGGTAGAAAGAATGGTCGAGCGCTGAGGAGTGCTCCTGCCGAGAGTGAAATAGAGAAAGCAAAAGCTCAAAAACAGCAGCAGCAATGAGTAGCGGCAACGCGAAGAAAGGCGGAAGCGGCGCGGCTGGCAAGCAAGTCGCCGCCGCCGCCGACGACAAGTTGAAAAGTGCCTCGAAAGAGGATAGTCCAGCCGGAAGTGGTGGTGGTGTTGCTGGTGGTGGTTCGAGTAAAGACGACACACCAACCGGTGTCGGTAGCAATGGCGGACCATCGTCGCAGGAGACATCCCAACCCAGCAGTAAACCCGGAAGTGCTGGTGCAACTGCCAGAGAAGCGGCCCAGAGGCTGTTGGGAGTTGCGACGCGCGGCGAATGGTCCGCTGCCGACCAACTTCTCAAGACCCTCGAGAAGGTCGTGCAGAGCGCTGGAGAGGAGGCTAATTTGCAACCGCTCGCCGGTGTTATTGACTCTGTAAGTTCCTTTCAACGTTGTTTTTATGGGATGTAGTTTGAGTTTTCATGGATCGTTGCCAAAATTTTTTGCTTTCAATCTAGTGCAATGTCGTGCATTCTTTTTTTTTTTAAAGTAAAATGATAGGTACGTACTTTTCAAGGTAAACGCTGTTGGTACACAGATAAATATTTTAATGAGTAACGATTATTCAAATTTTAAACGAATTCAAAGAACATAAAGAACGACGATCTAATCGCTCTACCACGGAGTTGCAAAATCTTGCGAAAAAAGGAATTCTCGCGAATAACGTAAAAAAATGTATCGTAAAAGCTCTTATCTCAATCGAATTCATAGCTCCCGTAAGTGTTTTTCCCGGGCGCAGGATCGTAATTTTTTTATTTTTCGACTAAATAAAAGTATGCAGAACGAATGAAAAAGTCACGCGAGAAGTTTTATCTTTAAATATTCATACATATACATTTGAAGTTTAAATTCGTTCTTTCTTTTTTATTTCCTGCGCGACTTATAATTTCAATAAGTATATAGTATATTCGATTGGTACACGCTTATCTATGTATAAATATTTCGTGTTTGCAAACAGTTAAACTTTTAGCACTGAAAAAAAATTTCTATGAATTATTTTTTTAAAATCAAAAAATTCACTTCGAAATAGATCCATGAAACACGCACGAATAATAATTTTTGCAATTTTTGATCATCACAAAAGAAAAAAATTAAATATTCATCATAAAAATCTCTGAAAATCTGTTTCAGCAAACTGGAATGACACCGTTCATGTGCGCAGTGAAAGACAATCGTACAGCCTTCCTCGATCGTATGATCGAGTTGGGCTCGGACGTAGGAGCGCGAAACCACGTGAGTTCTCCTCAACATTCTAAGGAATTTCATTATTATTTTTTTTTCTCTCGCAAAGTGTATACACAATATTATAAAAAAGCGTATAAAGGTTGCGTGAGCTTAGGCCAAGGCCAAGGGGGAATAAAAGCCGTACACACATATGTATATACACATATAGAGGCAAGTAGGTTGCGAGTCAGTGGGACGAAAAAGTGGGTTCGCGCGCGGCGCGTTTAAAGGGGCGATCGGCGGCGACGATATCAAAAGGCACAACCTTAAGCAGGCAGCATTGACCAGCAGGTTAAACTCGCGTTCACGCGATCTCAATCGCTTATATACTGTACGCGCAGGCGACTTTAATGCTTTTCTTTTTTTACGCTTGAGATTCGTTGTGAAGTCGGTCGATTCCGTTTCTTTTTTTTTTTCGGAGGGTGGTGAGACTTGATAATAATTATCGTCGAGAAAGTAGGATACAAAATTCTGACTAATCATCTTTTTTCTTCGAGGAAGCGAAATGTTCAATAAGGAGCTTTCAGTTTTCATTTGCGTGGAATAGATGAGTAAATAATTTGGAATCTCGTTATATTATCAGATATTTCCATAGGCACTCCCCCCTTAATTTACAATCCAATGCATATCATCGCGATGATTTCTACGCTCGCGCTCGCACGAAGTTTTACGATTGATATTTCACCCTCCTCGAAGGCGCGGTCGTTCATTAAAAGCTCTTTTGCAACCTCGACGATCGATCAATTTTTCCGTTTATTGTTGCACACAGGATAATTACAATGCCCTGCACATCGCGGCGATGTTCTCCCGGGAGGACGTCGTCAAGCTTCTACTTTCCAAGAGGGGCGTCGATCCTTACGCACCAGGAGGAGTGAGTTTCCATTAATTTTTTTTTTACACACATGAATTTTACAACTCTTTCGTACACTACTATACTGCTTATCGTATGACTTCTGTCGCTCTATCTCTATATATATACTCCTTTTTCCGAAAAGTTTTTTCTTTTTCGTTGAAAAACATACAGGACGTAAGTATGTAATTTTATAGATGAAAAGTTTTGATTTTTTTTCTTTTTCGTTTTCATGTAGTGTAAATATACTTCTGGTTTTTTCTATATTTTCAATGTATAAATGCACTGTATAACTTTTGCATGCTGAATTCATCGTTGTGACGATTGATGTGTAAATAAATGTCGCAACATTTTGTAAATAGAGCACGTATCTAATGAAAATTATTGGTGATTCGGTATACATAATTTTTTTTACTATGGATACACTGAATAAAATGTTTGTTGTAATTTTCAAAAATAAAATGTACCAGCCTAAGCAACAGACTGCAGTTCACCTCGTGGCATTACGACAGACGGGAACTGCAACGTCTATTCTTCGTGTTCTTCTGGCTGCGGCAGGACGGGACATCCGTCTGAAAGTAGATGGCGTAAGTATTCTTCAGTCGAAATTTTCCTATCTATCTGTTTTAATAAACTGATTTTGCGATAGCTTACATTACAGTTAACATGTATTTTGCGATAAATTTGTCATCGAACAAAACTATTGGGGACGACTTCAAGCGATTAGAGCTTGAAAAAAAATTAAAAAATTAAAATTTCATACGAAAATACCAAACACATAATAATAATAATAACGATCCATTCCAACGAAAAAAAAGAACTTAACACAGTATCTACTTCTAAAAAAAAATTCCCCAACGTAAACTCGCAACTCAGCTCGAAAGTACAGCAGCTAACAATTATCCTCTATTTTTAGCAAACTTCCCGTTCGACAGAACGAAGTAAAAAAGAATTTCATTCGCCTACGAGAAGATTTTTCCTCTGTCGTCCTCCTCTTTTTTTTTGTATACATAGCAATATATAACTAAAGTTGATCGCGTGGCAGGGGGCTATAGCCCCGAAAAGCGAAAAGCAGCCCTCTCTCTCTCTCTTCGAGGCTGCACAAAGTTGAAATGGCGCTTAGATAGGCTTCTACACCCCTCTCTCTCAGATTTTTTTTTTCATTTCACTCCGTGGAAAGGGAGAGAGACGCTTTTAAAGGTAAAACGTTGCTCGTTCGCGTGCACGAAAGTCAGCGCCGACTGGCACCAAGTCTTTCTCTCTCTCTCTCTCTCTCTCTCACTCACTCGCTCGCTCTATGCCCATAATTTGTCTATGCGTCTCCTGCGGGCACACGTTGCTATCGGGGATTGATCTTCGAGGAAAACGTATGCTCGCGTTGTTTGTGTACCTTGTAAGGATCGTGTATGCTTGATTTGTTGCAGCCGTGGGTTATTTGGGAAAAGTTACGGTGTGCCGTGGAGCTTTCGTCATCATTCATTTCGAGAAAAAACATTTGGGTGATAATTTTTCGTCGTCTATATAATTAACATTTTCGATATGCGAAATTTTTGTGTTGCATCGCGCGACTATTTATGTTAATGTTTTCTTTTTTTCGCAATCTGGTCAATAGACCTATTACTCCACATTCGTAGATATATATGAGTCATGACGACGAAGGATATTCGTTACAAATATACAAATCGATTTGGAAACCAGGGAAACCCAATACCGCGTCTCCAATGTTTCTTCTTGATTTATTGTAATAGCTATTATAACTGCACTAACGTGAAATCGTTTTTTAAAAATCGTTACGTCGTTAAAATTGTAACACTGAATATCCGATCGAACGTTGTTTTTATAAAAGAACGAAAAAAAAGAGCTTTCGTAAACTTGCAACAACAACAAAAAGCGCACACAAAAAAATCGATCTCGTCGAGTTGGTGTCGAGATAAAAACTTGAAATCGGCACACCGATCGACAAAAAAAAAGAGGTACAAGGAATAAGTAAGTCATATTTCCGTGTGGGGGAATATTTCAGTTGTATATAGCGAACGAGCTTGCAAAGAGAGAGAGAGAGAGAGCAGAGCTCGCGAGATGCGCGCGTGTGTGGCATTACTAAAATCGCGTATTGGGGAGGGTAGGGCTTAGAGCTTCGAGTCGTCGACGAGGGTTCGATCGGTTTTCGGGAAATGTGAGAGTTTCGTCGCCGTCGCGAGATATAGTAAAACCAGCGCGGCCTTATACAGTCAGTTACCAGTTTGCCTTCGTTGCTCTTGCAGTTTGCTTCTCCTCCGTTGTTTTTTTTTCGGTTGTTTTTTTTTTTACTTCTTCGCGAGCGATGAATGATTGTCATGTGGCCGGGCAAATCAGTGGTGGTGGAGAGCGACGAGAATCGACGTAACAAGAATTTCGTGACGCAAAATCGGCGATTAGCCGGTATCGCCAAGTACTGGCAGAATGCCGTGAGAAATGTCGTGGAGAACGAAGTGCGCGCACAAGACGGCAGCTTGGTTAGTCTAAGCACAATATCTCCCTCTCTCGGTTAATTTGTTTCAAGGTTTTGGTTTTTGCGGGACGACGAGTTGCGAGTGTTTCGTGACGATAGTTTCGAAATCAATTATAGGTATCGGTGTGTTTTGTATTGATTTACGCTCGCACGGGATTGGAGGATAACGACTGATCTGTCAGGGTTGCTTGCCAAGTTTAGGTATTAGTTTCGATCCGAGAAAAAAACGTGTCTTTGTTTTAGTTTTCTGTCGGAAATTTTTCTTCAACGATGATGTTAGTTTGACGTAATTAGTATCGAGTGAGAATTTTGTTCTTCAAGTGTTACCATTATGCTCCAATAGATGGATGCTCATTTATTTACGAACCCCAATTAAAATTACTTTTTGTAATCTATATATTTGTACCGATTGAATTACCTAAATGTTGTCGATCTAAAATATAGCTTAAGTTATATCGAAATAATTTTCAAATAAAAAAGGAACCAAACGAAAGATAATTATATTCTCGAAACCAACGGAAAAAAAATCAAATCTGTTGCAGAATGGGAAAATCCCGCTTCTGTTGGCCGTGGAAGCGGGCAATCAATCGATGTGCAGGGAATTGCTCTCTCAGCAGGCACCCGATCAGTTGAAAGCCACGACCCCGTCGGGCGACACGGCATTGCATCTCGCGGCGCGCCGCAGGGACGTCGACATGGTTCGCATACTTGTCGACTACGGCGCCGCCGTTGATATGCAAAACGTCAGTCTATATAATATCTCTTACTCTCTTCAACGAGCTTATATATACAAAAACTATACACAAATAAAAAAAAAATTGTTATAAATTAGGGGTCGGGCCAGACAGCATTGCACATAGCTAGCGCCGAGGGCGACGAGACTCTGGTGAAATATTTCTACGGTGTGCGCGCCTCGGCGGCGATAACCGATCATTTGGATCGCACACCCATGCACCTCGCGGCCGAGAATGGACACGCGTCCATAATCGAGCTGCTCGCGGACAAATTCAAGGCCAGCATATTCGAGCGCACGAAGGACGGCTCTACGTTGATGCACATAGCGTCGCTCAACGGGCACTCGGAATGCGCGACGATGTTGTTCAAGAAGGGCGTTTACCTTCACATGCCCAATAAAAAAGGTGCGAGGTCCATACACACGGCTGCCAAGTACGGTCACGTGGGCATTATCAGTACTCTGCTGCAGCGTGGAGAGAAGGTAAGTTTTGCAATTTATAATTTTTTTTTTCGTGACGATTGAATTCCGCGATTGGTCGACTTTAGGTCGACGCGACAACCAACGACAATTACACGGCGCTGCACATAGCCGTGGAGAGCGCGAAACCGGCGGTCGTGGAGACTCTGCTGGGTTATGGCGCGGAGGTGCACGTGCGAGGTGGCAAACTACGCGAGACCCCGTTGCACATCGCCGCCCGTGTCCCCGACGGCGACAGGTGTGCGCTCATGCTGTTAAAATCCGGTGCTGGACCAAATCTCGCCACCGATGATGGACAGACGCCCGTTCACGTGGCCGCCAGTCACGGTAACTTGAGCAGCCTCAAGTTACTGCTGGAGGATGGTGGTGATCCGATGTTCAAGTCTAAGGTGAGGCTGTGATCAAGTTTTTTTATTGTTGTTATTATTGTTCGTGGGGGAAATTATTGAAGATTACAGGACGATTGATTTGTCCTTCAATAATCATCTTCCCACGTGTAATTTGTAAATATTATTATTTATCATTGTAAATAATTGATTACCTAATCCTCCACAGTGTATATTACTAATTAGCAACAACAAAAAATCACTATATTAACCTGTAAATATCACATAATCTATATAACTCACTCTCTTCTCTTTCCCTCTCAGTTTTAGTCGACGACAATATATTATATATGTGTAAATGTAGGTCAACTTTAAAGTATGATTTTCACTTTATTACTTACACTCTTCAGACTAATTTTTCATAGCGATCTAGGGAAAGTATTAGTTTCATTTCGACATTAACCATAGATAATTTAACGTTTTCGTACACTTTCGAAGAACACTGCACAGGTACGTCTAACGACGACGAGACGATTCGAAAATTTTTTTTTCAAAGCATCCCGGAATGCTCTTTTTTCCATTTAATGCTTTTTTTTTCGTAAATAGTTAGCGTAGGTACAAATTACGTAAGCTGTACAAAGTAAACGGCATAGAAAATTAATTATTCTCCGTTGTATAAACAGCGTAGAGCTTTTATTGCTTATCAGACGTATCTTATCGCGCTTCATTCATATACGAACTCGAGTCATTAAAAATTCCACTTAGAGTACAAGTCAAAGCTGCGCAAAAAAAAAAAAAGAAAAGAATAAAAAGATCTCTGGCCAGCCTTGACTTATCGATTTCAACCACCAAGCAGCAGCACAATAGCACTCAGCCCAAACGGGCGCACAATTGTATTTTTTTCCAGCAGCAAAAGAAAAAAAGCACCAAGCACCTCACTCGCACTACACCCTCAAAAATGAAAAAAAAAGCTTGAAAAACCCAATGAAAGAAGAAACGGAGAAAGGTGCGAACTCAGAGAGCACAGCCCCGCAAAAATGTGGTTTGTGTGATGACGATGTTTTGTAGAACGGCGAGACACCGTTGCACTTGGCCTCCCGTGGATGTCGAGCGGAAGTCGTGCGCCACTTAATCGAGTTCGTGCGCGAGAAGAGGAATCCCGAGGTCGCCACGAGTTACGTCAACAGTCTGACCTTCGAGGGCGCCTCGGCGTTGCATTACGCGGCGCAAATCGAGCCGCAGGAGGTGACGACGCCGGGCGACGATCGGGCCATCGTGCGAGCTCTATTGGAAGGCGGCGCCGATGTATCCGTGGGCACCAAGCAAGCCCAAGAGTCGGCTTTTCATTATTGCGCCACCGCCGGCAATAACGAGGTGCTGTCCGAGATCATCAGCCAGATGTCCACGACCGAGGTGCAAAAAGCTCTGAACAAGCAGAGCGCCGTGGGATGGACGCCGTTGCTCATCGCCGCTCATAAAGGACACATGGATATCGTTAACACGCTGCTGGCCAATCACGCGAGGGTCGACGTTTTCGATCTCGAAGGCAGGTCGGCGTTGCATTTGGCTTCCGAGCATGGATATCTCGAGGTAAGACTATGAGCGAGTGCACATTTGCATTTATCGATTTTTTTTTTCGCGCGGGTGCTTATATGCCCGCGGGGCTAATGGGCAACGAGAGTTTTGCGCGCGCGTGGGTGGTTGGCGATTTATGTTTCAATTTTACTTTTACCCGAAATCGTTCGATACACACTCACACCCACGTGTACGTTAATATTTAATTATCGAACGGGTTGTTTCGGAATTCTTAAAATTCGAACTTATTTTTTTTTTGGTTGATAATTAATGACAATTGACGATTAGTTTACGCGAAAAAAATTTTTATTGAATGCTATATTATTCGATGGAATAATATTTTTCTAAAATTTTGAATACAAAATCGAAATCTTTGCACTTATTCCTGGTGCTCGATGGCCTTGTGGTTCAATTTCTCCTTGATGGCCTCGACGACCTGGTTGAACTTCTCGACGAATTGAGCCTTAACTTCCTGGAGAGCGTGCTCGAACTTCTGCTTATACTCCTCGTACTTGCCGGGCAATTTCTCCTTGATTTCCTCGAGCTTCTGTTTGTACTCCTGGGTCTTCTTCTCGATGTCGGCCTTGGCTTGCTCCTTGAGTTCCTCGTATTTGTGCTTGTACTGAGCGAGCTTTTCCTTGCCAACCTCGACGTAGTGTCCGAGCTTCTCCTTGATGTCGGCTACGACCTCCTCGAAGCTCTTGTCCTCGAAGTACTTGTGCTTGACGTCTGTGACGACGGCTTGGGCTTTCTGCTTGAATTCGTTGAATTTAGCTTCAAGCTTAGCTTGCTCTTCCTTGATCTTCTGCTTGAGTTCCTCGAACTTCTCCTTGCTGACTCCCACAGCTTCCTTGCCCTTCTGTTTCAGCTCCTCGAGCTTGGCTTTGTACTCGGGGATTTTCTCCTCGATGATGTTCTTGGCCTTCTCTTTGTACTCGTTGTACTTCTCCTTCAGTTCGGCGTACTTCTCCTTGCTGAATTCACCGAGTTCCACGGCTTTCTCTTTCAGCTCGTGCAAGTAGTCGTCGAATTTGTCTTTGCCCTCGTGGTAGTATTCCTTGACCTTCTCGGATAATTTGTGCACCCATTGTGCAACTTTGTCGGAGAAGCTCTTGTCCTGAAAATTCAAACGGACAGTTGTAATTTTTTAAAGAAGAACATTTTGGTATAAAAGATAGATTAAAAGTTGAGTTATCGATAAAAATTTTTACGAAAGTTTAAAGATCTAATATAAAAAAAGTCACCGAAAATTTTTCCAGAAGAGTTGTTTCAAACGTTTTAGTAGATTTTGTAAAGATTGAATTTTCGCATGCTTACCTGAGTTTCCTCGCTGACGGGGTGAGCGAGCACAAGGCTGGCGCCCAGAAGTGCGAAGATGAGTACTTTGATGAACATGATGAAGCTTGATTGCTTAAGTCAAACTGTGACGATACGACGAGTTCGCCGAGTATTTATACGAAAAAAAAATCTGAAACTGCCGAGCGCAAATGAAGAACACATGTGCAATCATTATTTACCGATTGAACAAGGGTGGAATGTTACAAGTGAAATTTTGGCATATGATCGTAAAACTTTGATGAATCGTTATCCAATAGTGTCTGAAGATGTCTGGAGACATTCATTACAATCGATAAAGCTCTCCTCATTACCATTAAAACCTGTGCATCAATTATCAAATTTAATGTTCGAGTGGATTTGAAATTTCGTAATGCTGACTGAATGGAACTCACTCTAGTGGCATAATCGCCAGAATTTATGAGTAATTGGTTTTATAGTTTCGAGAATCTACGAAAAATTTGGGATTTTAATTATTTTTGGAAGGTAATTTCGAGTGAATATATGATTGCAATTTCACGTTTCAATTTTAATAATATAATCGATAATTTCAATTTATGACAAATTTTTCATATTTATTTATTACAGCAGATTTATTGCACTCTTAAATGACAGTTCACGCTGAATAATTCGAAAATAGCTGAAATAACAAAATCATTCTTCAAAGCTTTTCAAAATTTACAAAGGTGACTTTTGAAGATAACGATTTCCAGTAAAACAGTCATTAGCACTTTAGCAGTTTGGTGAAATCTGCGAGTCAGTAGGCAAATATTATCCAGCGACTATTAAAGCAGATCATATTTGCTCAAATATTTATTTTCAATGCAGTAAAATACCAAATTCTAGAAGTCTCTATTTGTTTCCATATGTGAATATTTTAATATATTTGTTTCGTTGTATAATCTGCATGAATGAATCCATATAATCTTTAGTTTTCCTATTTATTGAATGATATTACATGAATGAATCTATAGAACTTTTCAATTTCGAAGATCTGAAGATAAAGTCTATGATAAGCCAAACAAATATTCGCGTTGATCTATCATTTATATCTTTAACCGCTACGATAATATATATATATATATACTTTTACACATCGTGTAACATTCACATTTAACATTCCATAACAACAAATTAATATCTTATTTAATTACGTTCTTTATTGTCTTGTAAAAAATAGCAATTTGTTTTTCACTGCATGTAATTATTTTATTTTCACGATTAAAGTTTTATTGACAAGTTGTTTACTGATCAATGATTTTTTATCTTATTCTTTATTGAAATAAAATTACTACGGGAACATCGCGAGCAAACTGAAATTCATTTTGGAAGAAGGAAATCTATAAAAATTAAGTAAAACCGATTTTTAACTGAATCATTAAATAATAGCATTGGCATGATTGGTATTTAAGATCTCAGAGCTAGAACAACAAGCATTAGCACATAGCTATATCCATGACGAAATCTGTACAGCAGGATCTGTAAAATTCGATTTTTTTTTTGTGGAAAATATAGAAAAAATCGGTAAATTATATACATTTCTATTTGCAATTTATTTCTAGTATATATTCGACTTTTTCTGATAGAAATCGGATACCGATTTTTTTGTTATACGTGCTGAGAAAAAATGATTCAATAAAAAGCAAATATTCAAATTATTTTTTATATATTTCTAAACATGAAATAACAACAAACAAACAAAAAATCGCACAGGTATGCGACGCCCTGCTAGCGAACAAAGCCTTCATCAACTCAAAGTCGCGCGTGGGAAGAACGGCATTGCACTTGGCAGCGATGAACGGCAACACGCATCTGGTGCGTTTCCTCGTCCAAGACCACGGCGCCGCGATCGACGTTCTCACTCTGCGCAAACAGACACCGCTACATCTTGCCGCAGGCGCCGGCCAACTGGAAGTATGCAAATTGTTGCTGGAACTCGGCGCGAGTATCGACGCGACGGACGATCAAGGCCAAAAACCAATTCACGCCGCGGCGATGAACAATTACGCGGAAGTCGCTCAATTGTTTCTCCAGAGGCATCCCAGTCTCGTGATGGCGTGTACCAAGGATGGAAATACTTGCGCTCATATCGCTGCTATGCAGGGTGAGTTATTCCACCTCTTTACAAAAGTTATAAAATTTGATGGATCGCTCAAGGTTGAGTATCTAATTAAAAAAAAAAGCTTTTTTTTAACACCTTGGCAAGCAGCGCGATCGAGGTGTTGAACTATAACAACAGTCACGAGCGTGTTGAGGCATTACACGAAATGACGTCTAATTAAATTTCGACTCGCACCATTCAGCTTTTATCTTTCTCAGGATCCGTTCGTGTGATCGAGGAACTGATGAAATTCGATCGGCAAGGAGTCATATCGGCGCGCAACAAATTGACCGAGGCAACCCCATTGCAACTGGCAGCCGAAGGTGGTCACGCCGAAGTGGTGAAAGCTTTGGTACGCGCCGGCGCCTCGTGCGCCGAGGAAAATCGCGCTGGTTTCACGGCTGTACATCTTGCCGCTCAACACGGACACGGACAGGTACTCGAAGTCATGCGTTCGTCGCAAAGTCTCAGGATTTCCAGTAAAAAACTCGGAGTGACGGCTCTACACGTTGCTGCCTACTTTGGACAAGCTGGTGAGTCATTTATTACTTTTTGTTGTCGTGTGTGTGTCGAGGGGTTGATTTATACGGAAGAATTCTCGGATGTGGAATTGTGTGTGATTTGGAGAAGGCTCAATTACATGCACGAGATTTCTCGTTTAGATTATGTATATACCTGCCGTCCAAAGAAAAATGAGTGATGGTATTTTAATTTTGTTTTATTTCCAAGCCGAAAGTTCTTCCGACGCGTACAAATCTTCCTCCGATAATAAGTCATAAAAAAAGTATATCCCCATATTCAATCAGCATATTCATATAATCATTAATGATGCATATCGTAGACAAAAGAAAAAGAAAAGAAAAGTCGTTCTACTTTTCGTCCCCTCCCTTATTACACTGTCAAACGCGAGCTGTAATATAGAACACATCTGATTTCTCGATGATAAACAGCCAAAGAAACAACGATAAGTGCGTCTATCGGCCAAAAAGTTTCTTTGCGTGACGAGGGAGAGAAAGTACTATACCACCCGAAACACGCGAAACTTCTATTTACCCGCGTGCGGGGTCTTGGAAATTCCATTGCTCGCGATCCAATATATATATATATATATATATATATATTAGAGCATCTTATGCGTTGTATTATATATCTCTTCGGCTCGAGGAGATTTCATGATATAACGCGCGGTGAAATTCAAATTCGAAGTCGATCGAGGGTTATTTATAATGTTGATAACGTGCAGCTGTTATCTTACGGTTGTTAATTGAGATGGATTGCTTTAGTTGAGAGGTGTTTGTTGCAGTTTTGACTGTTGTCCAAACTTTTTTTTTTACATTATTATAACATTCTTCGTCTTTCAAGCGAGTGATTATATCATAAAATTGCATCGCTAATTATAATTTGGAATTCAAAATACTAAAACCTAAAAAGAAAAAAAAACTATTTAGTCTTTAAGATTTCGAGAAAATCTCAAGGTACAAAATACATAATTATTCAATTTACAGCAGCAATTACTCCCGAAATCAATAAAGCTTGACCCGATTAACGTGTCACATTATTACACAATATTCCCGTATATAATCACTGGCAAATTAAACACTTTAAAGCTCGAGCAAACACGTGCGGCATATACCTCGTTTTCATGAGAAAGCAGTTAAGTACAAGGCGAAAGGCGTAAAAAGGTAGAAGAAAGAAAAAAAAAACGTACAAAAAATATATATAAGGAAAGGTGTCGATGAAGTGCGAGATTAGCGGACCTTGCGGCAAGGTCTTAGCGAATCGCCCCTTGCCAGCCCATAACATGATTACGTGTATGTGTGTATACGTGCGAGTATAAGGAATCACGGCACGCGCTGGCAGATTCTGGTTTGTGATAGAGCTCCGTGTGTTGTTGAACGCTACGCGGAAAATTTCATTAATGCCATAGGAGGATTTAGTCTTATACATTCATTACTTCATTATGAGTGATATTGCTTTGGTTTTTCTATAATTTTTAACGTGAAACGTTTATAGGCTCGACAGAGGGGCAACCTCGCTGCTTTGGCTGCTGAGCGAGCTATCCGAGC
>JAWWMK010000008.1:15362074-15392752 GCA_035047105.1 Galeopsomyia nigrocyanea | reverse complement strand
AATTACCAATATTACCAACACACACATCCGTTTACGTTTCACGTTTGATGCACGTCCCACGACGTGTACCTTTTTTTAGTTTTTGTTTTGAATAATTTTTTATTTTAACTTAGTGTCGCAGAATATTCACTTTAACATGGAAAGTAAATGAAAAAGTATCGATTCCGTTCGAAAACGGCACAACTGCTTTTAAAAAAATGAACATTTGACATAGAAACGCTACCTTTTTTTTAGTTAGTTTTGAAGCCTACGCAAAGAAGCATACATCGAATTCAAAGGCAATTTGTATCACGGAGTAAGATATTGAAATAATCGAGCTAGTTAAAGAAAAAAAAAAGTAATACAAAAATCAATACTATTCGAGTAATTTGGAAGATTGCGGATTGAATAAAAAATTCACACGAACTATGGGTGTCTTTAGTGTAATTCGATCCCTAAGAAAATCGAAAAGCAGAGAAACAATGTTTTTCAAGTGTTTATTTTATTATTTCAAATTGTGCGGAACGGCACCAATGGGCATTCTGGTAAAGTTAGTAAATAACAGAAAATCCGAAGAATGGGTATTCTTAGCAAGTCGCAGTAGTATTGTTTACAATTGTTTACTAATTTTTGCACTCGCAGGCTATGCTTATTTTTCTCAGTCACAGTATATTTCCGCATTGATGCAAAAAGATAGCATTAGTTTCATTTATATAATTTTATTTGCAGTAGCTCATGCTTGCTCCCTACTGATTCTACTGACATATTCCATTCAGCAGAAGAAAATTGTTGCTATTTTAAACAGAATAATTACTGTTGAGCAAATGATTTCCAACTGTAATTCAAGCGCAAGATATACTGCGTTTTTAAAAAAAGCGATGATCATGATTTTTCTGAATTTATGCATGTGGAGCTTATCGCATCTCACTGTAATATCATTATCTTACGAACGAAGAATAATGTACAATGCATTGTTCTTAAGAGTTCTTGTATCACATACAGCTGTATTGCAGTACTGTGTAATTATAAATTTTATCAATTGCATGCTGCAAAATATCAATGACAATTTATCAAAATTATCGAAGAAATCTGTCTTGTTCGAAGGAATAGATATCATACTTATTTCTCAATCGAAATATAAAGTTGACAAATATTCTTATTTGCGAAAGTCATATTCTTCATTGTACAAAATTTCGCAAGAATTGTCAAACATCTACTCCTTTCCTATTTTACTTTATTTAGTAGATAATTCTCTCACAACGATGGTCACGTTTTACACAATTGTCAAAATTATTTTTCTGGATTTATTTTTCGATCAAATCGCTGTCTTTCAATTGGGCGCCTGCTTTTTTTTCTATTTTGTATATTCGCTCATTTTATTAACGACAAGTGTAACTGCAATCAACTATGAGGTAAAAATCTTCAAATTATTTTAATGAAATGATGAATAAATTTTATAATAATATTTTTTCCATCCTTTCTTATACTTAGAAGAAAAGAACGTACGAAATAATTCACGACAATCTTGATGCAACCAAGTCACCCGAAATCAAAGAAAAGGTACCAACAAGAGAAACAGAGTGAAATGAAGTAATATAAAATGAAATTATTATTCACTGTTACAGTTACGAGAATTTCTGATGTATTTATGGCACGGAAATATAACTTTCACTATTTTTGATATGTTTTCAGTAGATAATTCTTTTCTCATATCGGTAATTATATTTGGTTGAGTCTGCATATACTTGAATTTACAATTTCTCATTGTCGCATTTTAAATACTCTTTTTATTATGTAGCTTGGTGGATCTGTCGTGACCTATGTAGCAATAATTTTACAGATGAAAACTGAAAAAACTATGGATA
Source organism: Galeopsomyia nigrocyanea (assembly GCA_035047105.1). NCBI lineage: Eukaryota > Metazoa > Arthropoda > Insecta > Hymenoptera > Eulophidae > Galeopsomyia > Galeopsomyia nigrocyanea. The sequence goes on along the minus strand of JAWWMK010000008.1, from coordinate 15,390,908 downwards.
ACTTTTAAGCAGCTATAAAAAATGAATCATTTTACTATCAATGAAATATTACAAATATATTAGTGAGTTTGTTTATATTCGTCGTGTTATGTGCCATTCTGCTTGTTGACTTGTATCTAAAAATAAATTATTAATAAATAAAATAATGCCCCATTGAGTATTCTTTTTTTTTCATTAATAATAATACTGTGGAGCATAGGAAAAATTGAAAAATACGTTAACTGCTTTGTCGAAGAATACGAAATAATTTTTTTTAAGAAAAAATCACGTTTCCATCTAAAACTTGTCAATTTATAATATTTTTATGTTTTTATCTTCAAAGTTTAGATGAATTTTCTTTCATTTGTATTTCGAATAGGCATGTGACTATGATGATGTATATAGGCACAATTACAATGTTACTTTCCTTCTGAGGTTTGATAATATTTCTATGAATTAATTCTGTTGGAGTCAACAAATGTAGCACACAAAATTCCTTTGAAAAAAAAATTTCAAATTAACTTTTTTAATTTTCTAAAATTTGAAAACAAAAAAGGTTTACAAGGTTGTCAGAAAGAATCAATAAACAGGTATAGCGAGTGTGAACACACGTTGACCAATGGCATTTGGTTTCGTGTAAACTAAAAAGAAAGATATCGATTTTGTAAATTAAAATTGATCAGAGAAACGCTACATTTTTTTCAGTTAGCTAGGAAGCTCACACAGAGAAGCACGCATGCATTTTGACGACCTTCTTTCGGAGTGCGGTAGTGAAATAATCGAGTAGTACAGTTTTAGGAAAAAGAAAAGTGATATGTGAAACACTTCCATGCAAATGAAAAACGAGTAATACTTTGGAGAATCGCAGTTTCAATATAAAATACAATGGGTATAGTTAATCTAGTTACATCTCTTAGAAAATCGGAATATAGAAAAACAATCTATTTCAAACTGTTATTCTATTATTTCAAATTGTGCGGAATTGGACCGATGGACATTCACGTCAAGTCGATACAATGTGGGAGTTCACAACGTTGGGAGTTTTCACCAAGTCGCGGCAGTGTTGCTTATAATTTAATACTAATCATTGCATTTATTGCTTGTAATTATTTCGCTTTGTCGCAATATTTTTCTGATTATATACAAAATGCTAGTGTTAGTGTCATTCATTTGATAATAGCTTTAGCATATATGAGTTGCTCTTTACTGATTTTACTGACATATACCATTCAGCGAAAGAAATTTGTTGCTATTTTAAATAAACTGATTACAGTTGAACAAATTATTTCCAGCTTAAATTCAAGCGTGAAATATACTACGTTCTCTAAAAAAGTGATGATTATGTTTTTTCTGAATTTATGTATATGGGTCTTATCGCACATACAAACAATGGCATTACCTAGTGGACGCAAAATAATGAATAATGCATTGATATTATCAATTTCAATACATTTTAACGTTGTATTGCAATACAGTGTGATTGTAAATTTTATTAATTGCATGATACAAACTGTCAATGATAATTTATCAAAATTATCGAAGGATTCCGTCTTTGTTGAAGGAGAAGGCATCTCACTGATTTCTCAATCTAGACGTGAGGCAGATAGATATTCTAATTTACGAAAGTCATATTCTTCATTGTACAAAATTTCGCAAGAATTTTCAAACATTTACTCGTTTCCTATTCTGCTTTATTTCATAGCTAATTTTCTTTTGACAATGTTGTCGCTGTATAGTCTGATCGAATTTATAATCTTCGATCTTATTTTCAATGAAATCACTGCCTTTCGACTATCCTCGTTTCAAATTTTTGGCTTCGTTTGTTCTTTATTTTTTTTAACAACAAGTGTCTCTGCAGTCAATTATGAGGTAAAAATTATGTATATTATATGTCTGATCACATTTGCGCGAAGCTGACTCATTTTTTAATCGCTATTTTTTTTATAATCTTCTAAATAGAAAAAGAGAACGTATGAGATAATTCATAATCATCTGGATACCTGCAAGCGTATGGAAATCAAGGAAAAGGTACAAAAAATAAAAAAATGAACAAGTAAAGGAATACATTAGGAACTAACTGACTTATTATTTACTGTTTTAGCTACAGGAATTCCACATGTACTTACGACATGCAAATATTACTTTTACTGTTTTCGATATGTTTTCATTGGATAACTCCTTACTTATATCGGTAATTTTTATTATGGCGTTCGAATAAATTTGAACCTGTGTCATTCTCATTATCTTATTCCTGATTTTTCTAGGTCGGCGGGTCTATCATAGCAAACGTAATAATAATATTGCAGGTGAAATCTGAACCAAAGCTGGATAAGTTTTAAGCAGCTGGCGAAACTACGATATCCTACTCTCGATTATGATTGTTAAATTTGTCACTGCGATTGATTGTCTTCACTGAGTGTTATTTGTTAGGAATTCTGCGAGTTGAAAATATAAAGCTTGGAAAATCTTTAATTTCTCGCTTTGCATCTGTTTAAATTGGATCTAATTTTGGACGAAGTCACTCCGTTTTTTACTTGGCGTTTGACAAAAATTCTCTGTTTTCTGTATTCTGCAATTAATTAACAACGAATGTATCTGCGATCAGTTATGAGGTAAAAATTAATAAATCACTCGAGTGCGTAGATTTATTTTTGAATGATAATTTTCCCATCCTTCCCGTTAAAAAAAGATAAAGTTCAAAATAATTCATGGTAATGTAGATATAACCAATTAATCTAATAATCAAAGAAAAGGTCTGAACAAGCGATTGACGAATCGCTCGATATTTTTCTATAAGATTGCCCACTCCCGATTCGAGTTTCTAATGAATTTTAATGCAATTTAGATTCGACACACCAAATTTCGTTGAAAACTGTCTTTGCGCTTGGAAGTTATGAGCCAGCAAAGTCACTAATCACACGGTTCTCGCGTGACGCGCCGCTCGCCAAACATTATAGGATCACAAACCTCTGAATAAAAAAAAAATCTCGGCCACCACACAATCTCACTAGGCTACTCACCACCTGCGGCGCAATTTGCACCCACATATATGTATATATATATATAAAACAGTATAAGTAATATCGATGAAATTTTGTGTGGCTACATACAGACACGGTGAGAGAGCTGTTGACCCACGTGCCGGGTACAGTGAAATCAGAGCCACCGACCGGTGGTTCGTTGGTCGGCGAATTGGGTCAAGAGTCCGGAATGACACCTCTACATCTGGCTGCTTATTCCGGCAACGAGAACGTCGTCAGATTGCTCTTGAATTCTGCCGGTGTGCAGGTAAATATCGCAACACACACGTATATTACATAAAAGTTTTTTCTGCAAAGTCGTAGTAAGTATGCGTGCACTTTAGCGCGGTGAGCGATAATGAACTTGACTAAGTTGTGGCTTACTTTACTCGCGAGTTTTCTAGGTTAAAAGCATGCAGTGCTGCTAGTGCTGTTGTTGCTAGTTTTGCGCGCGCGAGGTTTTCGTGTAATTGCATAATTGGACGTTGTACACAGGCGTTATTGCTTCTGGCAGGCTTGAGAACTCGTTAACGAATTATACAAGCTCATCGTATACGAATTTCTTTTCGATAAAAAACAATTTTTTTTTTTATTATAATGGCTTATATATTGTAAATAAACAATGACTTGGAAACAAAAGTATAATCAACAATTTGATTTGTTTCTTTAAAAAGGTCGAAGCCGCGACAACGGAGATAGGGTACAATTCACTACACTTGGCCTGTTTCGGTGGTCACATCACGGTGGTCGGCCTGCTGCTGAGTAGATCGGCGGAATTGTTGCACAGCGCGGATCGCACCGGTAAGACCGGCTTGCACATCGCCGCAACGAACGGCCATTATCAGATGGTCGAGGTGCTGCTCGGCCAGGGTGCCGAAATCAATGCTACCGACAAGAACGGCTGGACATCGTTGCATTTCGCCGCGAAATCCGGACACCTCGACGTCGTGCAATTGCTCGTGCAGAGCGGCGCGTCACCGAAGAGCGTCACCAATTACGACTGCGCGCCCATTTGGTTCGCCGCTTCCGAGGGTCACAACGACGTGCTCAAGTATCTCATGGAGAAGGAGCATGATACTTACGCGCTTATGGATGATAAGAGGGTGAGTTTTTGGCTTTTATGTGGATTGACTATCTCTATACGTCGTTAGATGGACTTTTATCTAGTTTTTTTATTTCAATACAGTAAATTAGTCTGAAAGGAATTTCAATAGCTTACGTTAAAATAGAATACCCAAATTATTTCAGTTGGTTCCAATAAAATTATATTATGTTTAACTTATCGGAACGCACACCAAAGCCCTCGAAACGGAATGCAAGTGTGCCAAAAAGTAGGCAAAAACGATTAAAACGCGAAAGACGTAATTTACACAAAGTACGCGATACGTAATCCAGCGGTGGCCATTAGACGTCGCGAGTCTACAAAAGAAATCAGCGAGACAAGAAGGGGGCGAGCAACCGCATAGTCCCAGTTTTCGGTGTGTGGGCGTTATATGTGTATAAAGCGAAAGGCGCATCGCGGCCGCGCGAATAAATCGCCCTCGCGAAACTGCCTCCCCCTTAACGTTCGCCGATCACGCGAGCTAGCCGCATTTTCCCCGTCCTTCGACAATAAAGCATATACACATGTACAGTGTTTCGTTACGATTGTTGTTTTTCATTTTTTTTCTACAAGTTCGTGTACAACATGATGGTATGCAGTAAAAGTCACAATAACAAACCCATCGAGGAATTCGTGCTGGTTTCACCAGCACCCGTCGACACTGCCGCCAAATTGTCGAATATCTACATCAAACTGTCGGAGAAGGAGAAAGAACGAGCCAAGGATCTCATTGCTGCTGGTTGGTTGACTTTCTTTCACATCCGCGAATTTGAATTTGTAATTTTTTTTTCGATTGCTACAATACGAGTGCAAACCAATCTGGATGCACCGCAGTCAAAAAAAAATCAATCATTCGCGAGTTTGCGAATTGATTGTCGTGTTTTGCTCGACAGGAAAACAATGCGAAGCGATGGCAACGGAACTGCTGGCACTGGCGGCGGGCGCAGACTCCGCGGGCCGCATCCTGACGTCGATGGACCGTCGTAACGTGGAATTTCTCGACGTGCTCATCGAGAACGAGCAAAAAGAAGTGATCGCGCATACGGTGGTCCAGCGATATTTGCAGGAGCTCTGGCGCGGAGGTCTTGATTGGAGTGGCTTTCGCACGATGCTCCTCTTCATTCTCTTCATCATTTGCCCGCCCGTTTGGATTGTCTTCGCGTTGCCGCTCGGCCACAAATACAACAGCGTGCCCATCATCAAGTTCATGTCCTACCTCACCTCTCACATCTACCTCATGGTGTTCCTCGCTCTCGTCGCCATCGTGCCAGTTTATCCGGTGAGTTTTTATCTTTGAAACGAAATATGAATATTTTTGTTCGGACGACGAATGAGGTAACGATATAATGAGGAGGTGACGTTATTATACTTTAGGATTGCGTGTGCTGTAGTGGCGTGTTCGTCACTTGATAGAATTTATGTTGGCGTTGTGCAATTTGAAAGAATGCAAACTGCAAATAATAGATTAGGATAAAGTATTACATTAATTTTCGCTCTACAAGCATACAACAGCGATCGATTGATTTTTAATCGTGCAAATAATGATAAAAAAAATTATCTCTTAATGCATTTCGATCTCCAATAAGCAGTTGCCGAGTGAATTTCTTTGATAATACTACACTTCATCATGAATAAAATCGTAAAATCGACTAAAAATTCGATGTATATGAGACTGATATCGAGGAAGTGCTTATTTTATTGTTTTAAAGTATTTGGGTGGGCACCCATTGACTACAATACAAAGACAATTGACTATGGAAGGTCGAGATGGCGTTTATTTACACCAAATCGCAATAGTATTGTTTACAATTTACTACTCATCATTGGGCTTGTTATTGCTAGTTGTTATACTATATCAATTGCGGTGCTTCACCCACTTTTTGGAACTGCTGCGTATTATACTTTATTTGTTATCTTGCAATCATTGTCACTTACGTGTGTAATTTTAGCATTAGTAAATATAACTCTTCAAAATAGGCATTTAGCCGACGTCCTCAATCAATTCATTGAAATTGAAAGAATGATTAAGAATTTCAAAGAAAATACATTAGTCATGAAAATATCTAAAACAATAATTGTTACATTATCTATCAAATGGCTGCTACGACTAGCGGCCCGTTCATGGTCGTTACATATGATTGGTAAAATGATTGTTCCATTATCATTATGTAATACCGCAGAAGATATATTGGAACTACAATTTGTTTTGATGTTACAATATTTTAAAATCTTCCTTAAGAATATCAATTATTTATTCATCGTTTTATCAAATAATTCTACTCTATTTGGCATTACAAACTCAGTTTCATTGATATCGCAATCCGAATCTGAAACGCATGATTTTACGCGATTACGAAAAACATACAGATCAATGTGCACTCTGTCCCAAAAAATCAGAAACTATTACTCATTTTCCGTACTTTTGTTTCTTGTATCCAATTTTATTAATTTTATTCATTCTTTATACGTACTAATAATTTATATTAAAAATAAAGAAGTAGCAGAGCAAATTATGAATTTTATCGTATCTGCCATGAACACTCTTAATAGTGCCTGTTCCATAATATTAATAGCCATATCTGTTTTGGCAATCAATACTGAGGTAAATGAATTTTCTTGAAGTTAGATTGTTTTTGATATCAAAAATTTTCCCTGGACATATTTTAATATAATTAATTCGTATGAATTTTTATTGATCTGCCGTAGAAAGAGAAGACGTACGAAATAATTAGCACCTATTTAGAAAATACACGCTCTTCAGAATTAGAAAAAAAGGTGAGAAAGCATTAATCAAGAATTCATGAAAAAAATTTTATACAAATTATTATTTGTTCTAGCTGCAACAATTTCTGAGTTACTTGTTGCACGGAAATATGAAGTTTGCCGTTTACGATTTATTCACACTTGACGGATCTTTACTGATATCGGTGAATATTCAAAAGTATAAACTTGATTTGAAATCAATAAATAATTAATCATTGGTTTTTCAGATTGCTAGCGCAGCCACGACATATTTGATGATACTTTTGCAGTATAATTCATAATGTTGCCCTGTAACGACACTTTATGAATTTGCATAATGCTGTATTGCACGACTTGAATATATATACAAGTATATAAGTATATATAAGTATATACTCTGCTCATTAAAGGTGGAATTCTGTGTTCTTGCAATCAACGATTTTTTCCCGTAAATTTATACGTAGATCCGATTGCGTTAGTGAATTATATTGTTAAAAATTATAAATTAATATACATGTTGTTATTAAGCAAAAAAGTTTGGATTACATGAAAATTGCATTAATTAAAGGGTTCAAAGGTCGCGTAAGAATCATACTCAACGTATCAATGTCAAATTACAATACAATCATATTTCGGCACATTTTAAATGAATTTTTACAATATTCCGCAGAGTTTAAAAATAAACCAGCTTGCAAGTTTTTATCGATTTTCAGTGTATGGAGTTCACTCAAGGTTTCTCTACTCCATACTGCGCATATGTTGTAAAAAGCTCAAACACAGCACAAGTTTGTATAGTGATATATTTATTAAAAATCATAATAAAAAAAAATAAAAAAAGGCACGCGTGATGTGGTATATTGTACAAAAAATTGAATATAAATAAATATTTATTTAGAAAAACTGACAAATGAGTAATTATTGCTTTCCAACCTTTTTTATATGAATTTTCTGCATTCAAACGTCGCATGGATACAGTTTCTCCAAGTGAAAATATCCAACAAAATAAAATTGACCTATTATGAAAATTTGTGAAATTTATTTGTACATGTTTTTCAAGTTAATCATTACTTACTATAAAATCGTCTCTTTATAATATCCAAATAAATATTTTGAAAAAGGATTCTTATCGTACCTCATTCGTCCGTATTTATTGCACTACATATTGAGCAAATTACATTTGTTTATTTTTTTTATTATCTAGGTTAACCGGAGTCCTCTAGTTCCATACTGGTACGAATGGTGTCTACTAGTGATGCTCTCGGGACTGTTGCTCTTCGAGCTGACCAATCCAAGCGACAAGAGTGGCCTCGGCTGGATTAAACTGGCCGTTTTGCTGTTCGGCATCTTCGGCGTGGCTTTCCATTTGCTCGGCTACTTTGGCATCGTACAAAGCGAAAATTACGCCACCCTGATCTACCTCAGAAATCAACTGTTCGCACTGAGCTTCCTACTCGCCTGCGTGCAGATCCTCGACTTCCTCTCGTTTCATCATCTCTTCGGACCGTGGGCCATCATCATCGGCAACCTGATGAAGGATCTCGCCAGGTTTCTCGCTGTTCTGGCCATTTTCGTTTTCGGTTTCTCCATGTTTTTCGTGGCTCTCAACCAGGCGTTCAATCCCAAACAAGAGCCCGTAAAACCTCGTAGACCTAGCGCCTTCTCCGATGGTAAGTTTGATCATTTTCACTCGAACATCTCTCCTGACTTTTTTTTTCTCTTTTTTTACCTCTTGATTCTTCTGTATAGGCTTATTTACGTATCTGAACCTTTTCAAACTTCTTACGAACATTCTAATTTCTCAGTTTCTACTCTCTTTGTATCGATTAAATCTCATTTATAATACTTCTCTGACTGTCTCTTAAGTTTCAACTCATTGACAAGCAATCTTTGACTCGATTGTTGTAAAAAATACTCGAAACACTTGTAGCCAAAGTCGTTGATGCGGGTGGTTGAAAAAACGATTTGCGACGATATTTTTGTTCTCTCATTTTTTTAGGCGTAGGTGTTTCCAGCATATTTTTTGAGGCATTTTTTACAACACTTGTACCTCATCATTTTCATCGACTTTTTGGCCCAATATTTTTTGTTTTGTATTTTTAACCATGGCCCCCTATTTTTTTCACATCAAACATGTTTTTTCTTCCTCCTCTTTCGATTTTGTTTCACGAACTGACTGTAATTTTTATTTTTCAGAATGTAATAATTTTCTTTTGAATTTTGAGCGACGCATAGCGTACACACGAAAACGAGCAACAATTATCACCCGGTGTTTCTTTGTTTTTTGAACGAATAGCCTTTAATCCGAAGAAGGGAAAGCGTCCAGGTAACGGTATCTCACACATAGGCGAGCCGAGAATGATATACATATAATGCAATTTCAACCACCCTCTAGTTCTTAGCTCTCTTAGTCGTAGAAAACTAAAAAGATAAAAAAAAATTATAGCTTGTCCCGCTGAGAATCTCCCTCTGCCGCGCGTTTCTTTTAGGTATATGCAATGTAAATAATCCCTTTAAAAAGAAAGCAATGTAAATATGAGAGGTAGTGTAACCATATATGACGAATGATGCTATACAAGCGGTAGATATGGCGAAAAACATCTCGCAATACGTGGAACTGTTCGACATGAACGAACTGCCAGCGATGAAGATGACAATGACGACGGCGAAGCCGACGACCAGAAAGCCAACGGCGCCGCGTCGGCCGATGTTCGGCAAATACAAGAAACAGAATGCGTGCTGCGACGAAAGCTCCCGAGACCGTAAGCTCCACCAACACACACGCACAAATGAAGCAACGAGCAAGCAAACAAAGTTATACGTTTAGCGTGTCGTCTCTTTATTATTTTTAATTTTTTTTCTCTTCATTTTCTGTTCATTTTCTGTGTCGTGTGTCGTTTATGTGTTGCCTATATATAGCAGCAATCGCAGCGACGATGGTCTCTTCCAACAACCCAAAAACAACAAAGAAGGAGCTCATGGGCTTGTGCGGCAACCTTTCTCCAAAAATTCTTTCATTTTCCTGGCTTTGAACGGCAAACTGTGTTTTGTCATTTGTGCATACGTCTCTCTGTGTGTAATCGTCTTTCTACACAATCAAGCAGCTGAAAAAAAAAATATATATATGTGCCGCCGCCGCCACCGCTGACGCTGTCGCTTGCAAAATCCATATTGGAATGAAGAAGAACGAAGAACAACGCCAAATTGCTAAGCATACAAAGCGCTAAAAAAAATAATCGAAAGATTTAAAAAAAAAATCAAACAATCGCTTGACCATCAATCACCATCAAACTTTCACACGAAACACACACACTTTTGCAAACAAAAACTCATGCATCAAAGCGCCATGCAGCAAAACAATTCTTTAGCGAGTCAGTGTGTGTTTTGCAATATCTCAAAGTGAAATGAGGAACGTGCACCGTTTGTCTTCGTATGATCACACCAAACGCCAAAAAAAAATTTACAACCGAGCAGGATCTTTTTTTTTAATCGCCAAAAAAAAAAAACAAGATCGACCAAGCATGCAATATCTTCACCAATGTGCAAAAAAAAAGCATGAAGCATGAGCAAAAGACAAACTCCAAAAAATATCAAGCAATCCAAAATACCTCTAGAGGTCTATTATACATATATATTAATGACATGCGCAAAAAAAAAAAATACTTAGCGAATGCGAATTAGATCTTTTTTTTTAACTCGAATGCGAATAATATCTGCTTTTGCGATGTAAAATATCGGCTGACTGTCAAAAACAAAACCAAAAAAAAAACCAAAGAAAAAAATGCGAGAGGAAAAATTTTTGCGGGGAAACACGTTGCAGTGAAAATGAACCCGATGCTCGCCTTCGAGTACCTGTTCTTCGCGGTGTTCGGCCAGACGACCCACAGCGAGCTGAAGGTCGAGCAGAACCAGCCCGAATGGACCTCGAGTCTCTTCAAATTGGCATTTGGCATCTACATGTTGGTGTCGGTGGTGGTGCTGATCAATCTGCTGATCGCCATGATGAGCGACACTTATCAGCGGATCCAGGCGCAATCGGACATCGAATGGAAGTATGGACTGAGCAAGCTGATTAGAAATATGCATAGGTAAATGATCCCTGTAAATGTGTAGTGATTATATATGTCTCTCGATAGGAGAGAACGTGAAATATATAAATATTATGTGAACGCTTTGCAGAATGATCGAACGAAGCTTGTGCGTCATAATTATGTTATACTCGATGTCGTTTTTTTTTTTAATCTTCACGTTAGTGAAACTTTTACGCTTTTATGTCGTCGCACGATTAGTCGTGTGATCATAGTTATAAGAAAAAATAAGTGATTATAGATGACTTTATAAATGCTATGGTCAGGTCATGTCATGCGCCGTTTAGATACTATAGTTGTTACATCGTCATGCGACATCTTTTTTGTAACCTTTTGCCGAGTATTTTTGAATAGCATATACTTATAGCGACGAAAATTTTCAACCATGAACATACATCTGTAGCGCATAAAAAAAAACAAGTGTTTTGTATTTTACCGACATACGGCTGGCATAGTTTTTTGCGTAGAATAGAAGTATATCATCATAGTTGCAGTCCATCGAACGACAATCGCTTGCAATCAGAAATCGCCGATTCAGCGAGATTCAGTTCACACAATCCATCAAATCAGCCACGAAGACATACTAAAAAAAACCATTCATCAAAGAGAACCAAAAAAAAATACTACCACCACCACCACCTTAATCGAAACTTTTGCAGAACGACAACAGCACCGTCCCCATTGAATCTCTTCACCACATGGATCGTCTACTTCATCAAGCAGTGCCAACAGCGAACGGCCAGCAAAAAGCGTCCATCATTGGTGCACATGATGGGACTGCAACACACTGGTCGAATGTCGCCACGTTCGAAAATGGGTGCCAAATGGTTGTCGAAAGTGAAGAAAGGCGGCCAAGTTCGTCCCAACAAAGACAGCGTCACGCTCTCGGTCGTTCATCTGAGTCCGCTCGGCAGTCAATTGTCGTTCAACAGTGCGACGAGAATCGAGAGTGTAGTTGATTGGGATGCCATTCGAAAAAAATACTTGGCGCTTACCGGTCAAGAGCCGGAGAAAGAACCGGAGAAGGAGGACACTGAGAAGGAAGAGGAGCAACCGAAACACGAAGAATCGGGCAGTGCTTTTGGTGCGCCGACGATGACTGGTGGAGCGATGCCACCGATCTAAAGTCTACACATTTCATGCGCGTCGAGAAATTCCGTTTTGCCAAAAAAAAAAAAAAAGAATATTAAAAACACAAAGTAGTATGTAATATATAACAGTGCGATCAAGTAGTCGATTGATTAGGCATTTTCTGGCTCTGTAGACTACCGACGAGGAGAACAATAAGTTTATTTAAGAGCGAGAGAGAGAGAGAAAAGTCGAAAAAGAGAAAGAGAAAGAGCCAAAACAGGACATAGGGAGGACGAGTAAGTAATTCGCTAAAAAAAAACTGTCATGATAATTCAGTTACCGAGCGGCATGTGCGTCAAATATATCCACTGTGTTTATATACAACAACAACAACAAAAAACAAGCATTCACGTCATTATACCTGCTCTCTCACACGCGATATACTACCAAGCTTCTCTCATGACTCTTCTTCCCCCCCTAATGTTTTTTTTAGATGAAGACTGCGCAAGAGCATGAGAGCGAATTTTTTTATCTGCGAATGCGAAAGCGAAGTTTTGCTATGCGCCAAATTGCGAGTTAGATTTTAGTGCGATTGCCCCCTTCCCCCCTATTTCCCTCCTTCTTCTTTTTCATTTTTTTTGTTTATACGTGCCTTTTTCCAGCTATAGAGGTTCTTTAGAGAATGGCATGACACTTGAAAAACAATGATCACTCTTTTGCCACGTCAAACAAGATTTGGTCGATCGCGAGATGATTTTTTTTTCCTTTTTTTGCGAAGACGATATACCTGATTTTTGTTTTTCTATCGTCGACGTGTCTCTACGCGCGTTTTTTTTTTCGTTGTTGTCCCGTGATGGAGATTATTTGGATTATTATCGGCTGTGTGTTACGATTGCCGTGTGAAATTGCAGTGAAAGTTTGGCCGCAAAAGACCGCCGAGCTACTGTTCTTCTCGATATTCGGACAGACGAGTTGGCAAGCGTTCAAAGAAGATGGAAAAACAAGTGCAAACGATGGCCAAGGCCAATTCGTGATTGTCCTGTTCAAATTGACACACGGCATCTACATGTTGGTCTCGGTGGTGGTGCTCATCAATCTACTGATCGCCATGATGAGCGACACTTATCAGCGGATTCAAGCGCAGTCGGACATCGAGTGGAAATACGGACTGAGCAAACTCGTTCGCAACATGCACAGGTTCGGACGGTTGTGCTGAGAGTGTAGTTTGTTTTATTATTTTTTTTTCTTTGTATTTTTGATATTTTTCTTTGAAAGAGAGGAAAACGTTTTTTGTATGACATGACTTACTTTTTTTTTTTGGTTGGTCGGAGAAGGAGAGGAGAGTGACGTTGACGGAGTGTAGTGTTTGACATCACACCAAAAATAAAAAAATTGACACTGTTGTTCGTACATGTATGTTTTGCTGATACAACAAAAAAAAAACAAATTCACGTAGACACTTAGCTGATCACGTAGTAGTGTGCCCTGCTTATATATACATATTCGATGTAGACATAGCGTAGTTATTGTTAGATATTTCGTTTCAAGTAACTCTGTAGGTTTATATGCATAATGTACATGTGTGCGCTATTTCGAGATTGATTATTTTAATTGTAGTGAAGCAGCAAAAAAAAAAAAACTGTGCGAAAATTAACGAATTATTCAGTAGTTCAAGTTTGATTTTGGTCAGACAATTACGTAGAATAGTTTTCGCGCAGTTATAGTCCAAACCCTGTGTATCGTAACCCTGTAAACATCACCAACTGTAAAAAGAACAACAACAATAACAACAACAACAGCAACATGTGTATCGTAGTGTGTTGAAATTGAAAAGCACGAAAAATCTAACGAAATCTTTGAAACACAACTGTAGAACGAATCAAGCGCCGTCGCCGCTGAACTTGTTGAGCTCGTGGATGACCTACCTGTACCGCCTGTGCAAGAAGCGCAAAGAGAAGAAGGAACGTCCGTCGTTGATCCACATGATGGGTCTGCGTCGAAGTGGCCAACTGTCGGCGCGTTCGAAAATGGGCGCCAAGTGGTTGTCGAAGGTGAAAAAGACGTCGCAAGTCGGCCACAAGGACAGCATGACGTTGTCGGTGATGCAGTTGAGCTCGCTTCAGAGCCAATTGTCGCTCGGCAGTAGCGGCAACAACACGAGGATCGAGACGGTGATCGATTGGGATCTGGTGCGACGAAAGTATCGGGAATTGCACGGCGGACTCATGGAGAAGAAGTCGGAGGACGGCAACGAGGAGGATGGCGAGGCTGGCGATAATACGGGGGTCGCGATCGCCGACGAGACTACGCCGAGTATCGTTGGCAGCCAAGCGACCCTCATCGCTACCACCACACCGTGATGATGATGAGAGAGAGGGTTACGTGTACAGGACGCACTCTGTTGTGTCGTTGTTCGCGCGTTAAGGCTTTATGGCACTCGGTTAGTCAATCCCTCAACTTATGTACATTTGAGTATTAGCGTGATCGATGTCATTGATATGTGCAAACGTATATTGTGTACGTCTCGACGTAGATTTATACATATCCGCATGTCCTCTGCACACCCTGCAAAAAAAGAAAAAGATAAATGAAAAAAATAAAGATGTTTTTGTTTTTGTATAGAGGATGCGAAGGAGAATTTTTGCCTGTATCTCCCTATCCCTCACCACCGATATATCTCTGTGTCAATTTGTTTTGTCTATTAGTTTTCTGTGTATGCAAATACAATTTTTTTTTTCGTAGGCCTGTTGGTTTTAGACCGACTGTGTCACCACCTGTATGATCAAAGGTAGCCAACAACAACAACAAACATTTTTTTTTATATCACCGCAACTGTGTTTAGTCTCTTAGTTGCGTAGTATGTAGCGCGAAGTCACGGGATAATTGTTGATTGTTCGATGGGTTGCTGTTGCAGTGAACGTCAATTTCATCACTATTACGGAGAATCTGTTTTTCGCAATTTTCGGCCAGAAGGATACCGACGACTTCGCCATGGCGCTCAGAGATAATTCGCAACCTGGATGGACTTTGTTTTTGTTCAAGGTACGATTTATATTGGCTCGAAGCGTTCATTTTTTGAATTAACATTGAGTTTTTCGAATTTCCAGATAACTTTTTCAGTTTACATGATGGTGACCGTGATCGTACTGATAAACCTGCTGATTGCCATGATGAGCGACACCTACCAGAACATCCAGTCCCAGAGCGACATCGAGTGGAAATACGGCTTGAGCAAAATCATCAGGAATATGCAAAAGTACATTTTGAAGCTTTAAGAAAGAGCCAATGAACTTTTTTAACGAACGATAAATTTGATTTTTGTAGAACGACGATGGCTCCGTCTCCGTTGAATCTCATAACTGCGTGGGTGACGTATCTGCACAAGACTTTGCAAGCGAGGCGAGAATCCAAAAAGAGGCTGAGCGTTATGAATAGTTTCATCGGTCGGCGACTGCCTAGAAGTCCTTTTGCACATGTAAGCATCTGGCGATCAATTTGATTTTTACGTAAATTATCGCACAACTTTAAAAAAATGTTGCTTTCTTCTTTACCTAGGACAATAAAATGCATCCACCTCGATCAACGAGAGACAGCCTTGGCGTATCGTTACTCCAGCCGAGTCCATTGGGTAGTCAATTGTCATTCCGTAACACACCGATGATCAATAACGTCGTCGATTGGGACATTGCTAGGCGTAAATATAGGAGCCTCTATGGCGGTGAAATCGAACGACCAAGTAGCTCGTAACTTCATATTGGCGACGTGGGAGCTGAAAAATGAAATGATTCATGCGATGGCCTTAAATCTTCGTAGCAACTAGTCTCTCTCTCCCTCTCACTCGTTTGTAACTTTTCTATACAAAAAAAAACTATGTATGTAATCGCAATTCTAGTCAATAGCGATAAGTTGTATATATTATTAATATACGAATTTAAATAAGAAATATGAGGCCGCATTCATTTTTTTATTATCTTCAATTATTTTTATTTTTCTATGTACTAGACGGTTCATGCACTTAAAAATGATTCCAGAGTAGTTTTATTTCTTTTCGATTTTTCATACCGTACCTTGATGCAGTTCAAGTGTGCCATTATCGCTTTAGTATACAATGAACAGACATGAATAGTTTTGTAGAAAGAAAGAAATCAATCTCCAAGGGTGTCAATAGATATTTGAGCAAATATTTGCTTTCAGTCAGTACGTTGTAGTTGAGCTTACTATTTCAACGAGTCTAAAAATCACTTTCCGTTTTTCAATGACATTATTGTTTTACGAAAAAATAAAATCACACAAATATAATAATTTCGGTGTAGTTTTATTTCTTTTCTATTGCAAAGAATGTTTACATACCGGCATTCTCATCCAAGTGTATAGTATTATTCAGTTTGAAATAAATTTTCAATATAGCCTTGGTGAGGAAACAACTTGCACACTGAATTATTAAGAAAAATCGATTGTCAGATGTCAAGAGCCAGTGGATAATTTTGAAAACGTGGTTTTCCAGTCAGTACGCAGCAGCTGAGCTGTACTTACTTTTTGAAACTTACTTACGTTTACAATGAACAAGACTATGGAGGCCTTTGATAAATTTCAAAATCTAAAGATAATATTTTTGAAATATTTATTTTACTTCTACAAATTAATCGGATTAGCTCCAATTAATTTTGAGTTCAAGGCAATAAACCACCGAAGATCAATGAAGTTAGTGTTCGCATCAAGTCGTTGCAATTTGTTCTACAACGTACTTTTTACGTTTGCTGTTGGCATAACGAATTATTATGGAATATGGATGATGATACATGCATATTATGGAAAAAATAGATTCCGCAGGTTAATCCTTTACATGCGAGTAATCTCATCGACGTGCACGATATTAATTTTGCTGACTTATTGGGTACGGCGAAACATGCTATCTTCTATCTTAAATAGAATTGCTGAAACTTATGAAATCGTAATAAATTCGAGTATTTTCGATGCCCAAGATGCATTACCTAAAAAAATAATATATTGCCCTCTTATAAATTTGGTGATTTGGCTGACTTATAAATTTGCCAGCGGACTGTTGACATCATCATCATACAGGCTTGGAGCTTCGTCTACTGCAGTTCAAAGTGCAGTAGTACTACAATATATTGTGATTTTGCAATTTTTTAAATATCTACTGAAAAGCACCAATGATCGTTTACTCAGCTTATCGAAGAATTCTGGTGGAAAGGAATTCGAAATGCGTACTTTCACTCGTTTACAGCAGTCATATTATTCACTCTGCAAAATATCTAAAGAGCTATCAAATTATTATTCGTTTCCCATGCTTTTTTATTTGATTTCTAAATTCGTGACATGGATAGTCACGTTATATTTTCTAATAGAAATGATAATAGGTAAACCATCAGATATGACCATTTTTGGTTCAACAACTTACGTTATTGACTGTATATTTTCTGTAGTATTACTGACTACTTCTGTGTCTGCTATCTATAACGAGGTAAATGATAAAATAATTTTATAAATATATAAAAAATGTTGTTCATTTATTCTTATGTAACTTGACAATAGAGGAACAGAACTTGTGAGATAATAAACGGCTACATGGAAAAATGTCGAACGGCATTAATGCGAGAAAAAGTGAGGGTTGATAAATGAATTTAATTAATCTAAAAATAAATCATCGTGGATAAACGTTTTTTTCAGTTGAAACAATTTTTGCTGTATTTGATGAATGACAATATGAGATTCGACGTTTTCGATTGGCTGCCTCTGAATGGAAGTTTACTTCTATCGGTAAGTATCCAAATTTGATTGATTTTTTTGAATATTTGACGAGTTATTAGTGTCAATTTTTCAGATTGTAGCTTCGACTACAACATACATAGTCATACTTAAGCAGTATAATTAAAAGACGTTAGTGACTTCTCAATCTTACTGAAGCGCATTGAAATTAGAAATCTGCACGTATTTTTCTTAAATTTATTTTACAAATTGATAATTGTAAACCGACCTAAAAATATAATTGTAAACCGACGTTAGTGTAATTAGCATAGCATACTATAACAGTTGTAGCATGAAATAGAACGTCGACAAAGCAAGCATACTTATATTTCATGCAAGAAATCGACTGCATTTGAAAAAAAATGATATCAGACGGACGGAGAAGTCTCTTTGGCGGAGAAAACGACCAAGTAGCGCGCAGCTGAAAAATTGAATGATTCAATTAATGATGTCTTTAACTCTCCGTAGCAACTAGTCTCTCTCCCCCTTTCACTTGTTTGTAACTTTTCTATAAAAAAAACTATGTGTGTAATCGCAATTCTAGTCAATAGCGATAAGTTGTACATATTATTAATATACGAATTTAAATAAGAAATATGAGGCCGCATTCATTTTTTTATTATCTTCAATTATTTTTATTTTTCTATATACTAGACGGTTCATGCACTTAAAAATGATTCCAGAGTAGTTTTATTTCTTTTCGATTTTTCATACCCGACCTCGATGTAGTTCAAGTGTGCCATTATTGCTTTAGTATATAGTAAACCGCTATGAATAGTTTAGTAGAAAGAAAGAAATTATTTACCAAGGGTATCAAGGGATACTCAAGCAGATATTTATTTTCAGTCAACTCAGTATGTTGTAGTTGAGCTTACTATTTCAACGAATTCACAAATCACGTCCCTTCTTTTAATGATATTGTTGTTTTCCAAAAAGATAAAAATCACACACATTTAGAATGAACAAGATTGGAAAAGCACTTGATTACTGTTGTGAAAATTTGAAGATATTATTTTTAAAAAGTCTATTTTACTGCTTCAAAATAATTGGTTTGGCACCGATCAACTTCGAAATCAAGTTAACAAGTGGAAGAGGGTCGAAGAAGTTGGTGTTTACATCGAGTCGCAAAGATTTATTTTATAACATACTGCTTGCATTTGGAGTTGGTTTGGCCAGTTTTTATGATATTTTAATCGCGATTGAAGCATCGCGTGAAGAAGTGAAACATCTCAGGCCATTAGTTTACATACAAATGATCTCAGCCACATGCAGTGTCTTAATTTTGATAACTAATTGCGTTCAGTGCAACGTGTTTCCTGTCATCTTGAATCGGATTGTTGAAATTCAGCAAATTATCATAAACTCTAGTACTAGTCTCAATTCAGAATTCCGATTTAAAAAAATAATACTGGTTTCTCTTGTAAATTTCCTAATATTGTTAGCCTTTGATGGCATTGTAATGAGATTTGCTCGCGCATCAACATTAGGATGTTTATTATTAGTTATGAGTACTGGAGTACAAAATTTATTGGTACTTCAATACATTGTAATATTGATTTACTTCAAGTACATGTTAGAAGCCATCAATGATCGTTTGCACAAATTATCAAAATGTTACATTCCAATTAGCAGAATGAGCTTAATCACGATGACCACTCAATTCGAATATGAAAAGCATATTTTCTTTCGTTTGCAAAAAGCTTATTCTTCAATGTGCAAGATTTCGAGAAAATTATCTTACTATTACTCGTTTTCTTTACTCCTTGCGCTACTATCAAAGTTTGTTGCCCTTACAATCTCGGTGTACTTTTTGGTAGTTACAATATTTAAGGATTCGCCGTTCAGGAATGTTTTTACGTTTTTCGGTTCTACATTGATCATACTGGGTTCTACGTTTTCTTTAGTATTATTGACGGCATCCACGCGTGCAATAAATATCGAGGTAAAATGAGATATACGTTTTATTTTTGCAGCAAAATGAAAACATTTAGTCGCTATAAAAACGAATTTTTTTGTGTCGCTGCTAGAGAGAAAGAACGAGCGAGATACTACACGCTTATTTAGACGAACCTCAATCGTCAGAAATGAAAGAAAGGGTAAGGAATAACAATTATAATTTAACTATAGAAAATAAAAATAAAATAATTGAAAATCATGATCTTTCAGCTGGAACACTTTATTTTATATTGCTTGCATGGGCGTATGAAATTTACAGTTTTCGATTGGTTTGACATTAATGGAAGCTTACTTATATCGGTAATATTGAAACTCGAATTGAATTTTCAACGAATTGATAAATTACAACTGAATTTTAGATTGCTGCTTCTACTGCTATCTACGTAGCCATACTCCTCCAGTTTAATTAAGGAAATATATACTGATATTTCATTTTTTTATGGCTTGTTTAAAGTGAAAATAATTCTGGTGTTATTTTATTCCTTTTCTATTGCAACTAATTCTTTCATACCGGCACTCTTGTACAGTATTATTCAGTTTGAAATATAGTTTTTAGTATAACCTTGGCGACAAAACGACTTGCACACTGAATTATTAAAAAAAAAAAAAAATTGAGAGGTGGCAAGAGTCAATTTTGAAAATGTTGTTTTCCAGTCAGTACGCTGCAGCTCAACTGTACTTACTTTGAAAAAGTTCTTTGAAATTTAAGTTTATGATGAACAAGACTACGGAGGCATTTGATAAATTTCAAAATCTAAAGATGATATTTTTGAAATATTTATTTTACTTCTTCAAAGTAGTCGGATTAGCTCCAATTAGATTTGACTTTAAGTTAATAAACAACGGAAGATCGATGAAGTTAGTGTTCGCATCAAGTCGTCGCAGTTTGCTCTACAGCGTACTTTTCACTTTTGCCGTTGGCATAACGAATTATTACGGAATATTGATGATGATACATGCATATTATGGAAAAAATAGATTTCTCAGATTGATTCTTTACATGCAAATAAACTCATCAACGTGCACGATATTGATTTTGCTGACTTATTGGATACGGCCAAACATCCTATGTTCTATCTTAAATAGAATTGCTGAAACTTATGAAATCGTAATAAAATCAAATATCTTCGATACCCAGTATGCATTACCTAAAAAAATAATATATTGCCCTCTTATAAATTTGGTGATTTGGCTGACTTATAAATTTGCCAACGGACTGTTTATATTGTCATCATTTACTCTAACAGCTTCATCTGGCGCAGTTCAGAGTGCAGTAGTACTACAGTATATTGTGATTTTGCAATTTTTTAAATATCTACTGAAAAGCATGAATGATCGCTTACTCAGCTTGTCGAAGAATTCTGGTGGAAAGGAATTCGAAATGCGTACTTTCACTCGTTTACAGAAGTCATATTCTTCACTCTGCAAAATAGCTAAAGAGCTATCAAAATATTATTCGTTCCTCATGCTTCTTTATTTCGTATCTAAATTTGTGACATGGGTAATTTCATTATATTTTCTAATAGAAACGTTAAGAGCAAAGCCATCAGATATAAAGACTATTTTTGGTTTAATAACTTACGTTATCGACTGTATATTTTCTGTAGTATTGCTGACTACCTCTGTGTCTGCTATCTATAACGAGGTAAATGATAAAATAATTTTATAGTATATCAAAAGTTTTGTTCATTTATTCATATGTATAACTAAAAAATAGAGAGACAGAACTTGTGAAATAACAAACGACTACATGGAAAAATGTCGATCGGCATTAATGCGAGAAAAAGTGAGGGTTGATAAATGAATTTAATTAATCTAAAAAATAAATGATCATGGATAAACATTTTTTTTCAGATGAAACAATTTTTGCTGTATTTGATGAATGACAATATGAGATTCGACGTTTTCGATTGGCTGCCTTTGAATGGAAGTTTACTTCTATCGGTAAGTATCCAAATTCGATTGATATTTTTGAATATTTGACGAGTTATTAGTGTTAATTTTTCAGATTGTAGCTTCGACTACAACATACATAGTCATACTTAAGCAGTATAATTAAAAGAAGTTGATAGTTATCCATTCGTATGTTTGAACTTATTCGAATAAGAAATCAGCACATATTTTATCATAGATAGATTTGGCAAATTGTATCATTTCCATGCAAGTCATCCTTGTTAAAAATCAAACGTTCGATTTTTCAGCTGCAGCTACTCTTATAAACGATATATAAACGCTGAAAGTACCATTCACAAATAGATTATAGCATTGCACATGTTTTATGCAAATAATTGATTATATATATTAAGCAAGTGCGTTTTATTGTGTATATCACTTCCAATTGAATTGAAGAATCATCGTGCAACAATTTTCTATTATAGATGTGCGCTATCAGAAAATTTAAATGATTGTAAATTATGAAATATTAATAAAAGAGTTTGAAAAATAACTTTAGAAATATGTTTATTCAATTGAGTTAACACTTCACAGTCTCCCTTTGCCGAAAGGCGATGCGGCGTTCGTCTCGAGAAAGTAAATTCCTCGAGCGTCAGATTCCAGATTCTCACCCATATAAACAATACGGTTCGTGGTTTTGTCGCATCTGTTCATTTTAAACTCTCGCCAGCCGTTGCATTCGACAGCCGGAAAACTGAGCGGATGGACAATTGACTCGGACATGAATTGATGCGCACGTCCGTGACTGCAGAACTCTGAAATTGAAGAAGAGTCATACTATAGAATCGCGCGCGAGGAAAATTTGAATGACTTCACAAATCATCGAATAAGATTTCTAATGCATTAATTCAACTATATAATAACATTTTTTAGTTGACTTAAAATTGAACATTTTATACTTAAGGGGACCAGCCAGTGTTGAACAGGACAAATATAAAATTTTTTTTATTAGCCTGTAAAAATCGTTCTAATGAAGATATCATTATAAAACTTTTTTCATCTTAAAGTGCTCGATGTGTGCTTTCATTTTCTTTCCTATAAGTCCCAAAATCTCAATTAGGGACCCCAGAAAGTTCCCCAAAGCGTAATATCTTATTTTTTGAAAAATCTTAGCGCGGTGCACGATTCCGAACGTTAGAATGAACGAAAATCATTTTAGGAGGCATCATTTTTTTCTTTAGCATCTCTACTTGAAAATGAGTGGACCACTTTTTTGAAAAAATTGATTTTTCCATTTTTTTTCAGGCAGTTTAGAAAAAAAAATTGGTAAAAAAAATTTTTTTTTCTAAATAGCCTGAAAAAAATAGAAAAATCAACTTTTTTAAAAAAGTGGTCCGCTCATTTTCAAGTAGAGATGCTAACGAAAAAAATTGAGCCTCCCAAAATGATTTTCGTTCATTCTAACGTTCGAAATCGTGCACTGATCTGAGATTTTTCAAAAAATAAGATGTTACGCTTTGGGGAACTTTCTGGGGTCCCTAATTGAGATTTTTGGACTTATAGGAAAGAAAATGAAAGCACACATCGAGCACTTTAAGATGAAAAAAGTTTTATAATGATATCTTCATTAGAACGATTTTTACAGGCTAATATAGAAATTTTTGAATTTTTCCTGGTTAACACTGGCTGGTCCCCTTAATTCGCAGAAAAAAAAATTTTTTTTAATAATCTTACGCGTCATAAGCACGGGACACCCAGGCTGTCGAAAGCTCCCACCGTTCGGATAAAAGTCCACGTGTCCCAGTGGTCTAACGAATCCAGCAGTCCCAGCGCAGGTATGTATAACATCGACGAACTTGGCATCCGATGGATCCAATCGTTCTTTAGGATCGTGTACAAGTGGCGTTTCGAAATCCGGTCGCGCGGGGTCCATGCCTGTGATTCGCGCCACCCTTCCGGCCAAATTGCTGCCGATGAAACCAGCGATATGCGCACCGAGACTATGACCAAGGATATGAATGTTACCGGGAGTCGCGATGCCCTCCATTATCAAATATTCCAAGAGTTGAGATGCCAAGTCGCCTACCTGAGAAACGTACATATGGAAACTCGAATATCTTTTAAATGTGTACTGTGAATTGTATATTTTACTTGTTTGGAAAATTTGGTAGCTATCAAGTATTCTTTTAACGAGCCTAAAGACCAGTCGACGATTATCACATTGTAATAGCCAGTTTTCAAGTAATTCCTTCGGAAATCGTGCATCCACGAGCTACCCCCAGTGTCCGTCCAGCCGTGTACGATGACTTTTGTAGGTGCTGAACTATTGAAATTGGCTCTTCTTAGACCGTCGATGTCGTTGACGTCGAGGATCACCGGGTCGTTTGGATTTTCTCGAGTGAACAAGTAAAAACCAATATTCTTATCTGGTGTCGTCAAGGAATCCGGAATAATGGGATTTAATAACGAATTGTCGATTTCCGAGTTCATCGTGTCTAATAAATTATCCATCATGGCTTGCTCCATAAGATAATCCGACGGGGCCTCGGGTTGTTGTCGCTTTCGACTTTCAGCATTGCTAACAGCTTGATTTGCTTGATGAAAAAAGCTGAGATAAACATGATAAACTGGATGTCTTTGCAAAAATCTCGAGTAATGTTTAAGTTTGAAAGAAATGTATATTCAAGGAAATCTTGAAAAAATTGTGTAGATGCTTTATTTTAAAATTTTATAATATAATATCATGATTATTAATGGTAAAAACTCTTCGAAATAATAATGAAGCGCGCAACAAATTAAAAAGCAATTAAAGTTTCCATAAAAATAATATTACTTGCAACGATAATGAGGAGCAATAGCGGCAGGGTAGACGATGCCATGTTGTTGAAATGCACATCTAATACTAATTTCATTTGCAAAATTTGATTTCTTTTATACACGCGACTTATCTAACTAAACCAAAGAATCATTATTCTCGTTAGTCTGCGTTCATTTCGCATTATTTTGTTCCATGTATACTTACACGTATTCAAGATACCGACGTCACTGCTGCGATGGAAAGTTTTTGTAGCTTGAAGCTTTTCAAAATTAAGTTTTTCAATTCGTTTTAAAATGATGAATTTACTCATTATAGCGATTTTTTATACAACATCAATCTAATCAACTGTGAAATTAATTTATAATTTTGATGACATATCGTATTATTATAAAAAAAATTGATCAAGTTTTCGAACAAGTACTAATTAACTGAAATTACGCACAAAATTATTTTTTTATTTTGTGAGAAGGTTGCACAGCATATTATTTTAAGTTCAATTTTATTGAAACTTGAAACTTTATTGAAATGCTTAACTGATAATACATATTTCATTTGTAAAAATACTTAGATTAATATTTAGTTCAAAATAGCTAATAATAGAACAAAACCTATGCACATTTTTCATCAAATGTTTTGCATTTAATGGTAAATGAAGATATTTCTCTCACAATTCTCCACATATAAAAATAGAAAATAAAGTTAATCTTCAACTATGAAGTTTATATAAACAAGTGTTTCTGAATAAAACATCTTACTACAAACATATTTTATTTGATGCTCATGTTTGTAAGTTTTGTTGTAAAAAATCGTATGAAAAAGTATAAAAGTTTTTTCAAAAAGACATATGCCATTCTAGTTTTGAAGCAATATCGTATAATTAAAAAAGATTTTTTTTGTAAACAAGTCGTTTATTATGGCACAAATCGAGCACGTCAACCCATTTGAATCACCACTTTGTATGTTTTTATCAATATTATACATTATAGGAACAAATCTTATATTTCCTGTCAGATATCGGAAAGGCCTTCTTTACAAAACGAGCGAATATTGAGCCGAGGTGGAAACCGATAGTGAGTTTTGTAAAACCTTACTTACGCCTTTCCGTATTAAGTTGTTGTTTTGGGTTCTAGTCCCTGCAAAGCCTTATTATTATTATTATTATGTATTTGTTTGTCCTCAACTTTGGTATAGTATCGCCTTTTTAATATAAAGAGTAAAATATAGATTCTTAGAAACTTAGACCACGATCTAGAGATTCTTTTGTTAAATATTTGGAAATTAAATTAAATCAATGTCTTATGTTTTGAAAAAAAAAAGATAACCTTGCTTCTACTGACAGTAAAGATATGAATTTTAGATTAAAAAAATAAAAAAAAAGGAATACTTGAAAATTATATAAAATCTCTGGAGAAAAATTCTTTCTTCGTCATGTAATATCTTTCAGTGCCATATCTATCATTTTTCGAGACTGAAAAGCCAAATTTTGCAGCTACTTGTTTGATACAAGCGATTTCTTGAGGTGTAAGGCCGAATGGAAGTTCTTCTTTCAATACGGCTTTCTTGTTGTTGAAGTCTTCACATATTTCTCTGGCAAGTTTTTCGAATTCTTCTGGTTTATTCTCTTTGAACTTCAAAGACTTTTGAGCGAATTGCTTTGTTTTTTCCTGATAATCCTTCCTAATCTTATCAACCTATAATAAAAAAACGCCATTATATATATATATATATATATATTTTTCTTTTTTTAGTGTTAAAAATAGCACATTGCGCATTATTAATCAGGGAGGCAAAGTATAGCATCCTCGAAAGTTCATAAAGTTATACATACTTCAAGGATTTCGCGATGAATGGATTCACACTCAGGTAAAATAGTATTGGCGTTTTGCAAAGCTTTCATAGCTTTATCGTAGTCTCCTAGTTGTTTCAAAGCCTTTCCATAACTAAAAGTTTAAGCAATCAAATTTATATCCAAAATTGAGATGAATCATATTTATTCACAAAAACACTTACTGATAATAATTCTTTCCAGTTTTGTTTGGTAGTCTATCAAATGAAGCACATGCAAGTTTTGGTTTTCCAATTTGATTGTAACATATAATTAAATTTGATAAAGCTCTTGACAATAGCCTGTTCATATTCATCTCTTCTTCATCATTTTCCAAACGTGCAGTGTCTAAGCAATTAACAGCTTTACTGTATCTAAATAGGTGGAGAAAAACGAATACACTACAACCATTGATAAAATTGCAAATCACTTATCTTATTTAGTACTTACTCTCTAACAGCTTGCTTTATTCTTTCTCTACCATAGCTAGCTCTTGCAGTGTTCAACAAAGCGCGTACACTTTGCTCAATAGCAGGAAACTTTCTTTTCTCTTCATTGGTCAATTCATCATACCTGTCTGCAGAACCATTGTCAAGGAAATCAATGAGTTCTACTTTGAACAAAACTTCAGAGTTTTCAGGAATGCGTGGTGGACAGCCAAGTGCACCATAAGCTGCGCTTGGTTGAATGATGAAGACAGATTTTTCATACTTCTTCATAGAGGCAATAGCAATTTCTAGACCTTTTATCATTCCACCTTTACCCAAGCGGAGAGTTGCACGCTTTTCACGTTGGAAGAGAGTTGAGTCAAAAGGTTCATCTTGATATTCAAAGTAACCAACATATTCGACTGTGACCTGCGCATCAGATGGAACAACTTCTCCAGTACCTTCTTTCTTAATTAACTTCAAAACCTGAATGAAAATTATTGTTAGCATTCACAGTTACATAACATCCTTAAGATGTATTTACAGACCTCTCCATCACCAAAGATACTCTGCATTTTGGGCTTGATGGTATCAAATCCTATTCCAATAAATGGTGTATTTTCAACTGGAACATTCTCATTGTTGTCATTCTCATCTTCTAAATTCAAAAGTCTTTGAATTTCCTGATTGCTGAGCTCGACAGTTCTTTTATGGTTGTACTGTTCGTCTTCATCAAGTAAGTCAGCGAAATCACTTGTGTCAAGTGTAAAACCATCACTGTTCAAGATTTGGCTAAAATAATAAAAAAATTAATCTTTCACTTTGCAAAAGAATAATAATTAAATTTTTTTTATTTCAATCAGAAATGTAGATTGAAAGATTTTTGTTTTTTGTACTTTCAGACGGTTAACCTCTAAATGATTCGAAATACTCAAAAAACGTAAATGAAAAATACACTTACAAGATGCATTCATATAGTTGATTGACAGAAAATAACTGACAAAAGAATTTTATTAAGAATCATCACCACTTAAGATCTTCAAAATACGCAATTATTACTGTAAACCTTCATTGTTAACAAACGAAAAAAAAATAATAAAATCCAACTTACTTGACAGTGAAGCCTTCTCCAACTCTGATGGTCGGCATTGTTGATAGCAAATTTCCTATGCAAGAAGTACAACAATTCAAAATTTTATTCAAGATAACAATCAAATTTTTTGTTAGCCGCTTGAGCACGCTTGAGTTTATTCAATGTTATTCAAAGTCGAAACAATGACTGTGTTCCACCGCTCACCATCAATGCGCACCATCATGCGCAAAGGTTTGAAATGAGTTAAAAATAACGTTTTTGCCGTTTTTGGGTTAAAAATAACAGCTGATGACTTTTTTAAGTTAACTTACAGTCACGAAGAACGACTGCGCATGATGGTGCGCATTATGAACAGTGAACACAGACTCCACCACAATGAAACACGACCGGCTGAAACATGTGATTGCGCCGATTGCGCGATTATGATATGGCAACGCCGCAACAGACTTGTGTTACTACAACTACATATAACAAAGCGCAACGTTATTAGTGGTTATTAGGATTGGGAATGAATGAAATCTTTGGATTAACAAGAGATTTTACGATCACGTATTAACAGTGAGTCTTTTAAAGTTTGTTAATTAATACAGGTTCGATAATTTTATATAAAAAATTAAATAACATAACTAAATTCAAAGTTAAAGTCTATAAAGAAACCTAGAGAGGTGGTTATTGTTTACAAGCCGGTGTTAGAGTACAATAGGTTGTTAAAATCAAATTAATTTTATGAAAGTATTCGATAAAAATTGAAATAATTACCTAAGTAAAATTAGAAGTGAATTTCGTATGATGCACAACCTTCCAAAGCTGCTGCGTAGCACTGACGTTGTATATAGCCTCTCTGCTCTGCAGAGTTTCGTGTGGTGTTGGTTGGAATGCACAAGTTCTCCTTTCTGGCTCTCACGCCGGGTTGTTTGGTCTATAAAGCTAAAGCTGTAAATCACTTCCGAAGCTCGTAAACCGTATCAGCTTCTCATAGTCTAGTCGCCAAAGGGGGTTTAGTGTACATTGAAAGGTCCCCGGGATTTTATCAATGTTTTTTATGTATTTCGA
>JAWWMK010000008.1:15313237-15361974 GCA_035047105.1 Galeopsomyia nigrocyanea | reverse complement strand
TCAGCTTTCTACTAAATTGATTTTAATAATTAATAAACATTTTGAACAACTCAATCACTGCATATTAGTTTAATTAAAGGTTAGATTAACATCTTGTACGAAAAAAAATTTGCTGAATGAAATTATTTTGATGATCCGAAATATAAATCAATAATATTGATCACTATGCAGCGTAACTACTTAAAATAAACAATAATAATTCGATCACGTTTTTCATGTCATCGTGCAACATTTAGGTTAGTAGCAATAACTCAGTTGCAGAGTCAGCTGCGCCCGACGGTATAGCTGCTTGCGCATGCGCAGCTGAGCTGTTTTCGTTGCTTCACTCTTTTTTCACGTATTTGGAGCCTATCTTTACCATAGTTTCAAGCAGCAGATTCGTGAATTGTTCGCGCAACCCCAAATACTGACGAATTTTTTTCGTAAGATTTCTACCAGGGTATATAGTGAAAAAAAAAGAACTGTATATGTATATTTGTTTGCCGATAAGAAGAATGCGCGTTACGTCTAATATTTTTTACGACGATGTAAAATCTATTCTCAATTTTTCCATCGGTAGCGTGCTTTTTTTTTCGCGGTGTATCCTTGACGACATGAGCACACATTGCATCAGTTCGAAACACGGAACTTTCTTTTTTCGTGATAGAGCTCGAATTTCGTCTCTTCGAGAAATCCGGAAAAATTCAATGGACTTTTCCAAGATTTCACGCCTCTGACGTCAGCCGTCTTTTTTTTCTCTTGCTTCCTACCTATAAAAGATTGATTTCTCTCGCACGTGCTTGCTGAATTATTCGTTACTTTTCGCCGAGTGATTTAACATCTAAATAATTGAAGCAACCAGACGAAACGACAATAAAAAAAAATACATTGTCGCCTTGAGACAATGTTAAGTATAAATCTCAATATTTGCAAACACGCAGCGATTTCGAGATGAGATTTCTATACGTTATTGCCGCGTGCGCGTCGGCTGATAAAAATCAAAGTTTGCCCAGATAAGGTGCCTTGTTATTTTGCGCTAGGCGTAAATTAAATTGATGTATCAATGAAAAAAAAAGTAATTAAAGCCTCAAGGAAAAATTCATTCATACACGGTTGAAAAGTCATTAATACGAAAATGGCCTACTAATAATACTGAACGTCGCATTCATGCAGTACCTACTTTGTTCTTTTTGTTTCGCATCGATCGAAAAACTTACGCATTACGTCGACTTTTACAACGGACAAAGATTTTTCTCCTCCTCCACCCCCCCCCCCCTTTTAGCGCGACAAAGAAAAGTCCTTTCCTCGCCCTTTTAGTTTCTCTCTTTCTCTCTGCGGCACGGGTGCTAAGTGATACGTCGACGATCCCCCAGTGCGCGTGGGTGACAACATTCGCCGAGTGATGATCGATACTTTCATTGTCCACAGACACACGCGCGCGTTTGGAAAAACAGACGCGAACGGCATGAGAGACAAAGTGATTGCGTTGTAGGAGAAAAATTGCCCAGTATTGTCACGTATCATTTTTATCAGTAACTAATTAAAGCTTGCTTGCTTGATTTTTCTATTTTTTTTTTTATTAGATGTATCGGTGAAACTATTTAGATAACTCGTAAATTCATTTTTAATGCTCGCACTAAAATTATGCATTAGCGATGTTGTTTTATCGTTACCCAGAGACTTTTCGTTTGGAATGTTAAAATTCTAAAAAAAAAATCGGTTTATGGAGCAGTCCTAAAAAAATACTTAAAAACCAGTAGCTATACGAACGTTAATCTAATTTTAATTGCTTTCGTATCGTACGATATATCGTATTAACAAATCTAAATCGTACATTACTTGTGTTATTTTATTTTATTTTTTTGGTTCGTCAAACAGGTTTAACCGGAACGCGCACAATTAAAACTACAGTTTTTTTCTTTGAAAAAAAAAAAAGCTACACGATATATATACTTGGTAGTAATCAGGCTTCCGAAGCAAAGTGATGATTATCCTTTCAAATACTGCGGCAATAAAAAGCGAAAAAAAAAATTTTCGCTCGAAACCGTTGATGAATTTTAATATCCATCTAATAAACAACCTCTCTCTCTCTCTCTCGACAGCGTTTAAAGAAATTTTCACTCTCTCTCTCGGTGTAATAAAACGTGTCTTTGTCCGTGCTGTGCGGCGCAGCCGTACAAAAACTACCACAGCTGGCAGCCATTATAAAACTACTAAACTCGCTGGTCGGGACAAAGAGGCGTATATCTCTCCGGAAAACCACGCTAGCAAGCCGATATTTCCGGAAGTAATAGAAAAAGAGAGAGAAACTCCCCACCCCAAAGGCATAAAACCATCATCATCGCGCGGAGAACCAGATGACGAAAAAAAAAGAAGACCTTTGTACCCCCCTCCCCCCTCCTCGTCAAACGAAGGTCATAGAAGCTTGGATTCATTGATCCGAGTGATTGAGGAAGCTCACGCACTCACTCTCTCATGGGCTTCTTTGTACGTGTGTGTGTGTGTGTGTGTGTGTGTGTGTCGCACGCATACACACACACCTCTTTGTCCCCCTCCCCCCTGTACGTGTATGTGTTTTTTTCAACTCGCTCTCTCTCTCTCTTTCTCCCCCTTTTTTTCGCAATACGGGCGCTCTTTTACAAAGGAGTGTGTTGTTTTTTTTTTTCTATCTCTTTCGTTTTGCTTTATTTTCATATACCTATACAACAAACGCGCTTGGGGTGGAATATTAATTAGACCGTATACTTTTTTTTTCACTTGCAGCCACTTTGTAATTTCCGCGATTATCATTCGCAAAGTATCTTAATCGTAATATAGATCGCGCGACGAGTGAGTGAATACGTGTTCGAGTGCTCGTACATCTATCGCGAGCCGTAACGCGATTTATTGATTTTTTTCTCTCTTATTATTGGGTTATTTCGTATGACGTGAGTTCGTTCATTCATTCAATCAGTCGAATTTTGACTATCTGAATTGGGCGAGCAAACAAAAAAACCCCGGTGATTTAAAATCGATGAGGGGGGAAAAATAATTTTTTTTTCAATTGCACTCTCTCGCCAATAAACTTTCGCCTCAACACCTCTAATTATCACCTCGCTCTCTCGCTGGCTGTTTCTCGCGATTGCGCTCGCAGCTGATCGAAGGCTCATCATATCG
The DNA here is from genome assembly GCA_035047105.1 of Galeopsomyia nigrocyanea. Classification (NCBI taxonomy): domain Eukaryota; kingdom Metazoa; phylum Arthropoda; class Insecta; order Hymenoptera; family Eulophidae; genus Galeopsomyia; species Galeopsomyia nigrocyanea. The sequence continues at coordinate 15,358,839 of JAWWMK010000008.1, read as the reverse complement.
CACTGCACGCACACACCCATACTTTACAGCGAGAGAGAGAGAGAGAGAGAAAGAGAGACAGAGAGTTGCCGGGCGCAGCAAAGTATATGCAGGCAAAGAGCTCTTTCTCTCTTCGCGACTGCTGCACCGCGGCTGTTCGCTCGATATTTTTAGCTTGGCTAGTAACTCTGTTGCTAGGGCATCAGCTGATCCGTGCCGGGCTCCCAGGTACGTGCGATCAATCGAGCCAATCGAGAGCCCCGCACTTGCCTTCCCTGTCTGTTCTTTGTTCGCGCGAACAATTTCTTGCTCCGAAATTTTCATTTCTCGTTCAATCTTCTCGTCTCAATCCTCATAGTAGCTTCCAAGTAATGCTCGTCGACGTTCCGTAACGCTCGACAAAATTTCGCGAAGATTGCGAAAAGTCGAATAAACAAAAGTGCAGTTGCCAAGTGGAAATGTACGAGCTTACGTTACTGAGCGCGACCGGCCGGCTCTGGGGCCGGCTAACAAAGACTGTCGCTAGAGCGCATGCGTCAAGCCACTCAGCCGGAGAGAGAGAGAGAAAGAACAGCAGCAGCAGCCGAGGCTGCCGAGGACGTCGATTGTACGGCTGTTCAGCGTCAGTTAGTAACCGGCACTCGCGTGAGCCGCACGCAGTTTTGACGGCATCTATCGCACTATCTATCTATTAACTCTACTTCCTTTTTTTTCTTTTCTTCTCTCCCGTCACTATATACTTCTTCTCGCGTATATCTCTAAAACTTTTTATTTCTCTCTCCCGGTACCGATGTTGTTTTTTCACGATATTTCGTCAAATCTTGCTTGAGAAAGACAAAAAAAAAGTCTGTGATATTTAGAGAATACATAGATATATACGTGTGAGTGTGTGACTTATTATGAGCTGTGAATCGCTCTACAAAAGTGACAATTTTCGGACGTGCTAGAATTGAGTACAATAATAATAAGGAAAGCTCAAAAGAGAGAGAGAGAGAGAGAGAGAGAGAGAGAGAGTTCTTGATCTCTCTTTGTGCCTCAAGATTCCCGTGGCAGACGAGCAGGAGGCAGCGTCGGCAGCCGGCGCTACTACCATGGGTCAAATCGGCAACGAAGTGAGTATATCGATCCTCCTCCTCGGCTCTTCTATCGTCGTCGTTGTCATCATCAGAGTGTGTGATGTGTCTTTTTTCGCCTTTATAGTGTGCAGCTCACTCTCTCCGAGATAGACCCACTATCTCTCTCCTACCCACCCACTATCTTTCATATGTACAACAAAATGTACATCGATAAATCAAAATCGATATCTCTTCTCTCACTCTCTGGCCTCCTATTTTCATTTTATTTCTCTTTTTTCGAAAAAAAAAAAGAAACAAGGTAGTCGAGCGCGAAGGGGGGCGAAACCGGTTTCTCGTTGTTTACGGCGATGCAGTCGTTTGTGTGTCTGTATGAGTGTGTGATGTAAGTGCGCAAGGCGAGTAACCCCCAAGTGGGTCGTCGTGCATTTTCAGACTTTCCATGATAACCTTCGACGAAGCGCGGTGGCGGGTGGCGGAACGTGAGAGAGGTTCATCGCTCGCCGCCGCCGTGTCAATTGAGGCCAATAAGATTTCGCTCGGCGACCAATTGCTCGGCGCACGGGGAAATTAATAACCGCTTATACTTACATACATCACTTTACGTGTATAATATAACCCCGCGAGCGCGCGCGCGCGTGTGTGTGTGTGTCTATTTTCGGTCTGCTATACAGATTCTTTTTTAGGTACATATTACCTTCCTGTTTTTCTTTCTCGCTCGCTCCCTCACCCGCACCGATAAACCGCACTACAGAGGCCTTGTGCTACATTACAGACAGTCGGAGAGACCGGCGGAACAGATGTTTGTTCCTCCCTGCTGAGGTGGCATTTAAATTATTTTTAGGGGGGCCGGAAGTTAAAGCGCGTTTTTACCTTTAAAAATGACACCCTCTTACACCTCGTCTTTTGTCCCTTTGCTGCTGCTGCTGCCTGCTTATAATTGCTAATTCATTCTCCCGAAAGAAAGAAAGAAAGAAAAAAGGAATGAAAATTACATCACGCTCCGAAGAACAACAGTATTTTCACGAAAAAAAGGGAGGACGTTGATGGTGATGATTATAAGTTAACGCAGGTAAAACGAGATCGTGTGAAACTCGCAACGTTTGGGATGATGAATATATTTTTTTTTCGAGTGGAAAGTTTTCGATGAATTTCTCTGTCTCTCTCGCGCGCGCGTATAGTAAAGTAATTTTATCGGCAGTAAGTAACCGTGGATTTTTATTTTAATCGATAGGATTTTGTGTCTGTGTGTTTTGCGTCAATTGATACAAAGAATTGTTCGAGCAGAAAAAGACGGAGCTTTATTTTCGGCGTTGTACTCGATTAAATAGACCTTTTTTTTCTTTCGTACGTGAATTTCAAGAGCGCCTTGTCCATTTTTAGCTCCCTCGCCAGGAGAAGAAAACAAGAACATTAAATTTCAAGTGGGATCGTTATTTGTCACAAGCGCTGCTGCTGCTGCTGCCACTGCTACTGCTGTGTGTGCAACTTAATTGATAAAAGAGTTGTCAAGAGCGCAGCAGCGAAACATCTCCTTTTACGCTCATAGCTCATTATACTTGTAAAAAAAAAACGAGAGATACGAACAATAGCATTGCTAAAACCAATAAGTATCTGTACGAATCGAGGCCGAGAGTGTGTTTGTGCACGAGAGAGAGAGAGAGAGAGAGAGAGAGAGAGAGAGAGAGAGAGAGAGAGAGAGAGAATCAGAGAATTGCTAAAACTGACGCAACTCTTATTTTTAGACCTCTAATTTCCAGAGTGAGAAGGGCCTAGAAAAAAAAACTTTCCCAGAGGCACGCACATGTGTGAGGCTTCGTTCGGAGGAGGGGAAAAAATTGGATCCTTCGTCTTCTTCTTCTTCTTTTTTTCTTTAGAAAGAGAGATGGAGACCACTTATTAATGTAGGGTGCCGTTTTTTTTCCTCCTTCTTTCACGGTCTATATAGGATTAGGAAAACAAGTCGCGGGACGAGATCTTTCATTGCGTTAAAAAGTATCGCATTAATTCGAGAAACGACCGCTGATTCCAATTTTTTTTAATACGTCGTTTTTCTCGAAGAGTGGCAAACGATCTCGATTTGATCATCCTCGACACTCACTTTCGCAAGGGGTTGCTATTCTTTTTTTTTAATACTTCTCTAATTATTGAACTACGCCTTCGAAATTCCGCAAAACAAGACTCGATAAAATGGAAAAAAAAAACGAGAATTAAAGCATCACGCACACCCTACCATCAATCTCTCTCCCCTTCGCGATGTTCTCTCTCCCTCTCTCTTCGCAACTTGTTTACCTCTTCGGAAATTTCGCCTTCGGATCTCACATACACACACGCACGCACGCACACAAAAGCACAGCCATACAAGCATTGTCGTTTTGGCTTGAACATTTAAAATTTATGCGACTGTTTGCTACGGCAGCTCTCGGCTATTATCGTCGTTGGCCCTGCAGCCAAACAATTTGGCAAAGCTACCTGAAAAAGAATGATCCGTCGCACGTTTTTTTTCTCTCTTTTTTATTCTTCTCTGTCAATGAATAATTGATAATTCGAGAGCGAGTCGCGCGATGAAAAGCCTCTCTATACATATCACGAGAGAGGAAGAAGAAGAGGAGGAGGAGAGGACCAGTTTCTCTCAACGTTGCCGGCTTTTCCTCTCTCTCTCTCTCTCTCTCTTTCTCCGGCGTTGCCATGCAGACTACATATCCACGCGCTCGCCTGAAAAACTACATACGTTTTTAGGCTGTCCTCACAACGCTTCTGTACCACCCATTGTTTCAACGATGATTATATTGTTGTTTATCGCGCGCTCGGCTGCGATAATTACTATTTTTTTATCTTCTTGCATCTGTGTTTGATACGTATTTGTATATGTGTGTGACATACATTATCCGTGTGTGTGTTTAAATTGTCCCGAGTCATCGGACTTATTCTCATTAGCACAACTCAAGTCGATACTGGCATAGCATTGACATACTATTGTGGATGCAACTTCAAGTGTTTTTCTAATGCCTCGTATAAGAGAGCGCGATATATGTATAGCAACGACGACGAGAGTGATGCAATACAAACACCTGATTGCAATATAGTACTTAATATATACCGTGCCGCCGCGTCCCTTTAAGGTGCCTCGCCGTCGTATATATGACCTTCGACCATAAATATACATATACTATAAATTCGTTTTTTTTTTTTCGTTCTCGTTGCAGACGCACATGCTACTGATGGACGCGTTCCTGCAGAACAACAGGCTGGACCATGTGTCCCGTGTGATGTCCTCGCATCCAACCTACTTGGACCATTTCTTGCGCACGCAGAATTTCATACTCAGGGGCGATGGCCCGTTGCCTTATGATTATCGACATCTCATCGCCATTATGGTAAGATAAAACGTTAATTATCTCTTTTTTTTTCATCTAAAACGAAAAAAAAAATATATATTATACCGAGACATTGTTGCGTAGCAGTAAGTAATGGGATGACTAATAGTTCATGAATAATGATAAAGAGCTGTTAAGCGGCGCGCACCGGGGTAAAATAGAATTTTATCTGAAAAAAACAAAGCGATAAAAATTGAAATCGAACGAGGCAAAGCGGCGCGTGCAAACCTTTTTCGGAAGATTTGCACGTGTATGCGAAACTTTTTTTTTTTTCGAAAGTCTTGTGAGAGAAACTTGTTTGTCGTCCCGCCGATAAGAATTCATTATTTGTAACCTAAGTGGCTATAACACTATTCTTAGTCGTGGAGTGCGAGAGAGAAAAAAAAGAGATGCCTAATGAAAGTCGTTCTTCGTATATGTATATTGAAATTTAATAATTAATTATAATCTATCGTATATGCTTCTGGTCTTTACGCGAGAAAGTTGTTTGTTTCTCCGAATCACTTGTCTAATTTTAGAAAAGTCTCTCTCGCTGAAGAGGCTCGAAATCGATCGAAAGAAATTCGTGCTCGCGCGATAATACGATAAGATAATATACACTTTTAAGTGTGTGCACGCGTATACATCTTCCGTGCGCGTGTGTGTGTGTACCTGAAAAACAGGTTCCTCGCGCGCGCGCGGTAAACACATTGTAGGAGCGACGATGTAAAGGAATAAAAAAAATAAGAATATCGTTTTATCGTAGCGCGCGCGTGGCGCGGCAGCTCGATAAACTATAGATACGTTTTCCATTCGGTCGCGTTATGTAAGCGAATGTCGCGATTTCTTGCTGATTTTGACACTTCTCTTACGTATACATATAGACGAAGTTGCGCGAAGTTACGCGAAGTTTATCCGTCGTAATAAAGAACTTTGCATGTGGCAACTTTTGTTTGCAATGCTGATCGTGTATCTTGAATCATTCACAAAAAAAAAAAAAAAAAAAAAAAAAAAAAGAAGAAGCGATTATGTATTACAGTTCGCTGAATCAATAGTGAGCTAATTTCACATTTATAAAATAACTTCGTAGAATTAAAAAAAATTGTCTTATCTATCCGCTCGTTCACAAAAAAAAAAGAAGCGTTGAAATTAGCATGCTATCTCTGCGAAAACTAAAAGAGATGATTCTCGGCAAAGTCAACAATAGAATCTTCACAAGCAAACAAAAAAGCAGAAAAACCCCAAAAAATAAAGATGACGCAACAACGCAAACGATATAGCTGTCAAATATAAAATTCGTCCTTGCATTGTTTCCACAGGCGGCAGGTAGGCATCAGTGCAGCTACCTGATAAACCTACAGAAAACGGAGTTCCTTCACCAAGGCGGCGACGAGACTTGGCTGCAGGGACTCAGATCGATACCGAGGAAATTGCAAAATCTCTACGAGATCAACAAGATTCTCGCGCACAGGCCCTGGCTGCTCAACAAAACACACATTGAGGTGAGTCATTGTTTATTCATTTTACAAAACATGCGACTTCGCCTATTAACAATTATCGCGCAAGAAAGAAAAAAAATAAATTTGCAACTCGAATAGTTAAGAGTCAATAACTTCGACGAGTCGTGAGTGACCTTTATTTCGCCTATAAACATTGGAATTTGCATGCGAATATGTATGATGCAAATTCGCAGCTCATTACGACGCTCTTTTGAAAAAAAAAAAAATGATTATTAGAGATTTATTTTTTTTTGTCTAATCAATTCTCCCCGCACGCAACGAGTTGAACGACTGCCGCGAAATCTAGAACACACGCGTCATTATGACTTATCTCTGTTTTATTTTATTTTTTTCAGAAATTGACGAAAGGCGCGGACAGCTGGTCGTTGGCGGAGGTGGTGCACGCGATAGTACTGCTGGCACACTTCCATTCGCTCTCGTCCTTCGTCTTCTCGTGCGGCATCAACGAGGAACTTGACAACTCTCTCGGGCATCATTACAAAGAGAACATTCAGGCGATTAGCAATGTTCCCAAACCATTGGACATCAAATTGGCTAGCAGTCCGAAACGCATACCAAATGGTATTGAGAAAGATGGTAAGCAGACATTTTCATTTTTTTTATAATAGTTTGCAAACTTTTTTTTTTTAATTTAGTGTGGTCTAGTTAATCACATGAACGAGCGATATATCTCCAACTTTTGCGACTATTGAATTACATCATAGATAGCACGGTATCATGTTTATGAAGAGAGTCTGGTTAATAAGTGCAAAAGCTGACATTTTCAAACATTCACTTACACGATACTAAAACTTTTATTTAACCACATACATGTATAATTAAGACACATTAATTATCTAGAAACTAGAAAAAAAAAAGAGATTCATCTGCATTTTTACACTCTCTCGAGCCAGTGACAAGCTCGACTCAAAACAAGTTTTATCAATTACGACTTATTTCGCTTTGTTATTGATCGATAGTGCAAAGTACTCGCGCGCGTGCAGGCAGGAAACTTTTCGCAAAGTATTCTAATAAACGAATCGTCGACATTTTTGATGCAGAAAAACAACCATCACCGCCATCGTCGCCGAGTATATTGGGCGAGCAAGAAGTTGGCGTGGAGACACTGATGGAACGCATGAAACGTCTGTCGGAGAAATCCGAGTCTTACCAGATCACGCAGGAGGAGCTGTCGAAACGCTTCGAGACCGTGGAAACGCAATCGGCCGAACTCGCCGCCGCACCTCAACGCAGCAGCTCCGTACTCGACTCGGACATCGGTTTATTTATCGACGATCCGACATTCATCTATCAAGATTTCGCTAAGGTAAATTTTTCATCGAATTCACGCGAGAAAAAAAATATACGTTTATAATTTTGATTGGAGTTGAAATAACGATTTTTTTTTCTAATTTGCAGCGTGGCCAGTTAAACGACATCCCGACTTTCCGCGTGCAAGACTACTCTTGGGACGACCACGGCTACTCGCTGGTGAACAGGCTGTACAATGACGTTGGCAATCTGCTCGACGACAAATTCAAGACGGCCTACAATCTGACCTACTACACCATGGGCCAGCACAGCAAAGTGGACACCTCGCGTTTTAGGCGGGCTATTTGGAATTACATTCAGTGTATGTTCGGTATCAGACATGACGACTACGATTACAACGAGGTCAATCAACTGATCGAACGTAGTCTCAAAACTTTCATCAAGAGTGCCGTTTGTTATCCCGAACGCGTCACCAAGAGGGATTACGATCGTGTCATGAGGCAGTTCAAACACAGCGAGAAGGTGCGTATTTGTTGTTGCTATATATATCGATATTGATGTTGAACGCAAAAAAATAGTATTTAAATCACTTTACGATGTTTGTGTGATTTTTAAACACAGCGTTCAAATTCAATAGTCGTTTTGCAGTAAACACTTCTAATGACTCATTTGAATTTAAAAGAGTCATGCATGAGCGTAAAAAAAAAACAGTTTATCGAAAGCAGTCGTTTAGCATTGTAAAATTAATAAATCTTTTGTTATGCGTTTTTAGGTTCATGTGAATCAAATGATCCTGGAAGCTCGCATGCAAGCAGAGCTGCTATACGCCTTACGCGCAGTGATGCGTTATATGACCTAACTGCTCGCGAGGACCAGTCCAGTTTGCAAGGTTTTTCTCTCACAAGGCCTGACTCCCAATGATGGGCGTCGCACAGAGGCTAGTAAAAATTATTTACACACCGTGACACGTACACACACTCAAATACACAAAAAACGAATGCCTCTCGAAGTCCGCATGCGGACGGAGGTGGATGATAATTGACGATAGAACACACAGACAGAAGGAGAGAACGTGAATTTGAAATGAGCAAGAGAAAAAAGCCTTTGAAACTGCGAGAGGAAAGTTGCGAGAGAATTAAGTGATTTTTCGATTCGATGGTCATTCTCGTATATATGCGTCCCATCGAAGTTTTTTTTGCTGTAGATCGTATTCTTATTATTTTAATTCACACAATTTTCTTCTTCGTTTTTTAACAGTTTCAATTTATCAATTTTGCGCTTTTGTTTTTTAAACGACGAAAAGAGATGATACACGAGCGCGCGCAAATGGAGAGCGAAAAAGGGAGGCTTTGTAAATATTGATTTGATAAATGATCAGTTTTAATTTGCTTCTCAGGCAGAAGAACCGTTCGACTGACCGCGTGAAGAGATCGAATTCTCATTGGAGAAAAGAAATTTTTATTATTTTTTTTTATTGTAATTAACAAATGAAATTTGTGTAAAATACTAATTTAACAAAAAAAAAAAAGATCGCTTCTTCGTTACCTTTGATTGAATTTATCTTTTTTTAATCTAGAATCAACTTAGAGCACAGAGAACGTGATTTTTTTTAATTTGACAATATCGTCGGACGAGTCGTTCAAAAACGGCTTTCTTTTTAGACTGTAGACATTGTTGTGATACTTTAGATCTTGGAAATCACGATGAAAGCGAACAAACACGTATGACAATTCATTGCTCGTCACGTCGAGGTTAAATTTACGTTTTAATCATTAAATGCCTTTTTTTTTTTAATTTAAAAAAATATTTTAACTTTAAGAGAAGCAGTTTTTCAAATCAATGATTTTACGTCAAAAGTACCTCAAGTATTGAGAATATAACTTGGCACTTTTATGATGAAGGCCGAATAATTTCATTGCTCTTGATTTTCATTTTGTTGGAAAAAATAACGTCAACGAGCTTGGAAAAGTCAACACATTTTTTAATGAATTAAAGTCAGTTGAAGAAAGTAAATTATTCAGTAATTTCAAAATATTTATCACACATAACTAAATATTTCAAATACGGACAATTAATTAATCGTGACATGACCAACATTTTTGAAAAGTGGTTGTAACGAAGAAGAGGCTGTTTTATCAAATCAAATTTATATAATTACAAGTATAGGTAGAATATATAACGTGTAAATAATAAATATTCTGCATTGTAATATACGAAGAGACATAGTTACATTATGTAAATTATATTTAAATTATATTATTCTGTGATTTAATAAGTTTAGCTTAAAACAAAAAAGAATATTTAAATTTTTAACATCATTCTTTCTCTCGAAAAGGAAAAAAGTCATGGAACAAGAATTCGTTTTTTTTCTTCATCATGAAAAATGGAATGTAAATAATTTCTCGATACGGTAAAATAAAACAAAAAGTAACAAGTGAAATTCACATAAACGGTAAAAAAAAGGCGACTATGATGTCTCTTTGTATTGTATGTGTGAAGTTAAACTTAGTGATTGGGTGTGTGATTTTGAGGCTCATGTAATTCAGTGTCTTGCGTCCATCGTTAGGTTCGGCGCAATTTAATGTCAGATGTAAGATAATCTCACTAGAAAGTTATATATCGTCATAGCAATTTCAAAATAACAAGAAAATTACAGCCTTGGAATAGGATGTGGCAGGATAGAATGAAAATGAAAATGACCAAACGTCAGATGTTTAAGAATCCTCTCGAAAGAAAATACAAAGCTATTTTTGACCAATTCATACAAACATACATACACGACTCCTATAATTAGCATCGACATATCAAACGGAGTCCATAGTACATATGAGATTCATCACCTCCTTTGAAATTTCAAGAGTATCTTGAAAATATTAAAGAAAAACAAATAAGATTTCATTAGATTGTAAGCGCTTCGACAAGTAAGATGAAGAATCAGTAGACGAAAGAATAATTAAGAAGTTGCTGTATTGAACCAAAATTTCACCGTGGACGTAAATAATTGTCATTCGATATCGCCGCCTTATATGTACGCGCCTTATTTCTCATTTTCATTGTAAACGCGAGAATGAGAAGCGAGTATCCGACTCCTCCTCGTGTCTCTCTAATACATTGCGTTTAAACTCTTCTTTCACTTCGCTTTCCTCCGTATCTTCAAAAAAACGTGTGCTTGTGAACTTTTCCTTATTTAACATTATTATTATTATTATTATTATTATTATTATTATTATTATTATTATTATTATTATTATCATCGTTTCTTTCCTCACAGAGTTGCAACTCTTTATTGTACGCGGCCCACGGAGAATTCGTGTCTGGCTGAATCTATTATTTAAGTTATAAACGCAAAAAAGTGGCCTCGGCGGAACATGTATACGTGTAATCCACCGAGCCGAGCCGATCTCACTAAGAGTGCAAGCAACCGAGGAAAGTGCGTTTCACGTGTAAACCATTTTTCGACTTGTTTGCGAATGGAGTGAGTGAGTATACACATATGTATTAATCGTGATGAGGAAAGCGAAGCGAAGAAGAGATCAATTGATTGTAAAGATTGTTCCCGAGTCACTTCGTCAATGAAACGTCAAGCATTATAGTATGTCTCTGTTTAAACGTTGACGAGGTAACTCTTGACAAATCTTCGATGGCCATTTAGTGATTAGCGAGTCGCAATTTTATACTTTTTTTTTCTCGTCCCCCCCATCGCAAATTTCAGCGAGGGTAGCGTTTAACTCTCGCGACACATTACACATATAAATATTTCTTAAGATTCGTTGGTCGACTAACGTTTCATTTCTTATTGAACACTGAAAAAACAAACAAACACTGTCGTCTTTCTCATTGTAATTTATTGTGTACGGCGAGCGAGAGACAAGGAGGACCATTCAAAGATAGAATCGCTCGTTAAACCGTTGACTTTTGTTCGAGAGCTGACTCACTTCGCGTTAAGCAGCGTAAAGCTTTATCGTTTTACACAGACACGCATACACGTACAATCGCGTTTATATATTTTTTTCTTTTCAAATAGAGACTATATAACACGAACAGACACCGCAGAGATGAGCGTATAAACCGACGATGAGAAATAATAAAACATAAACGAGACGATGCCAAGTCTCAAGTAATAGTCAAAGCTCTGAAAGTGTAGAAAACGTTGTCGATCTTGTGACTTTTGTTTATACTAAAACATCGTATAACATGTAAACAGAGAAAACACAAAGCGCACGTTCGAACGCGTCATTTTCACTTTCAAAAGTCACAAAGCATATTTAATTGTACAAGCCACCGCATCAAGAGTGATAATTCAAGTGATTTGACTTGACCCTTCCGAGGATCGTTGATATAATAAAGCAAATGGAGTAAAAAAAAATATGTGTAACGAGGACAATGATTCGATTGGTAATTTAACTGGTTCGAAGCGTTGGAGATTGAAGACTTGTTTCCTCTCTCTTTTGTAGAAAAAAAAACGTCTATGTAAAGTATATTATATATTATATATTGCCACCTACGCAGACTTGAACATCTCGACTCTTGCTGTAACATCAGATTTCGTTGTCTCTCGGTCTTTTAATAATTTTAAGCGAAGCGGTTTAAGCTTAATTTTATCATGGATCGAAGGCACACGTCAATCGAAGAGCAGTTTTTTGTCGGTGGCAGAAGTGTGATTTTGTATTATTTTTTTATATTTTTAATAAGTAACTTTCTCTTAAGTTTTCTTCGCTGACGCTTTGAGCGAAGTGTGACCATCACCATGTGGAGAGGGTTGTATGTGATGTGATTTCTTTTATATCGTAATGAATAATGAACACTCTAAGAAATGTTATAGTTTCATATATAAGTGATATGTTATTTGTCATTTATTTTATCCCTTAATAAATGATGTTATATAAAAAAATATTGATTGTTTGTTGTTTATTCGTAGATTAGACCCTTAACACTAACCAATCTCTTTGTTTTAAATGATTTTTTATTTATTTTTCTACATTTTTATTCCATAAGATGTTATTATAAATGTACTGATATTATAAATAAAGTTCATGTAATTCACTTTGGATGACTATTAATATTCTAATTCAATTTGTTTTTTATTGCAAGTTTTATATAAGTTCAGCCTTGCAGTAACTTATTTATTAAATTCACCATTCATAAAGTTACAGGAGGTTGCGCTCCGTCTTCCTCTTAAGGTAGTTCTCCACCAAAAAATTTCAAGAATAAATTAAAAATTTGTATATACGTAGTAAATGTAATAAAAAGTATTCGTACAAAGTTTGAAATCGATCCACCACGTAGTTTTCGCGTTATTGTCGGTCAAAGATGACCAATTTAACATGTGAGCAATGGCATTGGTGCAGAAAAAACTAGGTTTTTTTTCTTCTAGCTTTTTAACCAATATTAACATCACGTTGAAAAACTAAATATAGCTAAATAAAACTACAAATAACAATATATATTTTTTTTTCAGATTTTTTCATCACGTAGTTCTTACGCAATCGTTATTGAAAACTCGACATTTGACCACTTTACTATAGTATATGCTGCAAAAGCTGTACTTTGAGCGCTTATACTGTTGTTGCTATTTTTTTATTTTACAAAATGTTATTAAGATTTATTGTAGTATAAAGCGTCATTTAAACACTTAGACAAACTGTAATCACTTTTTTCAACTTGATTTTTTCTTAGCTATGACCAAACTATAGATTGGTGGAGAGCTACCTTAAGTAAATTAATTAAAAAATTTTTACTGAAATGTGTAACGTGAAAATTAAAAAAATTATTGTAAGGAATATATTTTCAAACTTTTTTTACACTCAGTTATTTCCTGCGTAATCTTCACTTAGTAATACCAAAAAGGTTCATACGCTCGTTTTCTTCTTTACCGATCGATGTTAATATGATTTGATGGTAAGTAATTGATCGTGATCGATAAATTTCGAGCTCAAAAGTTATCTGTCGATGATCATTACTTTAGTTTCTTTCAATGACAACAAAAGTTTTCAAATTTTCTTTCTCTTGTTATGTATAAAGAAAAACGTATTCTCTGAAATTTCAGTGACGTCAAAATTTCTCGAAATAGATCTCTTTTTAGAACACTTATACATAATGGAAAAAATATCTACAGAAATAAAATAGATAAGAATATTACAGAGTGTTGCATTAACTAGCTAAGTAGCTATAGAAGCACCCTTTAATTTTTAAATGTTGTTGGATTAGATGTTAAGTAACATCTAAGCAATCCACTCACGGCTGGGACCATCATTTAAAATTTGAAAACACGTCCCATCCCGCAGCGGATTGCTTAGGTGTTACTTAACATCTAATCCAACAACAGTATTACAAAATATTTCAAATAATGTAATTCTGTCTTGCTTTTATCACTTTTGTAATAAATAAGTAATTAAAAGCTAGTTTCTTCGAATTTGATAGTGACAAATACTTCCATGATAAAAAGTATAAATGACTCAATTATCGTTAAATAAATTTGATAAAATCAATATTCAAGAAAATGATGTCATTTATAGTAACTCGGAGTGTCGATAATTCGGAGTATATTGTTCAGCATGATGTGGCGTGATTTATTGCTGTATTCCTTAAATCAATACTAATTGGTCCAAAGAAAAAATAATAATTATTTTCTTAATCGTCGCATCTGGTTTACAACAACGTAAGTATCAGTTGCCCTACCGGCACTTTAAGCCTTCATTTTTTTTTCAAAGATTATAGATGAAAAACAAATTGACGAGGCTTCAAGTTAATCTGGCGGTATTAAGGATTACTAATATAATAAGCGTATAAGTTAGTCATGGCTACCTTGAAAATAACCTTGAATTAACATAAACACCTGAAAAACGAGTTAGTTGATTCAGTGGTCTAAAAATGTTGGTTAATTATGAAATAATTTAGCCATGAGTTTGCATTGCTCATCGAATGTGTAAATCCGCATTTGGCACAATAACAACGTAGTTGCGGTAGTAACTGTAATACACTCCATTCTTTATTGATATCGCTGTGACGTTCAGTAATGAAATCAAGATACTAAATCTCATTGATCGAATTCATTGACAAGTAGCCACGATAAGATAAACAGTCGATAATTAGTCGCGCCTATCCACCTGATAACACATAGCGCTAGTATGAATCTACCTGTGCGAACGAATATTCGAAAAAATGTCTCTTAAGAAATTTTCGCTCTTACTAGCTGTTGCATTAATTGTCACAATTAGTTCGTTGTCCTCCGTATATTCGGACGATGGATTTCACTTCGACGCTGAATCGCCAACGAACAGCTCTGAAAAATTGATCACGGAGGAAAAGATGGTGTTGCACGATGCCGATCCTCAAGGCAAAGAAATCGTTATGTTTTATGTCTACAATGCTGTGAAAAATTACGTTCTCTATAAAATTCACATGAAAGATCTAACGCCAAACGGAAGTGCAGTTATACCGTCGATCGCCGAAGGTGGTATAGATCAAAATTTTGTCAACGTCAAGTTCATAAGTCCAAATGGCTCCGGTATTGATTTCAAACTTGTATTGGTGTCTAAACCGAGTGAGACGACGGAGGATTGAAAGATATTTACATTAGAGTTGTAATCCATACGTCTGTGGAGATTTTTATATTTGTGTATTGTCAATAGTGATTGTACAAACAATGTTGTGAATTAACTAGTCATTTAATTTATGAAGAAAAAATATGTTTTTGATTAAATATTTAGTACGTTGAAATATTTTTGAGTTTCTTATTCAGCCTTATCTTTCAAATAATCGCATTGACAAGTTAATAACCTGATTTATTATATGATAAAAATCAAACTTGATAAAACAATTCTACGCAATTCGCAGAGGCAAAGGTATAAAATTCATTAAAAGTATGACTTATTAACACAAAATTCTTTTTATTCACGTTTTTTTTTTCTTAACTTCGTGCAGTGTCAAAATGCAAAAGTACAGACGTATTAAAAAAAAGTTAGTACAAGTAGAATGTATTTTTGAAAATTTTGTTTCTGATCCTTTCCGAACGGAATTACACAAAAAATTTATCAAATGAAAAAAAAAATTACATTTGTCTACGCATCCTACCATATCTATATTTACAAATACTATTCTTATGAATACTGCTGGCTACGATAATGTAATTTCTTTTTTATATACATATTTTATATCTTATACTGATTCAGATCCGCTCAACCGAACACAATATTACATTTGAACAAGTTGAGAGTCAGGACATTTTTTGTTTAAATGGAGGCAGTAAAATACATTTTGAAAAATAAATAACGCAATCCAAAAAAGGAGGAATGAAATATTTTGAATTGTTGCATTGAAGTGCTCTCATCCGAAACTAAAGGATGCGCATTGAACATCGAGTATAGGCATTTTACGCGTTAGTAGCATGTGTGACATCAAACATTGAAATCGTACGTTGAGTAACTACTTTTTCCATCCCTTACATTCGCTTCATTCCATCGATCAACACAAATGTTTCTGATTTTCTTTTTGTGTAACACAACATTTCACCATTTTATATACATACGTATATATATTCATAATATATAACATCATTCTGAGCCAAATAAAAATAAACGCCGAAAAAGAAAAATAATCCGTGAGATCACAATTAGTTATAATCTAAAGTTTGCATCTAAAGGTTCAGTTTGTTTTTTTTCATTTGTTGTTCTCCCATAGTAGAAATTTCATAGCGATATATCGTATCTTTCACGTGCAAATAATGAAAGTCTACGCTTTTGACGACTGTCCTTAAATCCTAAAACAGTGTGCACATTGTACAAACGCCGCGATGTACATTTAGATAATATTCTATAAAACACCTGTGTTTGTGTGTTTGTCTCGCGTGGTTCTTTGATAAAAATAATACAAAGCGGTTGGATCGTGCTATCGACGATGAACTTCTTGGTTGGTCGAAAAATCAGTTTACAAGTTGCCGTCAAAGTCGTGATGATGCACCGGCGAATGATGATGCCTGTGGATGTGGGGTGACATTTCCAGACCCAAACTGTTTCTCTGCAAATTATTAATTCATGCGTTATCACGCGGATGAAGTTTATTGATAAGCATCGCTTGTGTTTCTATGTCAAAATCACAATTGTAATTTTCTATTCATAGCTTGTATTATGCACTGTGTGCGCGAGCTTTGAAATTGTATAGAAACTATTTCTATTATACTGTATTCTGAGCGCTCTAATTACGGCGTGTGCTATTCAAAAGCTTCTATAGCGCATATATTTAAATATCATGAGAGAATTAGATATTAATGAGGAAACATTTTCAGTGTACGTTCAAATTCAAATTCAAAAATTCTTAAATTTGATGCACTTCTTAAAGCAAATTTTCTTCAACTGAAAACATTTTGAGATATGAAATTCTTAGTACAATTTTTCTAATAAATGCAACAACAAATTTTTTTTTCTGTTGTACGCCCACAATATTATTTTATTGAATAAGTAGAGAAATTTCGGGTAGCTCACCCCATTGATCGGCGTTGGCATGGTGTTGTCGATGGAATAGCCGACGATATGGCTGGAGCATTTTTCGCAAGCTTTCCGCCTGCGCGACGATGCGTGACAGCGTATCGCTCGACACAACTCTCGAGCCATTTCCGAGCATAAAGACTCCTGATGCTGCTGACCATTCTGTGCCATTGTACTTTCTGGCAGACCTTGTAGCGAGCCTGAACACGTTGCTGGAGGTAGCGAGCTATTCTGCTGAATTTGCAATGAGAAATAACATGTTGAATTTGGATTTTGAAGAGACTTTTTAGAATAATGGAGAGAATTGGTGTTTCAAAAAAATAAGGAATCAATAAAAGAAATTATTTTGATATGTTACATTATCCGTCATCTTTTATTGCAATATAGTTTATGTTCGAATAATAAAAATTTATTCATTAATTAACTTTGATGTTCTTATTTAACACGTCACTTTAATGTCAAAATGAATAATTTTTGCATTACTTATTAATACCTAAAAACAATTTTTTACAAAAATGAGCTTTATTAGCTATAATTTAATGTAGTTCTGAAAAAATAACCCCGGGAATTGTTCGTTATCGCCTTGAAAAAAACAGGGAAATAGTAGGGAATTTTGTACATGCGATTGACTGGACACCCTGTGATTGCAGAGGATGAAAATGAAATTTACTTATCAATCAATATTGATAAAATTGATTGGCATTTTAGGAATCCGAAAAAGTTTCCGATATTTTTGTACTATAATCGAGTAAAAAAACAATGTTTATAATTTTAATTAAATTTTAAGCCATTTTTGCAATAACATCCAAACGTAAAATTCAAAATTCTTAATACCCGAAATAATCTTCAATATTAAAAATTTTTAATACTCGAAAATAATACGCATTATAAATTAAAATTCTCTTTCGCAACATTTTTATAATTTCACGTAAAAAAATATGGAAAAAGAAGTCTCGTGTAAATGTTCATATTATGAGCATTCCTGGCATAATCCCGTGCCTCTTGCGAATGTATCTGATTAATTAATTTCGGCTTGCAAAGAGCTTTTTTTATTTCTTTCTCTCTCTCTCGCTCGAAAAAAAAGAAGAAAATTCCAGAGGCTAGAATATATGAAAACTGCGCTCCACATCCAAGAACGCAGAAGTGACTTCTATATACCAGCCTCCTCTAATTAATTCCGTTTCGCAAACTTTTGACGTCCCATAAAAGACTATTTTCCAGAGAGGAGCAAAATTATGTCGTTTATCATACAAATTAAAAACTCCAAACGCGCTGTTATGAAAATATTACTCATAATTCAGTATTCATTTCTATCTCTCTATGAAGGATGACAATAAAAGAAAAATTCTCATAATTTTTTTTTTCAAATTAACTGCTTGGATTAATCATTGAAATAAAACTTTTCGCACGAGTATAAAAGTGTTGCGATCGATAAATATAATCACAGCGCTAATTCTCACCTGCGTTTCACTGCGAAGTTTAACAACAATAACTAAACGGCCACTATAGTTTTTTCTCACTAATCGATGTCGAAATCATCATGCTGCTAAACAATAATTAGCCATGCAAAACATGCTCGATAAAAAGAAAAATAAAAAGACGTTAATCCAATGACCGTGGTAATACTCACGCGTTCAACAGGTACGTTTCTTTTGGAGTTGTAGCAGAACTCGAAAATGGCAATGAGCACAGCGAACGTTAATCCGCACAGTAACACCACGAAAATACCACCTGTGTGCGCGTGAAAAAAACGAAAAGCAGACAAATGAGAAAACAAGTTGCCGAGGTTAATCGTCATAATTGGATGAATCTCACTCACTCACCTATATTGTCGACACCCAACGCGTTAGCTTTGCTCCCTTTGTCTTTGTCGTTTTTCATGCATGTGACGCTCGGACTCTTCCACCATTTGTCGTATAAAATTTGTATCTCGCCTTTTTCCTGCAGCTCGAGAATCGCCAACGAAATTTTGTCTCTCCACAGCGAGCCTGAATTGCAATTTTTTTTAGATTATTTTTATATGATTTGAAATTTTTATTTTTTTCATATTCATCGACAATCTGAAAGTATTAATTCATTCTCACCCATGGGCGTTGCTATTCCGTAACCTTTGCTATCTAATTGGCCACCGATTTGTGTGAGATTGCAGTCCCTTTGAACAATGTAGTCGAGCATCGTCGATTCCATGAGGAACGCATAATTACCTTGAAGAACTCGCTCGATGCCTTCTTCGTAAGTAGGAACGAACACAGATGGCTTTTTATTTTCCATGAATCGCCACATCTTTTTGTACGTCTCGATCATTGAATCCTTCAATAAAGTGACAATAACGTTTTAAAAAAAAATGAAAAAGAAATATTGAATACCCGAGAATTTCCAATATCGAGCAATTTAGAAATTGACGGGAACGATTTTTTTTTTAATTTCGAAAAAATTTCGAGCGATGTGCGGGAATATGCCAGAGATATTGGCCTCGAGTATTTCCACGTGCCTCTCAAAAATATTGGCAAATATGCAATGGAACTCTAATAATCAAATAGAATACAAGGTAAATAAATCTAGTAGAGTTTAGATTAAAGATAAACAGAGAAATTCGGAATTCGAAGTTTGCCAATCAACATTCAATTTATCAGAGCTTTCAAGCTGCTCAAACTCTTTTTAATACTGTAAAAGCTGTACGAACACACTGTTATTCAAATAAATTTGTTAAAATTTTCAATTTTGAATATTTACAAAAAAATTGAATCCCAGTTCTTTCAAATTTAAAAAGATATGATCATGATTAAAAAAAAAAGAAAAGTAGCTTCAAGTAGGTATACGTAATCAAAAAATTACCCGAAAAAACGTCATGGTACTGCCGCTCTCAAGTGTGCCATAAGAGATGTCGGTCTGGCTGGCAAGATCCTCGGCATTCTCGATGGGCGTTATCATACGCTCGACGGTGAGAAAAGCCGCAAGATTAGCTGTGTACGAGGAGATTATGATGAGCGTGAAAAACCACCAGACTCCACTAACGATCCTCGTGCTCGTCGCCTACAGACGACAAAAAAAAAGAAGAAAATCAGCCTCGTGAAATACTCATTTTCGCCTTATGTAAATAATACGCAAGCAAGGCTAAAGAGCAAACAAAAGTGTATCCGAGAAAATTTATTCCGAGGGAAATTAGCTTGCGGTTTTTGTCGTCGTTGTCTAACCTTCGGATTAAGGTCGCTGCCCTGCTGCATGAGCGTACCGATGGTGAACCAAAAGCTATTGGCTAGCGAGAATTGATTTTCCACGATGTCCGAATTTTGCGAGTGACACGGATGCGGATTATTCCATTCGTAGGGCGAAAAACGCGCCACCACGAACATCGTCACCGACACCAGGATGTAGGCGGCCAAGACGTACAGCCAGATTTCTATCGCCAGTGGATTCATGAAGGAGAACAGGCGCGCGGGATGGCTTGTTGGTACCTAAATGCAAAAAAAAAACATTATCGTTAGTCAATCGAATATACATGTTTACATCTAATAGTATCAGTAAATATGATGGGTAGGTGTCTCCGTTGGGAGGCACCTTCCTACCCATCATATAGGACCGTAAGAGCGATATATACTGGCTCGCTAGTATACTACAAACACAGTATCAGTAAAGTTGATAGTTTATCCGAAATGTTTAATCACGCTTAACGTAAAATACTAAAACAAATTTAACCCCGCATCGAAAACTCAATATTACTAATAAGCAAAGTTAGCGCGAAACGCTCGGGCGTTCTATAATCCGTCTCCGTTAAATTTCATCGTCGCTATATAGCCCGTGGCAACGTTAGACGGGTCGCGGTAGTTTTGGTATGTCCTTTGAGTAAGACGAGCTTCGAGTGAGAGAGAGCGGTTGCCTTAATTGCGCGCGAGTGGTCAATTTACTACGATTAAAGGCTCTTGCCTCTCTCGGGGCAACACCTCAAAGCTGATTAGACTTGTGTATAAGGTGTACTTTATTTCTTCTTTTTTTTTTACTATGGTATATCCATCACGACGTCGAGCGACGGTTAATTGTCCGTGAGTAACAAGCCATTTTTCTTTCTCTCGAGGGTTCTTTTTTTCTTTTTTGCGTGGGAGACTCACTTACCTTGAAGAGGATCGAGATACCGAGGTTCATGAATGGCTTGGTGAAGTCTATCACGCTCTCGCGTGCGTAGTTGATCGTCATCGAGCCTACTGCTAGATCTGCTTTCTGTAATTGTGATAAATAAATAAATTAATGATATTCATGAGTTCAAAACTTCGTTGTGAGCCTTATTCGCTGTTTAACTATATCGTCTACTAATATTAAGTTTTTACGCTTTTTTATCTATTAAAAATTTTGTAAATGACTTACGTCCGTTTATGTTATTAAAATAAAAATAAAATAAAATATGTTAGAAATTTTTATTCGTAAATTGAACATAGCATATTGCATGAAGAATGTCATTGTTCCCTTTAATAATTCACGATACGATTTCGAAAACCTTTCTGAAAAGAACCTACTTCAACTGGTTTCTCTGCCACTGCAACTTTTAAGCATTCTCGACATAATACCGCACTTAAAATCGCCGCAAGCCATAAATAACCAAGGAAATTTCCCTACTACATTCAAAATGAAAATGAAAAAAAAAACCCTTTTCAACAAAAATATCGATTGAAATTCAAGGAAAAGCTCCGTCGACGAGGAAAATTGTTGTCGACGTAACAGCATCGTCAAACATAATCCGCACCGTCTACCACCATATTTCTCCATCTCTCACAAGCGTCTCTCTCTCTCACTCTTTCTAGTGCCAGAGTAGCGGTATAAGCAGTTGAAATATGAGACGCTCTGCGGCTTTTTCGTCAAGTCTGCAAGTAGTAGTAGTAGTAGCTCCAACGCGCGCGAATCTCGTCGCGTCAGATTCTCCGCGCGCACTTTATTAATGATCATCCGACAAAAAATAATGACCGGCTTTACACTCACTCTACTAGATACTTTACCAACGTGTCACCTAATATCCAACGCGGCTATTCATCATCTTTTCTGTTTACGCTTCTTTAATTTACTTATATAAAGCGTTCGTTACTATTGTTTTTGTTTGTTTGTTTATTATGGAAATTCTCATCGGATTTTTTTTCTTTTTAATCCATCAATCAGCCCTCGTTTGAGCTCTATTGATACGCCTCGATACGAGTAGTGTATATTTTACAATCTCTCTTGTTAGATTATTTACATAGCACAAGCGCGAAAAACCGGTTAATCGATATATCGGCTCGCGTTTTCGTTCGTTAAATAAAAGTGCAGGCTAGACGCGCGTGGATTGTATAAATTGTCGGATTTTATCGACATTTATGACGATACAGCTAACGCGCTGCGTATATAGATTTCATCGGCCGGAGTCGATGGATACAACGGGTTATAAAGCGATTTTATTTTCTTTTTGATTGACACGTTATTTTAAAAAATAAAGAGTATTTCGCTTTTCGTTCGCGAAAATTGAAACTCAAACTCAAGACGTTAAAAGACGGGAAAGTCGAGCTGGTAAATCGCAATTATTTACCCTCCTTTTCAAAAGGAAAAATAAAATAAATAAAGTACCGAATCGAATCGATCAAAGAGAAGCGCGAGCGATCAAGCGTTTTCACCGTTGAAATATCCCCTCGTCGACGCGTCGATTTAGCAGAAGCGTATATATACACGCCGCGATCAGCTATAGCGTGTACATATCGATAAAAGCCATCGCTCGCACATAAAGCTTCGTTCAGTTATAACGAGGCGTCAATCGAGCAGTTTGATAACGGGCTTTTAAATGTTTCCAGCGTTAACCTCGCGAATGCTCCATTATATTGAAACGCGCGTGCAAGTGGTACAACGCTTTGTATGTATATGTATACTATCTGTCGTGTTGTGGAATTTGCATTGCATGCTCTCTCTCTCTCTCTCTCTCTCTGCGATCTGAATTTCGAATGCGCGAGTTGAAGCTCTAACGAACGGACGAGAACCTTTGTTTAATTCACAAGGGTTGCTTGTGCTTCTTCCCGACGATGTTTACCCAGGCAAAAGCGTCTTGTTATTCTGAATGCGGAACCGCGCGCACCGATGCTCGTTCGATTTTACGCTGTACTCCCGAGAATATCCCTATACTGCTATACCTTGACTTTTGATGCTGATGCTCTTTTCTTGAACACCTCGGTTTCTTATTTCCCTTTTTTTTTTCTTTGTCGTGGACGAGAGTTGACAATGGTTTGCGGAGGTTTTAATGATGAGAATTTTGTTTTTAGAATTTATGATGAAATCCACGTATTCCAGGGAAGGATTGTTCTATTCGTATAAAGATTTGGTGATTTCAATGGTTCGATAATTGAAATTGAGAGGAAACTGATTGTTCTGGTTGGATCATCCGTCAAAGTAACAGCTTTGACAATCTTCAACAAGTGTTTCATGTACGATTTTAAGTTTGATTACATTCGCTGAATTATAAATATTTCAGACACTTTAATATATTCACCGCGATCAGAGCTATGGTACATCTCGTCAAAAAAATCAACCACAAACTTTCCCTATTAAAAATGTTCAAAGCAAAGAAGAAGAAAAAGAAGAAGGTCGGATACGAGAATCCTGACAAAGTAGTTTTAGTACATCACCTTGTCCATGAGTTGCCTGACAATACCATTCCACTCGCCAGTCTCGTAGTCGTATACGCCGTACTTGCCATCCGGGACGAGCTCGATCCTGTAGGCAAAGCCGACCATGTGCGCTATTTCCTTGAGCAGGTCGATGCAAAAGCCCTCGTAGCGATCGTTGCCGCTGAAGTTGCCTTTGCTACGTAGCATCACGTATGGGGTTTCCTGCGAAAGGTGCACTTTTACGTTAAACCACCGACCTTTGCCTTATAAATATATCGTACGATTTTTTCCACTCCTCTTTCAGCGTATGAATATGCATTTTTACAACCAGCGATGTACTCTCGATAACTTTAGTACGCGCGAGATAACATTGTTGACAGTCGCGATAAAAAAAAAGGTCACGCGATTAAAAAGTAATGTCTATACATCGATGTTCGTTATTTGCATTTGCGGTAATTCAGCGACATTTCAGTGTACTCTCGTGCTTTCGGGAATTATGCAAATTGCAGATAATGTACGTCATGCATTTTAAAACGACGCGTTTAATGTATAAAATATTGTGTCGATAACGCGGCGAACGAGAGATATTTTATTTAACATCGAAATTCTACGGTATCATTATCGTACATTAAAATCGTTCGTCTCGAAAAAAAAACGCATGATTTTCAAATTACAGCAACGATTAATTAAATTCTCGTGAAATTAAAAAAAAAAATTAGCAAGGTCCATCAAACGGGAATTTAATTTTCACTTTATTGCGTTTAACGTGTGCAGTGAAGCAGATAAAAAAAAGGAGAGACAGATGAATTTTCCACGCAAGTGCGGGATCCTTTATATATAATACACGGCCTTTACACACGCACACACGCACACATTTCTCTCATTAAAAGTGCCCACTCGACAGCAATTTCAAAAACCTTAATCATCGAGGTTCATCGCTGTAAATGACTTTTTTACGATGTCGCTCGCTCGCTGTGATGCTTTATATTCTCGTAAAATGAAGAAGCAGTAATTACGGGGGGGCCTCGACGTTAATGGTTTAATATGAAGTTTTAATCTTCAAGTGGAAAAGAGTATACAGAATAGAAGGGGAGGGACGGAAGCTTCACAAGTGCGCACTACATAGAGCCCGTACCGTTTTCAAGAGTATCTCTCTCCAGGGTAAAATCAAGTGTGCTCGTGATTAGCGTCCTTTTACGCGAATAAACTACATCGTTGCAAATAATTTCCTCCTCGAAATTAAAAACCGAAAAAAATTTTTTTTTTATTACTCGAATATGTACAACCGCGACAGATTAATAATTCGCTCGCTCGCGTAAAATTGAAAATCATCGAAATAAAAGCTTGGCGTAAAGTCAGGCTAAATTAATATCGCCAAGAGAGCAGCGAAATGGTTTATTAAACGCGAGAGAGAGAGAGAGAGAGGGAGAGAGCGAGTGGAATGAAAATGAAACGAAGCCAATGGAGCGCTTTTCATCATACGCATGGCACGCGGGGGTCTCGTTTTGCGTTTTGCTTTTCCCGACCCCCCTATCCCCCTCCAATTTCACCGCGCGTATAATAAAGAGACAAAGTTTCGGCGCTTATACATACATCCGTAGGCTATAACTTTCGCTGTGTGTGAGTGTCGGTGCTGATTAGCTAGTGTTTACTGTAGCGGAATTTCGACGTACGTTCGGAAATAAAAATGATTTTTTTTGTTTCGTTTCGAGTCCGGCGGGATATCGTTGCGGTTTGCTTTGCGCCTGACTATAGCGTTTATCTGCTCTACTTGCAAATTCGTGCGCTTGCGATTCGCATGTTGATGTTTGACAAATAGATGCTCTGAAAATTATGGACTACTAATGAGCTGTTGATCTTTGTTCAAGAGAATTTGGCTGATTTTCGAAAGTAACAAAAAAAAAAAAATTGATTGCGTAAATATATATTTTCATAAATTATAATTAGATAGGAAAAAAATTGGAAGCCTATTACGAAAACCACTCACTCGCCGGATTATCCGATTTTTTGTTTTTGTTTGAAGCAAAAGTGAGTGATAAAAAAAAGCCGTTTGAAGTCCTATATCGATTTAGCAAAAGGCAGAGGTTATTTGCCAATCTAAATGGAGTGCTCGTGTGTACATCCTCTATATACAGCTCAATCGACGTTCCATGGAGAGTAGTATAGAATTCAAACGCAATTAACCAGAAAACTCGCGCGAATAAAAAAGAAGAGAAAAAACGCTCGAAACAACCTGTCACGCGACTAAAGCACAACAAACAAAAAAAAATAATCCGTCGAATCGAGTATAAAACAAAAACCACGATCATATTGCACAAAACGAGTGCGTAATCGTCAATTTTCAGCGACAACAAACACCTTTTTGTGTGTCGTTGTAAGGCAAAAAAAAAAAAAAAAATGAAAGAGAAAAATAAAAACAATCTCCACTCCATGTACGCACGGGGGTACAAAATTTCGCGAATTAGCGTGTAAATTTTTTGCTAGCTGTTTTTGTTTTTTTTTGTCGCTCTCCTGCGCGGAAGGAGTCCGTAAATAAAAAGATAGCAGTGTAAACGTCACCGTATATTCGTTGGCATACCTCGGAAGTAACACACACACACACACACAGAGCAGCAACAGCAGCAGGCGCGCGGCTTTATCGCGAGAGCGCGACGTATATGCGGTGGCCTATAGTAGCTCGTAAACCAGACGAGTAGTAGAAGGTTAAAAAAAAACTTTCTTTTTTTTTTCGCAGCACGAATATTGCATCGGCTCGCCGAAGAGTGAGAGAACAAACCTCGTAAACATGTGCGAGCTTTGCGGGGGCCACGTGGTGAAATCTAATAAAGCCTACGGTAGAACCCATCGATTTTACCAAGTTTTGAAAGCACCGCCCATCTTCGGCCCATTTTCGTTAGTTACGCAAAGCCCACGTGTGTTTTACGGTGCTTGCTGTTGCAACGAAATTTTTTTTTAGCTCGCGTGATTTCTTTTTTTTTATTGCATATCGATGATAAAAAAAAGAAGCGCATGCGTCTCTCGTGAAATTCCTGTATGTATACGCGAAGACGCATCGCTCGATATGAGTCAAGTTTTTTTTTTACGTCCGCGTCGACGTGCAGCACGCCGAGGAAGTTTTTATTTTTATATTTTATCGGCTTCGGAATTTGTCGACGCGAGATGAAAAATTTCTACTCGAACTTGCCGCAACGCAACGAAAAAAAAAATTATTCAATTAAATCCAAATAAGTCTCCGCGAGGCATTATCTTAATTTTCAATCAAAGCCGCAAACGAAAAGAGGATAAACTCGTCAAGTTCCCTTAGCCGAGTCGGGCCAGTACTAACAACGAGCGAAACGAACTTATCACAGCTAAAAAGCTAATTCGGCTCTGTGCTCACGAGCGCGTGGTTTTCATGCATATTCATTAGGGGCGAGAGAGTAGCGAGTGAGAAATCTACTTACGGGAATGGTGATGACCACGAGGGTGACATTGGTGGCGCCGGGCTCGAAGAATGCCGACTTGTCGGTGATATTGACCCCCGAGCCTGGTCTCCATTCGCCTACCTAGTGAAGAAAAATAGAAATACACAAAATGAATTATTCTTGATTGCGCAAACTATGTACGTGCGAAAGAAGCAAGATTCGTATGTATAAACGTACTTTGACCAGTGACTGCTGTCTGAGCTTGAGCAAGTCCAGCTTGAATTGTATTCGACGACCCTCCTTGAAACCTATGGGCCCGGAAATCCCTTTCCTGTCCACCTGTGTGTTTGAGCAAAGTCGAGATGATTATTATAGTCTAGACGCGCGAGTCATGTGTTGAAAGTCGAATGAATGCTCTGCTGCCGCTGCTGTTGTTGCTCAAGAAAAAGGAAGAAAATTCTTTGTTGTTGCCGTGTTCGCTTAAAATAATCACTGGTAAAGTGAACTTCAAACGAAAGTCGTTAGGTGGCGACTTATTGAACTGTAATATTCAGTTATGAGAAAATCGCGAGTTATGCCTATATAATTTCGTTTATATAGTTTCGTTTTGAAAGCTATTAACTGTTTAAGTGTTATTCCGGATCAAAGGTTCAATTAGCCCAATCACAGCATAAAAAACGTCCGAAAATCTTTCTAGCAAGCAACAATCAGACAAGAATCTTTCCAAAAGCACCATACCAAATAAAAAAGCCGCCCTCTAAGCGCCTTTGCCCTCACAAAGCCCAAATTTACGAGTAAAACATTAAAAGTAACCGCAACGAAGTAACGAGCACGAATAAAAAAGAGAGAGAGAGAAGAAAGCTTTGGAGTAAAGTCCTCTCCGTCTCTCTCTCTCTCTTGGTCGGAGTTTACATCGCGTTTGCATCATCGTCGTAATCCCGTAATTAAGGGACGCGTGCCTCGACTACACAATTGTATTCTATCTCTCTCAGCGGACTTCGAGCGGGAAACGAAAGTTTCCGTATAGTATTACTCCAAGCGAAATTAACTTCGCTGCACGGGAGCATCGATGCTTTTAATTGATATAATATTAATACGCTTGGAAAAATCGATACACGACTTTTGTGCTCGTTTGTTATTTCAATTTCGTGGCTTAATGAATTCAAAGCCCAACAGCTGCTGCTGCCGTCCGCGCCGCCGCCTCGTCAATTTGTCCGAAATTTCATTTGTCTGTCGTGTCCTTTCGCGAACGTAGAACTTGCCTTTCTTTTTTTTTAATGGAGTCGCGCGATTGAATTAGCAATATCGGACTCGTGTGCTTCTGATTTTCTGATTGTATTATCGGTTTCTACATGGGAGTGTAATTTGTACGCCGGATATACGAAGAGGACTGCAGATGTTGCGGTACTGTTTCGGAGAAACTTTCGTAATCAGGGATTATACGGCTGGAATGGATGGATTAATGATTATACATTTGAGTATCATGAAAGCTTTTAACGGATAACACCATTAGAGATTGCACTTTAAATTTTCTGTTTGTAGTCAGCTTATACAATTGAGTAGTGTTAGCGCAGATTTTTTTTTGTTTCCGACTCTAAAAGGGTACCACCATATTGGTGAGTACTAGACGAGCGTTAGCATGAAATACGTATTATACAGCGCTTTTGAAAATTTGGAGGTTGGATGGACTACAACAAGTTCACGCGCGCTTAATGTACTTCTAATCTTGTAAATGTTTTGTCAACCCTACTTTTCACGAACGCAAAATAAATAATCTCCATTTTATAATTGCCCTCATATTTTCGTAAAAACCATGAAACTTAAATGAAATAAAAAAAAAATCGAAAGAAATCAAAAGTTGCGTCGTGCAATTTTGATCGACGCTTCTTCAGCGTTGAAAGTTTACGTCTTAGAAAACTCGCGCAAGATTGTCGACGCAGAACCACTTTATTTTTTTCATTTCACACACACGCACACATACACATACACACAAAGTAAAAAACTTTTCTCGTTAAAGTATTGTTCAGTGACTCTCTTCTTCAACGAGTACACACCACACGCACTCGGTAATTTACAATGCGTCATAAAAATGTTTGTGTCGGCGCGCAAATCGCAATAAATCTGATAACAGCGATGAGTGTTCGCGACGACGAAAAAAAAAACTAGAATTACAGCCGTTATAAATCTTCTCT
This sequence comes from Galeopsomyia nigrocyanea, assembly GCA_035047105.1. NCBI lineage: Eukaryota > Metazoa > Arthropoda > Insecta > Hymenoptera > Eulophidae > Galeopsomyia > Galeopsomyia nigrocyanea. The sequence continues at coordinate 15,329,971 of JAWWMK010000008.1, read as the reverse complement.
TTCTCTGTCACAGCGTTTAATTTTCTTTTTTTTTTTTGTTCGTCCTGCGTGTCGCATTCATTGTATCCGCGGCCGAAAATTGAAAAACTCGGCTAACAACCGTAGCAGAGTACTAAACTTGGATGTATAACAAAGGAAAAAGTTTAAGCCATGGTTAATTAGCAGAGAGAGACAGAGAAAGAGAGAATGCAGCAGCTTAACATCTTTCGAGCGATAATTATTCCTTATCTCGCTCGAGGCGCGTTTTTTCTTTTTTTTTTCCTTTTCTTTTCGTTCGTCCATTGTTAATGAATTGATTTAATTGCTCGCGGTGAAGAGGAGTTATTTTCCTTTTTTTTTCTCCACGGTGGTAGAGAACTTTTCGCCAACGCTGAGCGCTCGCGCGGCAATTAAGTCTTGTTCGGTGCAATTAAGCGAAGGGATTTTCGACAATGTCGCTCAAGCTCATAACTTTCGAGAGGACTTTAAATTCGAGTTGAGAGGAGGAGAGTGGACAAATCCTTCGAGTAGATTATTACCAAGTTTCGCTGTTCGATACAGTTCGATGCCGATTGAAAATTTTCGACAAAGTTATTAAAAATCGAAAGAAAACTAAAATGAGGAAATCCAATAAGGTAAAAATTTAATACACGTCAGAGACGACGTGATTGATGCAAGCTGAGAATATTGAGAAGATTTTTTCCCGACGAGTTATATAATCTTCGAAGCATTCGTTGAATAAAAGAACAAAAAAAGAAGTTTCACCCGAGTATCCTATCTCGACAGTTTTAATTGCACAAAAAAAAAAACTCGTCGCTCAATTAATCGCTCGCAGCAAACTCGTTTAAAAAGAACTCTCCGCAGACGGCGCAACGTTAAAAGAGCATCCTCGAAACAAGATGTCCACGACAAAGAAAGAAAGAAAAAAAAAAGAAGCAAGCGAAACCAGCATTGGAATTGTCGCGTGTATCCGATTGCCTTTGCAATGCTAATGACGAAGCAAGAGAGAGAGAGAGAGGCCTATTAGCAACCCCATTCACGCGCGATATGCGAGTACGTGTCGAACTATATATATACGCATATTACACACACATACGCACGTGTGTGTGTGCGACAACCTCCCTGGTGCAGTATTGTACGGAATTTCCGCGTGAGTCATGCTAAGCTTGCAGCATGCCCATTTTGGTAATTGACAACGATACACGGCGCTTCAATAGCTGTGAGCTTCTACACGTATATATCCCCGCGAGATTCCGATAGAAAAGAGAAGGGGGTGGGAACTGTCGAGCGAAGCGCGAATTAGGCATTATTCGCGTATGTGTGTGCGAGAGAGAGAGAGAGAGAAGAGAGAGAAACTGCAGTTATATCGCGCGCGCCAGAAGTGTAATTTAACTTGGCAGAAGTTTCCTCTTGCGGGGGGAAATCACGTTTGAACGATTTGGCTTCGGTACACGCAATACAATTACAGCATTGTGCTGCATTCCGATTATTATTAATTGTTAAACTTTGTAAAAAAAAAAAATTCAATTACATTGTATATATTTTTCCCTTCGATTCTTCGATATAAATACGTGGCTTTAATGCCCCTTGCGAATATTATCTAGTCCATCGATGAGCTCGAGGTTAATGGATCGGTCGCAGATGGGAGAGGAAATTGGCGTTCGATCGTCGTATATATGTGTGTGTGTGACATTAGTGACCCGGAAAAGCGTTCAGAGCGTTCTGCCAAATATAACTTCGTTTCTCTCTCTCTCCGCAATGGGGGAGGATAAGGGGAGAAATTCCAACTGTCCTTTTTTTTTCTCTTTTTCTCTCCTTCGTCTTCTCGGAATGTACCTTGACATTCCAGAGCATCGATATTGGTAGGCGAGCATTTCCAGCAGCAGCAGCAGCAGCAGCAGCACTTTATTATACGCGCTCGTTCGCTCGCGTTCGCTAATAGCCCAAGTGCCGCCGCGTGTACACATAATTTATTATACTCGGCTATGTGAGAGGGGAGGCGGGCGGTGAAACGAGAGAGGGGCATTGCCTAATGTGCTGCGCGCATATGCATGCGACCAGGCATTACCATAATTATGATTTTCCTCGCGCGCTCGAGCACAGATATAACTGCAACGAGCGAGCGACCGACCGACGAGAGATTAATTCTCTTCTCTGCATACACACACATATAAAACGTCAACGCGATTCTCTCTCTCTCTCGAATTCCATTGCGCGTTACCTAGACGACCAACCACTACTACGACTACTGGACACGTGGATATATATGTATATATATGTACATTATCTGCCGAGAGGGACACTGCGCTCTGAGTGCTTTGCCCAAAAATTTATCGATTCTTACCGCACTTCGAACTTGCCTGCCGCACTGTAACACGCATATATAAAGATTTTATCGACGACGACGAACAACTGCTATCACCAACCCTCGTTTCCGATTCGATGGCTTTCATTGGGATTCGGGTGAGATCCTTCTTCTTCTTCTTCTTTCTTTTATGAGGGTTCAAGTTTTTCCGCGAAAAAAATTTTCGGGGGGTTTTTTTTGCGTGACCGACTGATAGGTTTTTGGGCAATTGGTTTGAATGGGTGTGAAGCAATTTTTCTGGAGGCGGGTGCATGCTTTTAGATAAATTGATTCCATAACATTATTCGTATAGATTTGATAGATTCATTGAATGAATAATTTTAGCTGCATATTAGTAATGGACATCCGCCTAGCGGAAACGAATGTAATGAGAAATGGAAGTAGCACATTCTATAATGCGTGATACGTAATGACTGAGTCAAAAATAGCGAATGATGCAGCGAAATACTCGTGTAGAATTTACCAAACAAATATTTTACACGAACGAATGTTTTACTTTTTTAATTATAAGGATGAGAATTTTTGTCATCATGAAATGTGTGGACACAAAGTGTATAATGTTACGAGTGAAAAAAGTAATTTTTCAAATGTAAACAACCAGCTCTGCTTTCACATGTATACTTCTCGGAACTTCATCTAGAGATAGAAGTAAAACCGTGTAAATATGTAAGGAATAATTAACATTACGGTGAAAGGCTTTTCCGCAAATGTAATGGGATTTTCATCTCGTCAAATTAAAAAAAAATAATTTACATTCAATTCGAAAGAAAGCTTTTAACGAAAAATACTATGCAACAACCCGGAATATATCGAACAAATAGTTTCTCGTCACATTTCCCAAATAATCGACATTCCTTTTGCTCAATCACAAAGCAGCTGCGTTTATTTCTTTTTTTTTTTTATTTCGAAAATTGCAACAAACTATCGAGTGCACACACTCACACAAAGTCACGTGCCACCCGCACGGCAAAAGTTCCTTAATCCACGGCAATTTCACGAGCGCCAAATCAAATTACATCTGTTCGTAGCACACGAGTGTAAAAGCACACGCGAGAGACTCGCAAAAAGCGCAACAATAAAGCAACGACGCGTCGACGAACACAAAAGAGCTTTTTTTTTCTTTTTTTTTTGGAACGAAGCGGATCGAAAAATGCGCATCGATGCGCGCGGACAAGAGGGACTCGCTCTCTCACTCGCGTGTCGCTTTTTAAACGAAAAGCCTTTTTCTGGCGGCGACGCATCGTTCATCAAACGAAAAAAAAAAAATTTCTCTCCACCTTGAAAATTAGAGGCTACAAAACAAAAAAAAAGGGATGGGCGAGAGTGAGAGAAGCAAGCAAGCGTTTTGGCATAGTGCCATCAAGTGATAACTCACGTCGTCGGCACAGCAGCAGCAGTAGAGTAGTATCCGACTTTGAAAAAAAAAAAAAAAGAAGTGAGCGAGGAAAAGTTAAGCGTATACCGTGTTGATGTAGTTGATGAGAGAGAGTCCACCGTCCCAGGGATGTTCCAATTCGCACGAGATGTTCATTGGCCTAAGTGCGTGCGACTGCTCCAGGGTACGTAGTCCTACTGCGAACACCTGCACGCTGTCGTACATCAGAGCTGCTTCCGCCTGTAACATTCGTTAATTAGGATAGCTCTCTTGTGCTTAATTGGCTGAACCAAGCTATAGGCCACTGGGTGTGTATGTGTATATATATATATATCGTGTGTTTATGTGTTAGTTCTGGTGCACCAATTACATATTTCTTTTTTGTTTTTTTTTTAGTTCATTTTCAGTGTGTCGTGTGTGTTCGCTTCGTGATAATTATTATTATATATATTGCAGTGTTTCTAAAATTCATCGTGACGCATATCCACCAAATAATACATTTTGCTTTTGAGTGATCTAAGGGTCAAACTATAGATCACACGCTGATATATTACGTGTTGAAGTGGCTGAAATACCTGCAGCTTCGTGTCTCCTCTCTGTACTACTTTTACGATTCCATTATTTATGTCCGATTGAGCGTGAACGACAAAATTTGTCGACTGAAATTCAATGACACAGGTGAAAAAGTTAACATGTTATACATTTTTTATGTTGTTACGTGAGTGCCCAAATGGAGGTGTTTTCTAATGTGATTTTATAAAGAGTGAATTCATTAGGATGTGTGTGTGTTTGTGTGGTGTCGAATTTGAAATATCTACTTTTGATTTTTTTTTTCTTTGACAAGTCGACGAGCTGAAAATCTTGAACAGATGTTATGTCTCAATACTTTGATGAAAAGGCTACTCACTTAAAAATTTTATGAATATTTGTCATTATTTGACGATTTTTTTCGAGCGACGAAAGCTCGAATTTTGAAAATAAAAACTTTAAAATTCGTCAAAATCAAAGTCAATGTGATGACCGCTCTCTAGAACAGCTGAGCCCGCTCCCGTTCGAATTTCTGATGAATTTTATTTACCAAGTTTCGTTGAAAACTGTCATTGCGTTTCGAAGTTATAAGTCGGCAAAGTCACTTAATCGCAATTCTCCAGTTACGCGTCAAAATATTTTTAAGCGAGTAACCCCTCGATTTCAATAAAACCATATTATACGGATAACACTTTTAAAATAAATGATCACAGAAAAATTAAATTCACAACTGACTTCCAGCAACTAACCGTAAAATCCGCGAAATTGCATCGTCTCAGTTTCGATAAAATATATCTAAAAGCGCGCGCGTTTCGCAACCACCGTAGTACGGACCATAAACAAACAAACGACGAATAGACCGAAGCAGAGTAGATCTCTCGTTGAAATAGAAGTTCCATCCAGCAGAAGCAGTATCAGCTCAGCGGCAGCAGCAGCAGCGAAAGAAAATTGCATGTTCCGTGTAGCGCGGTAGGAAAAGAGATAGACAGCGAAGAAAAAGAAGAGGGCTTCTTTGGTGTTAGCTGGGTAGGTTTCATAAGAGTTGCCGCACGAAAAAAAGAAATAGACGTTGCAAACAGCTTTTTCCCCGTCTACAATTGTCAAGGCGAGAAAACGCCAAAGTTTTTGATAAGAACGGGGGGACACGTCTAATTATAATTTCTCGCGCAGATATCCGGACGAATGAAGAAGTCAAAGGTAGAGAGGTAGAGGAAATCGAACTCTTTTTGAAAGTCTTAAGAAATTACACGCAGTTCGAGCGTGCAAAACCTCTCATTTCCTTTCTCGAACAGCACAATTTCCGCCAACGACAGCACCAGCAGCAGCAGTGGCAGCTGCACGTCAAGAATTTGCCGGCACAAGCAGCATTCACCGCGTTCAATTGCACTCGGCATAATGAATCTCTCGCTCTCTCGTTCGCGCACAGCGAGGGCGTCGAAAAAGTTTCGCCTAGCTCGTAAATTCGACCGAGAGCCGTCAAAAAGACGCGACGAATATTAATCTCCCTCTCTCGGCGTATAGCAGTAGAAGTAGTGGGCAAACAAAAAAAGGAAGAAAAAAAAAAGAGGGGAGGGGCGCGAGGGATGGAAATCATATTCCGTGTCCTCGATGAATTTTGATGGAGTGCTTCGAGTATTAGAGGCAAGGTTAAGTGCCTTGAGCTACTGACTCGCTCTCGAGTCGACGCGATGGAGAGAGAGAGAGAGAGAGAGGGAGAATTAAAGCGAGGGATGGCGCTTTCACAAATATTGATTGAGATAACGATCACTGGCGTTGATTGTTTTGACGAATTCGAGGGTGTTTTGGTTGCTCGCTCCAATCCTCTCATTTAGCTAGTTTGTATGCTTGAATTAATTGACTTTTTACTTTTTGTTATGGGGGAATTTCATAATTCGCGTTTGAATAATTTAAGAGTGTACTTTTTTGGTTCTGTTTTGTTTGTTCAGAAACCTGTATGCAAATGAGAAATAGAAATTGAATTTCTATCACAAGAGTATCGTATGTAAAGTAGATATGTAAAACGATTTTAATAGTGTGAAGTATAGTGATCCTCTAGAGACGTTCACCTCCACCTATCAGAATTCATTGATTACTACTATAATTATGAAGCCACAATATAGTTAATACTCATAAAATTAAATGGAACAACTTTTTAATAAACTTGCACTTCTAAAAACTCTAATAATATTAATGACGAAGCTACATTTCCCAATCAGATTCCATCCATTTTTTACAACTCTCATCTTCTTAAATTTTAAGAACGTCCCCACCTTCACCCAAATATTCTCGTCTAATATGTACGAAATGCACGCGAGAGTATAAAAAATGAAATGACGGTGGCGCAATTTCGTAGGAACTCTCTTACGCAACTTTTTCATATTCCAAATTTTATTTCATCGTCTCAACTTTCGCGACTTTTAGTAAAATTATATTTTACCCGTATAAAAAAATCTCGCAATTCAAACAAATAAAAAAAAAAGATTTTTTTTTACCCTCGAGACATCGGCAATAAATCAATGAAAATTTCGTCAGTAGAAAAAGCGTTAATAATTCGGCACTCAAGTATATATATACGACGCGGCGGTGGCGGGGGCGGTTTTGGAGGGAGTGCGCGAGCGTGTAATTCGTAGGTTACGCTATTCGCGGCGTCAGCAAGCCGTTACCTCTCTCGGGCGTGCACGCCGCGGCCTCAAACTACTAGTATAGGCAAGCCAAATATGCAGGATTAACCCTATGCATATTTGAGTGTTGACACGGACATGAGTGAAGCTTTTGCCTCCCGGAGTTGCGGTCGATGCCTTACTCAACTCACTCTCTCTCAAAGCTTTACCAGCAGCAGTACCACCACCAAGCCTGAGGGCCAACTATACTCCCTCCCTTTTCCTTTTGCTTACTCGGCCTGATATCTTTACGAAGGGCGGACAATTCAACCGTGCCTTATTCTAGCTTGTTTTGCCTCGAGTGTCTTCTTTTTTTTTCTTACTTTGTGAGCATCTTTTTTCTTCTTCTTCTTCTTGGAGGTATGGCGTTTCAAGCGAATTGGTGATGAGTCAACATTTTTTTTTGTGAAAATAATTTTTCGCTGTATTTTTTTTAAATAATATTGTTTCAGTTCAAGCGTGATCGGTTGAAATAAATAACAATGGATCTGTTTACTCGATTGTTATTAGCGAATTACGAGGATTTTATTATCGAAATATATCCGATTAATTTGAAATTATTTGCAGAGTAATCCGCAGTGATCCGAACAATAATACGAATTTTCCATATATGAATTATTTGTATATCAGCTATTCAGTTAAATCTTGAATTGAAGGTTTAATTATTAATCCAATTATTGTAAACGCATTATTACGTATTCTCTGATTACATCCACGCGGTTTAACATTACAAACCGCCCCGAAGCCAAGGAGAGAAAATGCAAATAACATTACCACCCCAAAATTGCAAATCCGAATTTTGATATACCAAGCTTTACGATATGCAAACAACCGTGTTACAAAATCCAACCACACGCTGTAATAACCACACGTGTAATTTCAACCAACGTCTAATACGCGGTTGCAAACCAAAAAAAAAAAATACACAGCGAATTAGCAGTACACTGTACACGGCAGGTTGTCGTCTGCGTGGATTACGCATAAATTTCATTAGCCCGCTCATCAACTCGCTATATACGCTATAACGCGCGCGCAGGCGACAACTTTCCAATTAACGCAACAGCAGCGGCGTGCAACGATCGGCTTTTGGATTATATATTATATATACGCACACGCGACACGCGCGATATGTTCGCGATCCATTAGGCTTCTCACGCCTCTTCTCGAATTATGGTTTATCGGATATTTGCGTGTATTTTTTTTTTCTTTTCGACCGATTCTATCAATAAATCGACGACTTTTTCTTCTTTTTTTTCGAACAAACTTTATAATGACAGCTTTCCAATACTGTTAATGGCTTGCTTGCGTTTAAAGTGTGTGTACAAAGTGTGTACACAAGACGAGAGTGGATAGCCGACTTTATATACGTTTTTATCGCTCCTGCTTGAAATCCATTTACGGTGTGCGAGAGCGAGAGCCGGTAGGTTAAATTTTTATATTGCTCTATTTACTTTGCCCGCGAGAGAGAGAGAGAGAGAGAGAAAGAGCGAGCGAGTAATAGTCTGCACCGGGCAATCTCTTTGTGAATCGTCGTCGATATAGATATATATAATTACGCGCTAGCTTCCTCGTAGCAGCGAAGCTTCCGTTATAAAAGTCGAGGCTACAATCTGATTGCGTGTTTGTTTAGCTTTTTAAACTCTATACGCTTGAACGAACGTCTATCGGGCTTTTCCCTTTTTTTTTTCTTTCGCGAGGAAATATAATATATCGATAACGCGTGATTTTTATTTATCTCAAACAATGTCGATCGCGAAACTTTTACAATATAACTCGAATTCAAAGTTCTATGCAAGCTTCGAGATATTTGCAGAGGAAACGACTTCGAAGTATATAAAACTAAATAAAATCTGAAAATTTCCACTTATAAAGCCGAAGATCGTACACCTAGGCCGCGCGTTCGAGCAAAAAAAGACAGACGATATGGAAATAAAGTTTAATGGCGCGAAAGCTCGTTGACGTAGCGAGGAAACCTCAACAGGTGCGTCTCTCTCTCTCTCTCTCTCTCGCGCTCTTACCCGGAAGGAACTTTGTTCCTTCCTCGCAGGCTATCAATTAGGGAAGGAACGAGGTGGTGAATGCTCGTTATCTCTCTCTCTCTCTCTCTCTTGCGCTACTCGCTCGGTTAATTCGAGCGTGCTTTTAATTAGAACCTTGCTGCGCTATGCTGAGACACACAACTAAAACCCTCTTCCTCCCACTCAGGAGAGAGATACATTCTTTATAATCGATTAGCAGCTTCAAACTTTTTGTTGGGGAGTGAGATTTTTTTCTCTCTTTTTTGTTTTGTTTGAGTGATTGGCAAAGCTGTAACTGTGTGGAAGCTTTTTTTTTTATTTTTCGTAAGTTTAAATTAAAAAAAAAGACGAAACCTACTCGATGCTTCGGAAACTAGTAATCGAGTTTACTCTGGAAATAGTTTCTGATAGCTGACGCGCGATTTTGCAAATTCAAAAGCGAAACGTTGTACTTTGCGATTATTAATCGATTCTTCATTTAGATCCAACAGCTCATTATCGGAAAATCAATACAGGCAGATTTGAGATTCTTAACTTCGGGGATAATACACTGATTTATCTCTAAATTGAAAAGTTCTCTTTAACTTTCGCCCCTCTTGGAATTAACCATCGTATAGTCGCAGCGTGCTATCGACGTTTCCTCACGCCCCCATATAGCCGAGCATCTTTTCTTGCATTCATCGCCCGTAAAATAAAAAAAAAAAATAAAAAAAAATAGGAAGCTCTATAAAAAAAAGTTCACAGGAAAAGAAAGGGCGGACAAGGAGATATACAGCATGATTTACGGTGCAAACAGCATGAGGTTATCCGGTGATTCATAGCCAGCAACGTGCAAAAAAAAAGAACGACAGACTGAGATAATTACCTCTCTTGCGCGCGAAAGAAAAGATCAAAGTTGGTGGATTTTTCTCGGCAACCGAGAGAGCGAGAGGATGGTATTAGCATTTCAAATGCCAAGTTTTGAAGTTTGTTTCGCGGCGATATCGAGCGTAAACAAGCGCTCGCGAGCGAGAAAAGTTACGCGCGCCGGCCAATCAGTATGCAAGTCAAAGCTTCTTTTGTAACGAGGCGTCGTTTTTTTTTTTGCGCTACAACGACGAAGAAGACGAGACGCTGATTGCGATTGTAGCCAAAGTCGCCCCGCGGCGCGGTTAGCTTTCAATCGAACTTCGCTCTCGCGGTATAAGACGTTCAACGCGTGTTTTTTTTTCTTTGCTGTGTGTATCTCGTCGAGAGCAAAGTTTCGACGCTCGTGTGTGTGTTTGTTAGATGTGTTTCGTTCGAGTTTCCCGCGAGAGTTTTCGGTGCTAGGAGAATGCGTCAACTTGCCGTGAAATTTCGATGTTATTGATTGTTCGCGATTGGCTGAAATTATTTCCAAGTTTTAATGTGGAATTTTGATTGAAATTTCGTTTTGACGCATAGACTATTTCTTACACAATTCAGAGTCTACTCGAGTGACAAATCGAGCACTAGCAAATTTATCGCACACAAAAAATTGCAGAATCAAATTAGATACGACGTATAAGTATCAGCCTGAGTACTATCAACAATTTATACAGCACTTCATCAGTGTAACATCAAATACAAAAATCCACAAACCTTGAATTGTTCTGATTAATCATTTCTCGATGTTTGTCGAAAAGGGTCACAAGTCAAAATGTTGACCATTGCGACTTCATCGGTTCATAATTTTCGATCGCAAAATACAATCCCAACAAAACTTGATGTGCACCTTGTGTATAGCATTAGAACACAATAGAAAGACAAATCAGAGTTGGGCGAAGCTCAAAGAGGCAGCAATGTCAGTGGTTGTCGAAAAGGGCCACAAGCCAAAATGTTAACCATTGCGACTTCATCGGTTCATAATTTTCAAAGGTAATAAAAAAATCCCGAAAAAACTAGATAGTATTAGATTGCGATTTAGACGTTTAATAATACTCCAAGGAGTAAAATGATTGTTCACAACAATTCAAGGCTTATGGATTTTTATATTCGATCATAAACTGATGAAGTATTGTGTAAAAGCTTGATAGTACTCAGAATTATACTCATACGCTGTATCCAATTTTATTCTGCAATTTTTGGCGTACGATTAATTTGCTTGTGCTATATTTGTCCCTTGAGTAGAATCTGATCTGTGTAATAAATAATCTACGCCATATAGAGTATATAATTTTGTGACGAAATAGAGTAGCCAACACTTCGCCACGTAAATAAAAAATCATTTTAAAAATATTACATCATTGAAACCAGAATAAAAAAAAAAAGGACGATAAATGCAAAGCACAATCGAATCGAATGAAACGTCAACGCAGAGGCCATTAAAATAAAGCAATCATTATAACACGCTATTAACGGTAAATTTCCAATCACGATAATTATCGCTCCCGCTTAAAGCGTTAACGAATCAATTTTCGCAAAAAAAAAAGTAACGTAACGTTGGCCCAATATATCCCAAATCGATCGCTCGCCAAAGTTGAGCATTATCTCTTGCAAAAAATCGCGCTGAAGTGGCACCTAGAGCCCCGACAAGAACACGTAAAAAAACCCCCCTCCGTCGAAATTATCAACGTAGAAGAAAAGAGAGAGAGAGTAGTCTAGCGACATGGAAAAAGCATTCCGCAAGAGTCGCAGAAAATCCACGAGAGCAAGCACTTAACCCTCACTCCTCCAACAAAAAAAAAGTCATCGTATGATAAAAGAAAAAAAAATCTAACCCGATGATAACACACCAAAAAAAAACTCACCTGTATAACGCGCGATTTGTTAAGCAAGTTATTGCCCTGTGACTGAAACTTCTCCATATCTCTGAGGACACCTCGAACCTCGGCGTCGTCGGCGTCCACCAGTCGAAAGGCAGTGATGTTGACGAAGTTGTACTTGAAGTCCTCGAGATCGAACGTTTCGATATCCTACAAACACACACACACACAGATACAAGCGTAAACGTTAGACGGAGAGGGTTCGTTAGTGTTTGAGCTTTAGTGTAATTAACGGGCCTCGTGTAAAGTCTTCGCTGTGCGCTCCTCTCCCTCGCGCTATGTCGCGAGTTCCAAATACGTTTAACTTGCTAAGTAGAAGCATTAATTATCGCGATGGCTGTAGCTTTGTAACTATACGAGTCTCTATCTCGTCGCTCTCTCGACTCTAAAGAGAATTTTATAATGTTTGCTCGCGTATACTGCTGCTTCGCTAATGAATCATCCGATATGTACGTATAAGCTTTTCGATAAAATCTTAGTACGCGCTTTGAACGTCATATATACATGTTATATATTTGCTTATTATACTCACAAAAGTAGTGAAGAGGTAGTGATAGTTGTAGTCGTTCATCTGCAGCTGGAGTATCTGCGAACAGAATAAATTGTGCGGAAATTGAATGTCACGTGAGAAACACACTGAGACGAGGAGGATAGAAGAGAGAAATATGAGGTACCGTGCGCAAAAAATGATGCATATTTCCGGGCTTGGTGTCGACGATGAGATTGCGAATTTCCTTGGCTTTGATCTCGCTCAGGACCTGCCTGTAAGACTCGCGATCTGCCTGTCGCAGATAGATTTCCATGTCCTGCGATCTTCGTGATCTCACTAACTCTCGTAGCTTTACTAAACCTGCCGGATATAGACAGATGGAGAGAGAGAGAGGGTAAGAGAGGGTGAGAACGACAAACGTCAGATATACCGGAGATTTGAGCTTTTACGGCTGTGTGTCTCTAACAATTTCATGGCTATATATCGAATGTATTTTCGATAGCTATCGGATATCGAACTTTGATTTCGACGAATAGAGTGGTTGTTTTCGTAACGATATAATATCTGAGTCTATATTTTTACCACGAAACATGCGTTTCAATTTTCGATAGATCGATTTTTGAAAAGTAATATCCGAAAGCTCGTTATTGAATACGAAACGATAGATCGTGAAAGCAAACAGTATACCCGCATGATATCGACGAGTAGGGGAAACGAACTGTATAAAACCGTTTAAAAAACGTTTTAGTAAAGATTGCCAAACATGAAAAAACGATAGAAAAATATATATTTACACTCCTGCACCATTGCGAATATCAATATCATGCAAAGATTAAAAATTCCAGGCAGCGATTATGACACAACCTACATACAAGTATTTTTTTTCTTCTTCTTCTTACCCTATTACCTAATAATAAAACTCGAAAGCTCATCCGCTTAGACGCATGGGTTGGAGCAAATTTAGTGTACTCTTTCATATCTTGTTAGTGAGCTTTCGAAGCTATCGCAAGCGCGTATACGTACGCTGTATATACGTTGTCGAGGTGAAGCCTACAAAAAAATTTTCATGACGCAAATCAATCGGAAACCGGCGCGCAAAGCGTTTTGCCTCTGTTTTTCTTTTCTTTCTCATAAATTTCAAACACTCGTGGATGTTTTTTTCTTTTTTTAAATTGAACGGCACTCATAAATCGTTTGAAAAATCCCGAGCAATATACACCGCGTAAAAGCGATTTGGAGAGGTTATCAAGCGCGAAAAAGTAGCGCAAGCTATTTTAAAATCTGGGAGATTTCTTTTCTCTCTCTCTCTCTCTCCTTTTTTTTACGTACCGTCCGCTCGATATACTTGTGGGTTACGCGCGGGTATATGATCGGCGTCCAAGCGAAAATAGTCAAATGCCCTCTCGCTCGGAGTCACACATTTATAACCTCTTCTCTCTCTCTCTCTCTCTCTCTCTCTCTCTCTCTCTCTCTCTCTCTCTCACTCTCTTTCTTTCCCTTCTGTTCGTGTATGCGTATGTGTGTGTGTCATATACTTGCAACCCCGATTCCGCGGGTAGTCGGGCCAAGAGGTCAGCCAAGAGAGAGAGAGAGAGAGGATGCTATTTCGCGAAGCGTTGAATGTATCATGAGAGAGTGAGGGAGAGCTTTTCGCTGCCGAAAGATAATCCAAGCGAGTGAGTGAGTGAGTGAGGTCGTTCTCGATTCATCCATACACACACTCACATACACACACAGGGCTACCTTATTAAAAAGAGAGCGAGTAAGAGAGAGTCGTGTGAGAAACCCGTAAATAGCAACGGCACACGACCCGATGGAATCAATACCTGCAAGCGCGCCTAAGTAATCATGGTATCATCTCAACTTGTAAGTCTTCGCTCGAGCACTCTCTCTCTCTCTCTCTCTCTCTCTCTCTCTCTCTCTCTTTCTCTCTACTATGCTGCGTTATATATATATCGACTGCAAGCGGACTCTCGCAAGCGAGTTCGTTCCTCTGCTTCGATTCACACACTTTTTTTCGCCTGTGCTCTTACGCTATCGTTCGTACCCCCTCCTTGTTTTTCATCGAGTTTTCGAGGGCTGTACTACAACGCCAATTGATTTTTTTCCGAACGGAACGCACGTGGACAGTCTTTTTTTTCTTTTTTTTGCGATGCTTCGGTGATTTAACGTTGTTCTGAATTCTTGGTAGCCGAGGTAACGGAATATTTTTTTTTTATCACCGCGACGAAGATGTATTCAAACCGAGACTGATGAAGTTAGGCAACAAGAAGGCAAAAGTTTACGCGCCGCGCGAGCACGCGGCTCTGTACCGAAGAAAATTTGATTAAATATTTTCGTAACTGCGGGGCATGGAGAGAGAGAGAGAGAGAGAGAGAGAGAGAGAGAGAGAGAGAGAGAGAGTAAAACTGTGAGCGTTTAAAGCGCGTGCGAAGAGGAGGGCACGTGAAGACTCAAAAGCTCTCCGTTGACGTCGTTGAAAAGCAAACTTTTATGAAATTCAAAAACGTGCTCTTCATCTAAAAGTGGCTTCCTCTCGGTCGAAACAGTTTTGCCCTTTTCCTCTCTCTTTCTCTTCATTAGCTCTCTGGAGATGGGGAAAAATTCAATAAATCCGAGGGAGAGAAAGAGAGAGAGAGAGGAAAACTGCTGCTACGACTCTTGCGCGCGCGGTCTTGTAATTGGCCAGCAGCGGCAGTGCGCGAAAAGGTGTGGGTGCAAGGAAAAAGACGATAATTTCTCCGGGGACCTTCCTTTTCGCTAACATACTTATCGTAGTCGCGGATTTTTCACTGCGCTCTGGTAAAAACGGCTTAAAGCTACTGCCTTCAATTGCGTATATACTATACCACTTTTGGACGCGAATAAAAATAAAAAATAAAGGGATGCAATTTCAATCTACCGGGATTGAGTTACATATATGCCCGCGTGTGTGCGATTGAATCGTTCAATTGCGATTTTAGAAAAAAAAAGAGAGAGAGGCTATGAATGGTCTTCGGAATAAGTTCGATAAACTTTCTTTCATGAGCGAGGATTTTAGAGTCTTGCGCCGCGTCTCTTTTTATTATACGTAAGATTTAGTCGCTCCTCGATAATGCCTTATAGCTTCGAATATTTGTTCACGCAGGAAAATAAAATGTTTTTTTATTTTATCAAACGTTTATGCTGGCAATTTGAGTTGAAAATCCTGCGAGTAAAATCATCGCTAACGTCAAATTAACAGCTTTTGTTGCTCGCGCTTTGTTACGAGCGGGCACTAAAAGCCGAAAACTTTTTACGCACTTTTTATCGGCTAGCGATAAATGAGAGATGAGGAGAAAGAAAGGCTAAATTTTCTATGTCCAAATATTTCGTGTACGTAAAGTTTTATGAAAGCTAAAAAAACATAATGAATTCGGTCATTTCCATAATCTCGTTATGTTCAATCCTTTTTTTAGTATGCCAGTAATATGAATGATTTCGAGTGCCACATATTTTTTATAACTTTTTTAATTCAGTCAACTTTCTTCAACTACTAAAAAAATTTATAAAATGCCAACAGAAATGACCTTGGTAACTAGCCTCTCTAAAACTCGTAGCAACTCATCTCGTACTCTCAATCGTCGCGTTTAAAACTCAGCGATAAAACTCCTCGCCATTCATAAAAAAAAGAAGAAGAAGAAGTAACTTCTCGCTTTCATTCCACAGCGCAGAAGAATAAAAAAAATCACAGCTCCTCTCCCTTTCCCTCTCATCGTCGTCATAAAAAAAAGCAAATAAACAGTTGGATGAAAATGTTTGCAAGCTTTATTAAATCCCCGGCCAAGCGCGTTCGCGTTCGTAATCGTACATCTCATTTGCAGAATAAAAAAAAAAGTAGGAAAGAAAGAAGGAACGAACGAAAGTATAAAACAGGAAGGCATGGGAGTTTCTCGCGCTCTCGCGCATCAAATTATCGTAAAGCTCACGGGGAGAGCGAGAGAGAGAGAGAGCGCGAGCGCATATCGCGCCCCTTCCAGCTGCGTTCCGCTTTATGAAGCTCATCGGGCTTATCTCCGTGTCGTAAAGAGGCCTCCTTCTCCTCCCCACCTTCTCTCTCTCTCTCTCTCTCTCTCTCTCTCACTTTAGATTTCTCTCCGGTTGTACGTATACACGTATGTGCATTCGAACGTGTAAACTTTATTTTCGTTTCTTTCTTCTTCTCTTTTTTACACGGCGATCGAGAAAATTAATTCGCACGTACGTAGATTGATCGAGTAGTATAGTAGTAGAATTCTGCTGGCTCAGTGTCTCTTGGGTGAATTGGGGGGATGAAAGACTAAAACTGGCCATCGACAATGGACACGCTGATGGAACCCCTCGCGACAAAGTTCATTGGCGATTCGCCGAGCGTGGATACAACTATATATATACACACAGATACATCAAGTCGACTATATACACTATATATATATATATATATATATATATATATATATATATATATACCCTTGCAACTCTCACGCTCGTATAATATCGTTTTGTGTGTGTGTGTGTGTGTGTGTGTGTGTGTGTGTGTGTGTGTGTGTGTGTGTG
>JAWWMK010000008.1:15273494-15313137 GCA_035047105.1 Galeopsomyia nigrocyanea | reverse complement strand
CAACATACACACAAACCAATCAAATCTCTTATGCTTTTGTTTTGCGTTGCCGAGCGGTTTGTTGATTGGAAATCCGAACATAACAAAAAATGGCAAATTGACATGATAACTGTTTTTGATTTATTTAAGCCAACGATCGTAATGAACGCCACTCTAACCGCGGAAAAAGTAATCATTTTGCGGGATGTGTATTCGCGTATGGAAATTACATAAATAAATTGGAATCGCGAAATAATTGTATCAAACCTCTCGTTTCCCAGGATTTCCATGAATATTCAGTTCGCGAGAGAAAGCTCGTGAATTTCTGCGTTTGCTAAACGAATTTAATGCCGCGTTGTAAATTTTCATTCATCGCCGATATTTTTTACAGCTTTCGTTATTTTTTGCTAACCGATTTGTGTTTTTTTTGTAAGTTTAGAAATATATATTTTTTTTAACAATTAGTAGTGGTATTAATAGATTTATTTTCAGTAAAATTTATATTTTGATGGAGAAAATTATTTTTTATTATGAAGTATAATATCAAACATTGCGTTTATTTTATTTAAAATGAGAAATTAATAATGAGTCACACGGCTTGTTTATTACTGCCGAATCTGTGTTATATGTAAATATGCATAGCCGAAAAATATCTCTACTATAGGTGAAATCCAATTGTTGAATGTATAAAGTAAAACAATGACCAAAGCACACTCATCCGCATTAATATCAGCACAATAATAAATTGCTGGAATTACAACAATCGCTGTCGATTCATAAAGAGTTTAAAAGCTCAGCGTTCGCGCAATATCCGATGCATTCTACCCCGCACATGAGTATAATTACCCGAAACAATGTGGGCAGTCGAAGCAGGCGAAATAGCACGCTTCAAACAATTAAAATCCAACTCTTCCGCGCTTACACCACAGTTGGCTCGTAAGCGCGCGTATATATAAAGAGAGAATGCTCGAGCGCTTGCAACGCTGAAATTAACGCAGATAACCGCTAATAACCTGCCATTTTTTTCCGTCATAAAGCTCTCGCACGACTGTCCTGAGGGGTAGGATTCGCTTTTGTTAGCCCCTCGCTCGCGTTCTGGTGTTTCGAGGGCAGTAAAGCAGAGAGAGAGACTATAGTGGTACAGGGATTGCGAGCCACGCGCTCGTGAATCTACGGCGATAATAACGCTGCATCCAATGAGGACGTATATAGGCGTCTCCGGCAGCAGCAGCAGCAGCGTGCGAACATTTGCATAACGCGCGTATACGTACGTACGCAAGGTGAGAAACGCGCAAAAGCGGGGGCGGCTTTTACGACTCTACGTGGGACGACTATCGTACGACTTATTCTTTTTTTCTTTTCTTTCTGCTCTGAAAAAAAATGTATTGTTAGTTTTGTTGACTGTCGGCGACTTCACATATTCGGAAGCTTTAACTGGTTTTTGATGACTGTTAATGTCGTTCGGGTAATTGGTTTTAATAGCGCGGAGTCTGTCGGTAAATTTTAGTTATGTAAGTGTCGGCTGCGCGAAATGCGTAATTTATGCATTTGGGATTTACATTTGCTTATTTAGACGGATTGATCACCTGATTATTCATGTTACGCGTTGGAAGACTCCATTGATATGTGGAAAAAATCACCTTCGTGGGCATTTTAAAATGCAATTGTGCCATCTTGCGAATGTTTTTCTTTGAAAATAAATAATTTCAATATGGAAATTTAGTAATTGGAATTAATAATAGACGTTTCTTTTAGTCATTACATTTTTATGAATAATAGGACATTTCTTTGGTTTTAATTGCAATTAAATTATCAAAATTAATTATCAGGCAGGTGTTTTACTAGCAGTTAGTAATTTAAGCACTTGCGTCTGCTGCATCACTTTATTTAATTTAATATTCTAGTATGTCTGATGGGCATGAAAGATTAATTGAAATAGAGTTCCAGTTATACAGCATTCATTTTTATTTTTATTGATTTTTTACGGCAAACCTAGGAATAGAATAAGTCGAGTAAAACGGTAAAATCATTATAAATTATAGCAATTCACATTCTACCATCATATTGTTATTTATATTTTAATAAACGAATATCGATATTAATTCTACTCTCCGATGAAATGTTATTCAAACGCAGATCAATTACGCGATAATTGAATTTATAAAGTAGTATACTATTGTTGAAGCTGTAGATATATAACCGTGTGATGTATGCGTTCAACGGGTTATTAAAATATCGATTGACATTCAGATTGAAATTTCGGACGATTCAAATTCAGCGTTATAACGCTTCAGTTCACTAATTAAACGCGCTTTTATCAGATCGGATGTAATATGTGGTTTGGGCGAATATCGTTTGCTGGATCGAAAATTCATAACTCGCCAATTTAATTTAATTAATTTCCGTGATATACTCTATATTAAGTGTTATACACTTTCGATAATACAGATGAATTCTTCGAATCACTCGAGAACACACAACCCCAACTGAAAGCACACGCACACACACACGCACACGTGTCGATCCTTACCAAAAACAAAACTCTCATGTTCACTTATGTTCGTTGATCGGCAAAACGAGAGAGAAAAAAGAAAATAAAAAAAACTCAAGTTTCGTCAACGAATCATTATCGTCAAGCGATCTCGCGAGAAGACTGATCATCGCAGCTGAGCATGGTATTCTTTTATACGTTGTGTGGTCGTCGCGGGCGCGAGAAAAATATCATCATCGGCACCGCGCCTCTGTGAACAAGGATGGTTATGCCTAATAAAAAGATCGGGAGAGCGAGTGAGAGAGAGACGCCTACCTGTTGTATATACGAATGCAACGCACTTTGGATGTCTCTGTCGTGACGCGGCGTAGTAGTGCGTGCATTGTCTTTTCGCGAAGAGAGGCGAGAGAGTGGGGAACGAAATCGAATGGGTGTGCGTTTGTATATGTGTGTATGTTTTGAATAAGTTAATCACAGGCTTGCAAACTTGTATCGTCGGTTTTTCCCTTTTAATAATTCTTGCGGCCAATTACGAAAATACTATACCGCGTGGACGCGATGTGGAAAGTACCCGTGTGTCAAACGACCTGCTCTACACTTCTCCGGCGATGATGATGATGATGATGATGATGATGATTATCGCACTCGGACTGCTACTATTTATGACAATGCTACTTCGCAACGATGCTCTAAGTGATTCGTTTTAAAATCATTTTTTTTTTCTCTCTCTACTACTCTTTACGTCATTCTGTGGGAATAGTTTGATGATGAAAAAATACATATTTATTAGTGGTTTATTGGAGCGGATTCACTTTGCGATAAATTTTTTTTTTTGCTATTGAGATTAAAGGTCATGCGGAGGAGTAGGATGATGTTTTTTTTTTGCTTTGAAAGCTCCGATGACTTCAACTAGAGCGTGTGTTTCCTGTCGAATTATGAAAATGTAGCACTGATTTACGATGATTTTATACGCAATTTCGCAAGAGTTAATGAGAAAAATATAAGGTTCGCGTAATTATTTTCTCAAATAAAAGCATTGCATTTCACAATCATTAAGATGAAAAATCAGCGCGAACTGCAGCGCGCACGTGTATCGTTTTGTATTAAACTTTACTATTTACAAAGTCGGAATTGCAAAACACAAGTTTAAATTATGTTGTTCGGTCATTGCTAAGAAAATTGCCGGCACTATAACATACATAACAATGAATAGCAGTTCTCCGATATATAAACTGCAAGCTTATACTGGTTTGGCGAAACAACAAAAGCAAAAAAAAAAACCAATAAGGCGAGTGATCGATTGATCTATGCGGTTTATTACGAGCAGTTACATTTATTCGAAGTTGTCGTGATTAATGAAACGCTGAAAGTCACACTAAATTTTTCCAAACAACCTGTCGCGGAGTAAAGTTATTCGCTGAATGATTTAGAACAAAACGTTAAGCTTAGAGAGGGAGAGAGAGGCTCAAATTAAATTTTATAATCAGCACTGTCAAATTCCAGCGCAGTGCGTAAATCAAAACTTTCAGAAAGCGCGCGAATCGAATAAACATAGCTTAAACGCTTGCTGCATAGAATTCAATTAATCGCGCGGGCAGTGGTACAACAGCAGCCGGGTATATAGATCATCGCTAAAATTCGTTAAATAAACAACAACGCCAGCGCGGCGAGGGAGTACGTCGACGCGCACATGAATCCAAAGTGTCGGACATCAGTCCCGGTGTACTGCAACTACATCATTTAGCTTCGTTCTCTCTCTCTCTCACTCTCTCACTCCCGCGAGCTGCTGCTGCTTCTGCTGTTTAACATGCATGCGCGTATATTACTTTAACAGGCGTCGGTGGCTGCATCACTTAGGAGTAATGGCTATGCAGCCTACCCACACATACGCGTACGCGTACACGAGCGCTGACTCATCGATTAATTGGCCGATCGTATAATATACACACGCGCGCGCGCGAGTATAAAGTGCCCATCAGGTGACTGAACGCGTTATAATTAGCGAATACTGATTTTGATTTTTTTTTTTTCAAAGGGGGGAAAGTTGAATCATGATACAATGTTTCGAGTACGATTTAAAAAAAAAGAAAAGGTTTGTAACTGTGTATGTGTACTTACTTATGTCAATGGCTGACGTATTGCGGAGTTTAAGCTTGTATAAATAGATCACGACGGCGCGGGAATTTCGCTTGTTGTGTGATAAGCTCCGCGACGTTTTTTTTTTTTTTTTTTCGATGGAACAGATTGAGTGGACTGTTTGTGGCTTTTGTCCCAGTGCGATTTAGGTATTAGTTGCGTTTCCTGTTTCGCAATATACCTTTGCTGTTTTACGTTTCTTCTGGCTGCGGATTTGTTACTTTGACTTTTAGGGGGGCGGGGGGGACTTTTGGTATGCGATAACGAATGATAAGGGAATAGATTTATTTTCTTGGGAGATTGCTTGTCTAAGAAAAGTTAATAAAAAATGAGTTATGATGAATTTTAAGTACGAATAATTGAAGTATACTTGATTTCTGGAGTGAACGCATTCATTCGAAAATCTGTTTATCGATTATATGGATTTATTTTTAGTAGTTATGAGACATTGTGTTGGGGGTACTGACCACTTTTACGAGGTAATGAATTCAAATATTTTTATGAGAGCGAGAAGTGCGAAAATGGATTAAATGGGGCAATGAATTTCAATTGGAAATATAAAAAAGTTATTTTCACTAAATACCTGAATATTTAATTTAAAATGAATCACTGCACCAATTTGGGATACTTTATTTAATACTGTCGTATACGCTCGAAAACATCCTCGCAAATATTAAAACTTTGTGACATTTCAGTTGACGTTAAAAAAAATTACAATCCTTTTATGTATTTTATGTTGACATTGAAATGTTAATTAAAATTCAAACTTTCGGGAATTTCAGTTAACGTTGAAAAATATTTTGATCCTATTTAATATTTTTTGTTAACGTGAAAAATGCTGACTAAAGTTTAAATTGAATTTTTAATTGGACAATATATGCATAACGTATAGTTAAAAAAAATTATATTTCAGCTGTCATAATTAGTTTTGTTATTCTTCAGACATAGACTTTCCAAGAATCAAGAGGTCTGCTCAAAAAGTATAACACTACTGAAAACATTATTCTTTCATCATCATTAATTTCGTTTACTGCATCGCACGAATTTAATAACTTCACTGCTGATGTTTCAATTTTCGTCTAACATAAATTAAATTAAAAGCAATCAGATAATCGCTCAAAGTCAATTTACCCGACACGTAAAATCACGAGCAAATTAAAAAAAAAGAAATCCACACCACGGCGCTAAAGTAATCGTTTTAAATATCGCAAGACCATAAAATGATTAATAGTCGTTCATTAAACATCAAATTAACATGAACTTGCATCAACTTGTTGGAACGTTGTACCCAATCGCGAGAAAAATATCTGAAGTTGATCAATTCGCGCGTTGCTTCAACAAACGGAAATACTTGACAAAGTGTATTTTCCACGCGCGAACATGCATACAATTTCAACGAAGGTAGATAATAAAAAAACTATGCACGATCGTCATCGGAAATTTAAACGCGCTGATGCAAATGGAATCTCGATGTCATAAACTGTATTATTATAGTCTTTAGTTTCAAATTCAAAAATAATCTTTAATTATTCAGCTATCTCGCGAACAATAATATTACCAGCAAGTCATATCTAAAAATAGATCATACAATCGTGAAAATAACTCGCTATTTTTTTTTTTTCGCAAAGTGCCAAAGTGTTTGCGAAAGCGACTCGCTCCAATTAAGTCAAAACCCGAATGAAGCAACGATGCGCAACGGCGGTGGTTGATTTCCATCTAATTCATAACCATGGAGCTGGGAAACGCCCATCACTGGGCAAGGTGGTGGTAGAAAGAAAAGAGTGAACAAGGCGCCAAATTGAAATTGATATGCGATTTTTATTAAATGCGTATAAAAAAAAAGAAACGATACATTGATGTGTTGCGTGTGTATGCGCGTTTAAAATGGTAAACGACGTATGCATGAATGAGAAGAAAAGAGCGAGAAACGACGAGAATAAAGATCGACTCTCGTCGTTTGCATCATGTTTGTACAACAGTTTGTAGTGTATGTGTGTGTGTGTATGTGTATTTGTTTGCGTGTGTGGAGGTACTATAGCGGTCGCTCAGTCAGCGGAGATCGTTGGCTAGCTGGAACTCTTTCTGATCGTTGGGGGTTTGTTTTTTTGTTTTTGTTTTCGCTTTCGTTTACCATGGTCCCCAGCCAAGGCCACCAGCCTTGATGATACCCGACGGTCCCTTAATCACCGCTCCTGGAGCCACGGGACCTGAGATCGCTGTTGGCCCCGTGTGTGGCCCAGCCAGCACCGCTCCATGTCCTGTGATTTACCAAGCTAAATGTTTTAGAAACATTACAATGCGTTAGAGAGACTTGAGCGAGAGCAGCTTATTGACTATACGGGGTAAAATTATGTATACTTATTGCGTTACGATTGACAAAGCTTTATCGGAGCGATCTTCGCGATAACCGTTTCGCGAACAAGTTATTTTATAATTAAATCTTACAAGTGGTTCGCCAAATGGATTTTAGATAGTATGAGCTTAATACATATCCGCTTTGAATGTTCTTTTCTCTTTTTTTTTGCTCGCTACCGATAAATCAAATCTTTATTCATGACAGTAATGCGCGTTCAACTGGAAAATCGATGGTTTTATCAAGGAAACGCCGAGAATTTGAAAAACAACGGGTTTGCCGTAACAGTCTATTTGATTTATTCAAATAGCCATCGTGGTTTTTCGGCTTATGCAAGTGTAAAGTGATAATGACTTTTTATTTCCAAATAGAACAACTCCAATTGATTCAGTCTTATTGAAAGTATTTTCGACTATAAAATTCAAATGCAAAGAATTTAAAAAATTGCCACGTTATTTTTCGTTCGAATTCGAAAGGGAAGTTGAAGCGTTCAGGCAGTGTTCAATAAGAAATTAGCTTACCCCATCCACCGTGTCCAGCAGGACCGGGACCGAGAGGACCACCGTGACCACCAAGTCCAGGTCCACCCCATGCTCCACCCCATGCTCCACCCCATGGGCCACCCCATGGACCACCAAGGGGTCCGGGACCACCCCAACCGCCATCAATAGCGGTACCTACAAGAAATGATAAATGTTCAAATTAGCGCAGTGATATTTTCTTTCCTACTGTTGGATTTATATATAAAATGGAATATCTATATTACAAAAAAAAATGATAATACGGTCCAGCAATTGATCCGTTCGATTGACTAATAAAAATATTTCGAAATGCAAACTTAACTTCGACGATAAAATGAAAATTATTTGAATATTAATCCTACTAAAGTTTCGTAGAAATATTTATATTATTATTAATAGTATATTGAAACAGAGAATGCAAATGTTACTTTCTTTCGTTAGAAATAAAGCTTGATTTGAGAGGAAAAGAAATCAGTATTATTATTGAAAAATGGATAAAAGAAGATCATACCGAGGTCAATGCTTCCTTTAACGGCGGACGGTCCAGTGATGGCACCAGTGACAAGAGCTCCGTGGTCAACAGCACCCGAGAGGCGAGATGGTCCAACAGAAGGTCCAGCCAGAGATGATGGTCCATTGGAGGGTCCAACGAGGGAGTTGGGTCCGGTGTGTGGTCCAGCGAGAGCGATACCATGGCCGTGTCCGGCCCATCCTCCCCAGGCTCCACCAGGCGCAGCCGAGGCGACTGCCGCCAAGGAAAACAGGAGTGTTGCCACGAAAGCCTTCATTGTCGTTGGTTGTTGTTGTGTATTGGTATATCAGTTGCTGTTGCTAGTTCGCAAAACTGTCTGCATTTAACCAGCCAACGACGGCCGCTTTTATACTCTGCTTCGGAGCTCTTTGAGCAACCCTTATGGGCGGGGCGCGAGTAGCAAGCGAGCGATCGAGCGCGTACGCACCGTTCACGGATTTTCTCCTACTCCTTGCCAAGCACTAGACGACTAGAGAACTTGCCTTTGTCAGCGGCAAATAATCAAACCGTAGCACACATACATACATACATACACACACACACACACTTGCTTAGCCTGCATTTTTTGGGGGTGCCGCCGTCGCCGTTGCTGCTGGTGCTGGTAGGTTGGCCGATTTTGAAAGATTGAGATTTATGCGAGACAGAGAGAGTTTGTGTCTACGTGTGTATGTTGGTTGGATAATGGACGACGGTGATTAACTGCGCGCGAAAACGCCGTATAGTCGGTCGACGCCCGTATACGTATATATATGCTATACGCTTTGTTAGTGCCACTTGCGAGTTTTCGGCAAAAATTGATTGGAATATCTGTAATTACGGGCGGGAGATTATGATTACCGGCTACTTTTCATTTTTCCACGGCACCGTGCTGGTACTGCTGGCGACTTGACAGGTTTCGCGAATTTATGGTGGAATCTTGGACGAAAAATTGTTCCTGTTTTTTTTTTCGACTGCGACCGCGTTGAATTGTTACGCGGCTAGGCCGTTTCCAAATATAATAAAAATATACTTTATTGTCGTCCGCTACAATTTTACTAGTCGATTGTATGTTATTATGCTGAAGATTTAATTGGCGTTACATATCTCGCTAATCAAATCGACAGGTTTCAAAGAGTTGTCGTCGAGCATTATGAAATTATTGTAGAAATTACGTGAGAATTTAGATTCTCGTAGATATGTCGGGGGATCGGCTAGGCCATTTCCAAAAATAATAAAAATACTTTATTGTCGTTCGCTACAATTTTACTGGTCTATTGTGTGTTATTATGTTAAAAATTTAATTGGCGGTACATATCTCGCTGATCAAATCGACAAGTGTTCCAAAGAGTTGTCGTCGAGCATTATGAAATTATTGTAGAAATTGCGTGTAGGATTCAGATTCTCGTAGATATGTCGGGGCATTTTTATACATACTTTTTTATCGATTGCATTATTGAGGAGAAGAAGAAAAAAAAGCAACTTATCAGCGGCAAAACTTGGCGCATTAGCGGGTTTAATTTATACTATTTCGCGCTGAGGGGATATGCTGAAATCATATAGAAGAAATTCATTGGCGCGGTCATAGTATGTAGTTTATTGAAATGCCGATAAAGGCGTGTACTAACTACTTTCGCGAAAAGGATATTTGTTTTGTGGAGTTTCATCAATGCACGTCAGAATACCTGAAACGCTAATAAAAATCAATATTTTACGAGGGAATTGGATCATAATAGAAATCTTTTTTTTTATCTCCACTTTTCGAATTATCCGCGCACGAACTCTTCCATACAGAAATGTTTTACAATCGAGCCGATAATCTCAGAATATTTCTTTCATTTTTTGGTTCTTTCGCCAAGCTACTCGTTCGATCGACCGACACAATGTACACTTGCACGCGCTCGTGTTCCGTTGCGCAATAAGTTATAGAGAAAAATGGTTTGTTACGCCGGCTTGGGCGTTAAAATCGAAGTGAAATTCGGCGTAAGCTGGATGCGATTGAGACAGTCTTCGGCAGGTTTAATTATCAGCCACGCGATAGGCAATTAAATCGCGCAAGGTTTCACGCACAGTACATGAAGATCTGCTCGCGCGCGCGGGCTTTCTTTCTCTTTGCATTCCGTGTGTATATACTGTAACATAAGATATCGCGCAATTGAAGCGCGCGATCGTTCCTGCTCACTCAATGTTTTAACTACCGAACAACCAGTTAATTAGAGAAGAGGAGCGAGGGAGGGAAGAAACAGTATAACCGATATGGCATAAGTTCTCGCATGAATCTTCTTGTGCGGCGGTCTATCACTCATGCAATAGCGGAAAAAAAGCGTTTCTTTGCCAAACACCCTAGCATTTCGTGCGGTTACCACTTCGTGTTTGCCTAACGAAAAGTTTTTCAACCGTATAATTACTGCGATTCTCTCTTTCGGTTTCAAATCGATAATTGAACTTCGCTAATAGTTGATTTGTTTTCGTAAACAGTGTTATTTGTCGCTTGTAGACTACAAATTGGGATGTAAAAAAAAATTATAAGCGATCGTGAAGTTTGACGAATATCCTTCGAAAATAGCAATAAAAATGTCAATCCTATTTCATACGACAATAAAAAAATCTTTTTTCCCCTCGTTTTACCAACAGTGTAATACATCACCAATACAAATTTTTCATACCAATGTTACCGTATCTACAAAAAAAATCTTTTTCTCGTTTCGTTTTTTTTTATCAGCAACCCCGTAGCCAATAAAACTGTACTAAAAAAAATAACGGTTTCGCGTTCGATCCATCACTCAAAACCAATATATCTCCTCGCGAGTAACAAACAAACGAGAATTTCTCATCTCGCCTAACAATCACACACAGCATAAACACAACAAGGCAGGCATACTATAACATTCATTTCCCTCGCTCGCACTCGCGCGCAATGATTAACCAAGCCCTAAGCTGTATACGCTCCGATATCGCAAAATCAATGAAAATTCAGCACACGCGCGTTTGTTATATCACTCGCCCAACAAAACATACGTACATTTCGTAGTGTAACATACAAAAGTGTCGGGCTAACAGACACACACAAACACACCCTTGCGCAATACTCGAAAGAGAGAGAGAGAGAGAAATAAAAGAAAAGAATCGGCGTCAATCGGCATGACTAATTTTGGTCTCACTCTCCGCCGACTATAGTGGCAAAAGAGTTACGTTGACAGCCAGGAATGCGCTCACGCCCTATGTGCATATGTGTGCTGCTGCTGCTGCCTTTCTAATCGATGCTATAAACTCTCTTGTTCTCTCTCTCGAAGTACTAATACGAGAGGGCTTCGCGGGCGACATCGCTCCGTGTGCAACATTGACACGGTATCCTTGGCCGACCTTGGCTCATAACATTACGATGCGCCTCTTCTATTGTTCCATCGCGCAGTGAAGATCAACGAAGAAGAAGAAGAAGATGACGATCGATTGTTTGTTGTGGTGTGTGTTAAGTCGTGCTTGTAGCTCGACATATCCGCTGCTGCTGCCTGCTAGCTACTTCAAACTCATAGAGTCAGAGAAACGAGTTATCAGCTGTGCCCACGCCCGTCGACTCGCATTGTGCTGCAGCCTCGTAAAATGCACTATTCCACGGATCACTGCGGATAGTGTGTCTATATGCTTATACGCCGAGAAGCGGGGAGCAGCACGACGACCGGTTTTTCGCATTCCTTAGCTATTTCGTATTATATACGCGTACGGCGTATACAATAGATTCTCGATATGTTATTACGACATTTAGATAAGTCAAAATTTTCGCGGGGCTAATAACGCAGGTGCGGTATATAGTATTTGCGTATAGGTCGCGCGTGGGATGCATATATTTTTTTTTTATGCAAACAATCGATCGCAATCTCTATCCCATTGTCGCGCGCCGCTGATCGTTGATGTCTAAATAATCGCGCGTATAGATGCGGGCTATTTGTTTTTACGCACAATGCACTGCGGAAATATATCGAAATATATATCGTCGAACGAAAATATTTTTTCTAGCGCGCGCGGATGAGAAGAAATGCAAAATAATAATGGCTCTGTGCCGGCAAAGTGAAAGCATATAGTATACGACTTGGGTGTTGTCATATGTTGGGTGTAGGGGGATAAAAATCACAACGCTTTGCTGATTTATCGTGAATTTACATTGAAGTGTGTTTGTGTAACTGTGTGTGCGAGCACGTAGGTTTTTGCCTCCTGTTTTA
The DNA here is from genome assembly GCA_035047105.1 of Galeopsomyia nigrocyanea. Lineage (NCBI taxonomy): Eukaryota > Metazoa > Arthropoda > Insecta > Hymenoptera > Eulophidae > Galeopsomyia > Galeopsomyia nigrocyanea. Next base: position 15,300,932 of record JAWWMK010000008.1, on the reverse strand, counting down.
TACGGCTGTCCGTCAAATGATCATTGACGTTATCGTATAGTTTATTCGAACGGATATGTCAAATATATTTGGCGTACGTGAGATTTCTCGATGATTTACATTGCAAAAAATCAATAAACGATTTTACCGATAGTTTTGAAATTATTTCATTTTTTAGCTTTTAACGTTGGCGATTTCCCCTGCAATGCTGCCCACCCCATTGCCTTTCGTTAATTTGCAAAATCGATCGTTTCAAAAGAATCCAATATTGCGTTCGTTTTTCTTTCTTTCTCCAAATAATCAGTGATATCTAGCAAACCACAACGAATGTTGCAAAAAAAAGAGAAAATAGAAAAAAAATATAGCACGCTAGGAAGTCTTCACAATAGCTCGTTAGTGTTGGATATTTGGCAATGGATGCAACATCGATAAATTCCCGAGGCAAGCGGATATCGATCAAAAACTTGAAAAAAAAAAGAAGCGCAATCGTAAAAAAACAACAAACAAATTTTGGAAGCTAGCACATATATAGAGTAGAGAGCTATAGGGGCGGAGAGCAGGTGATTTGTAGATCGCAATTACACGGATGTAAGTGATCCGCTGGGAAATGATAGATGCCCTTAGCGTTCGACCGTAGAAATTCATCGCGTCCTCTCCTCCCCCTCCTCTCCTCTCCTGCTCTCTCATCCTCCTAAACCGGCAATCCATTGATAGATGCGCTTACGTCGCGATACCAGAGAGAGTGAGCGGAATTATGGCGCGTCGGAGCGATCGTTCCAATTCCACCCGAATTGAATTTGCGTAATTAAGGCTTCGGTAAAAAAACAAAGAAAAAAACTAGAAAGAAATGGAGCATTGTTACGCCACGTGCGGTGCGGTTATGATCGAGGTTTGTCTGTTATCTCCGTCGGCTGGAGTGCAATATATTTTTCTTCTTTTTCGTTTGTAAAAAGCCGCGCATAGTGGGCAATGAAATTTAACTGGCTTAAGAGAGTAAGATATCGCGGCTGATTATTCGGGCGAGATAGTTACGCACTTGTTTTGCCGAGAAAATGGAAACTCACTCGCGCGTACTGCAAGTGCAAACTTTTGTTATACGGATAAAGTTGAATTTTTTTTTTTCGTTCCGGGATGTAATCTATCCATTGGAATTTCCCGATCTAAATGGCCGAACTCTATTAATCGCATATTTCACCGAACGCTAGAGTTATTATCAACTGTTATACGCGGTGACATACGGGAGTTTCACGTATGCGCTTTATTAATAGTCAGAGCGACGATATTTAGGTTTACAACCTTATCACCCCATAAATCCGTCGATTTGCGCGCGCAAGAGCATTAAAATGCCGCATTGTTCGCACTTTTCTTTTCCAATCAGTTCACTTCGCGGAGAGCGCAGTTTCTTTGTATCTGCATGTTTCTTTCTCACCCTCTCACTACGTGCGTACGTGTGTGTGTGTGAGATATGCGCGACTGACCTTTGTGTCGTTACGCTAAGTAAAGCATTCGACTTTTTTTTTCTCTCTGTACCGCGTAGCTTTTCAAAGCCGCGCCCCTCACAAGCTTTCCTACTAGTATATTTGTCCCATTACGCTCGGCTATAAAAGCTCAACCACGCGCACACCATTGGTCCGCGTGATTTCCCTGCAAAACTATGTCGTTACGCAGCTTCGATCGAGATTTTCATTGGAATCGTCGAGTTACTTTTTTTTTGTACACGCGCTTGGAAAAAAAATCTTTGATGTGGAAATTATTATACTCGGCTACTGCATTGCTCAATGGTAATATTTATTTTTATAATGTGCAAAACTCGTGCGCTTGATAATATATATCTTATCTTTGTGTTTTTATACTGGTCGATAACGATTTTGAAAGACACGGCAAAAAAATTGTTACCGCAATCAGTAAAGTTACAGAGTTTTCAAAAATTATACACGGTTCTCATGAATATTGATAATTTTCTTTTAGTACCTTGCCTGACTGATTTACACAAAGAATGGTACATTAGTAACGGGTATGCAGGAGTTTTTTTTTTTTTTTTTTTTTTTTTTTTTTGGCTGGCGAAACTTGAGGTTTACGGTAGAAGTTGAAGGCGCCTGCTGTTACGAGTTTTGTCGAAAAGCCTTTTCGTATCAATTAAGAACGGTATTTCTTTTCCCCGAAAAGCCGAAAACAGCTGATAGTTTCGTGTCGTTTATTTATTTATTTATTTAGTGTGTGTCAACGGGAAAAATCCGTTTATATACATAAAATTATTAATGCAATGTACAGTAGCTTAAAATGATGAAAATAATAATAATAACAAGTTAACTTAAAATCCTAGTGACAACCCTCGAACAGAAGTTTTGAATTCAGAAATTGTATCTACATCCTTAGTCGAGTTTGGAAGCGTGTTATAAAGACGCTTGACCCTATTCACCGTTAAGTAGACGCTAATACTAGAATTTGCATATTTTTTTCATTTAGCCTACATGTAATTAAATTTCATGTCTGAGTAAGCCGATGGCATTCACTTAATTTCAACCAGAGTTAGTACATCGAAATCGACATAAAAAAAACACTTGCAAAAATTAATAAAAAGTAACCTGGTTTCATTAAAAAAAAAAATTAATCGTGTTATGATTCGCGCCCTAGATTCCCAACATACCGAAAATAACTCGATAATTAAAAGTTTCTTAGCGTTGACAAATCCGCGACTATTTTCAGTCGATTATCATCCGAGTAATTGACCACTATCTCGCTCTCGCGTAATAAGCATTAGCGTCGATCAGCCGTAATATCTATTTTGCATGAAACACCGTTACACCGCAGCTGCCAAAAGCGAAGAAAAGAAAAAACCCCCTCGTATCAGCTAATTCTAATATTACGAACGCATGTAAGCTCTAGATGATCTTATAGGCCGCAACATGCGAACGCATTACAAAAGATTTATTTGTGTCGCGTAATACTAAAAAGCCAACTTATCTACGATAAACGTCACCCGCAATCAGCATTTTTCCTCCCACTCTCATATATCGCCATAGTCAAGGAGAAAGTTATAAATTACACGTCGATTTTTTTTTTGCAAAACAAAAAAAAATTTCACAGACAGATCAATGGTTTCGCCCGCCCGCCCGCGCGCCAACCACATAGACAGAAAAAGAATAATCGCATACGTGCGTACACACACCTGCGTTGCGCCAATATACTACTTACAAAGTAATTCGATGCATTTTTCTGTTCTTTTCTTTTCTTTCAGTTCGCAAAAGTTGTGTGTGTGTATCGTGCAATATAATTGCACGTGACCTTGCTACAGCAGCAGCGGTGGTGGCGGTGGTGGTGGTGGTGGTGGCTGTGCGCGACCACACCTCGGGTCGACGTTATCTCAAGTTCGGAATGCGCTGACCCGGACAGCCGCTGCCGCCACGTGATTTATAGGCGAGAGAGAGAGAGAGAGAGAGAGAGAGCTGAGGCAAAATTTCTCGTTGTTGCGCGCACCTATATAGGCAAATGATCAAGAGTGTGCTCGACAATTGGCAGGTGCTCGCCGAAGAAAAAAAAAATGAGAGAGACTTTCCAATTTTAATGGATTGCGCAACCGCAAGCACACAATTAGTTCGAAATCGAACGACGATTTATGAATCCATTTAGTATAAGTTTTCATTAACGATAATAATAAAAAAAAAAAAATTTCGACGTGTCCGATACTGTACATGAATTTAGCGTGTACGTTGTACGATAACGTAACGCCGGAGCGCGCGTGAGCGATTGGCAAAAATTATCTATTACACTTTGCGCGCGCGCTGCGTGCTTTTATCGACAATACGATCTCGCGTGGTGTGTGCGCGGCACCGCCACCAACAACGGCATAGTACACGTATCGTTTAATTATTCGGTGTAACAACGAGGAAAATGCTTTTATTATTATGCGTTTGACAAAGTGACGTTCGAGTATTTATCGAATAATTATAACGAGCAAAAATGTCGCGGAGACGAAAAAGAAAACAGGTTCGTACTCGGCGTGACACACACAGACACACGTCGTAAATTCAATGCATTTTCAATTTACCACAACGACATGCACAAAGCGCCATTAGTCAAATGCAAAACTTACGGAAGTCTGTATAACGACGGCTTATTTATCTTAAATATCGAATTGTCATCAATCAAAATATATACGTAGTCGCCTGTGAGAGATGAAGAGAGAGAGAGAGAGAGAGAGAGAGAGAGAGAGAGAGAGAGAGAGAGAGACAGAGAGACATCATTACACAACTATGTGTGTGTATCAAACAGTTTTGCGCAATGCGAATATTCGATGGAGAGAACTCAATCGAATTTATAAAAAGAGGGAGAGAGACCTTAATCGATCTAGAATTAAGCAACCTTTGGACGTGATCCTTTTTGCAAAGTATTGTTCTAACAGTCAAAAGCAATTACGAGAAAGAAGGAGAGACTCATTTGACCTGCTGAACGATTATTTGGCTATAAGGTGCATGCACTCGACCTTTCGGAATGCCGCTGCAGCCTCTCACAATGCACTTCGCCGCCGCCGTTGCAGTGATGAAACGCTCGAGATTACGCAGTCGCGAGAAAAGCCTAATAGAACGTTATATAGCTTCGCTGTGTATATCGAATTATCGAGCTCTTTGTAACTGTTCCCACAGGTGCCGCCGAGACGCCGCTCCGTGGGAATCGACGATTTTAGACCTTGTAAGGCGACGATTTTTGCGCTCGTCTCCGCGTGACTCTTCATAATTCTCTGTATATACTTCTTTGGTTTATAAGGCTTGGCCTCACGCGATCATTGTTTGCGCCAAACTCGATTTAATACACCATCTAATCTTCAGTTACTTCATTCAGTTCTCGTATAGATCACGTGTTGTAATGAGGTGTCGATTATTTGCAATTTTCGGTGTGATTATACCGCCAACGGCTTTGCGCGGGTAATTTGCATAAAATAGACAAGCTTTTTTTTCCACTCTCTCTCTCCTTTGTGAGCATTTTACCTACCTATTTACGATTATTTTGCATGGCTATCATGTCCTTTTTTGCGTATGTGTAAATTATCTTCTAATTTCAAGATAATACTAATTGAATGATACTATTATCGTAAAATTACCGGTAGGTTATTTTTCATGTAGGTGTATTTATAGAAGAATGAAATAATTCTGCAGTGCAACCGGATTGTTATCGAGAAAGAGAGATTATAAAAATGTTTTATCGAAAGTATGGCTTTTCTCTAAATAGTTCGTTGCGAATACAGAATTTATTAATTGTGTTTATGATAATTATCCAATACTGACCTTCTCAGATGCATCGAGCTAAAAAAAAGGAATAAACGTCGGAAAAAAAATAATTGGGTAATGATTGAAAATCTTGCGTGCGTTTATTGAGCGTGTATCTACTTATATTTACATACACCGCTAATTTTCATCGAGTCGTATAAAAAAATTGAGAAGTTACACAGATATAAGTATTTGACGTGTTTATATGTATATTCAATGGCATGAATCTCTCGCGACAGTATAAAAGGGGGGATGAATAGGAAGTACAAATACAAAAAAAAAACACAAAAAGAACTGGTGAAGGAAGTGTTGTGAGAGGAGAAAACAGAAGAGGCATGAGCAGAGAAAAGTGAGAAATCCAAGCATACACATCCAGAGCGGACGACCTCTCACGCTCTTTCGAGTTTGAGCACAAAGTCGTCCGCTCCACATATAATATATTGGCACATGTGTCGTTCGTCGGTCGCGATGCCGTCAGGTACTCGTCGTTCCGCAGGCGTTCCACTCGATTATACATATGTAGTTATTTAAAAAAAAAATTATATCTGAAGTTGAGTTCCGCTATCTATCTAAATAAAAAAATTGGGGGGTGGGACAAGACTCCGTCGTCGTCGTCGTCCACGTGCTGTTTACCAGTGACCAAGTCCGTGACCACGAACGATTGCAGCACCGTGACCAGCTCCGTGCGTCGTGATTTTACCGGATGGTCCAGAGATCACGGCGGATCCAGCATCAGGGCCAGAAATAGCAGCTGGACCGGCATGTGGTCCAGATATGGCAGCTGGTCCAGCGTGTGGTCCACCGAGATGAACGCCATGAGCATGAGGTCCAGCGAGGACAGCGCCATGGGGACCGTGTCCAGCCCAAACGGCACCGTGACTAGCTGGTCCGGCGCCGACCCATCCATCGTGGCCTGGTGCTACGGCGACGACTCCCTGATGGCCGTAACCGTGACCTCCCAATGCGTGGCCGGCGATACCGTAGCCACCATATCCCCAGCCACCGTGTCCCCAGCCACCGTGGCCTAAACCAACGTGGGCGATGCCTGAAATGTCAAAATGATTTTCTTAATTGATACGAGTTGCGACAATGCGGCGGCTGCACTGCCGTCGCTACGGCTGCTAATCAATCAATTACGTTACGCGTGAGCACGCGCTGACGTCTGACCCTGCTTGACCGTTTCTACTTACAGTCTGACGCGAAACTTTACACTCGTCGCTGTACGAGTGTCCGGCGTTATATTTATTGCATCGAATTTCATACAACTTTGTATGGGGAGATTATGTTGGATCGATTACTGCGTGTAATCGCGTGATGAACCTATAACGAGATTATTGACTTATCTCTGTAGTGATGATGTATTTCATCTATAAGTAGGTTGTAAAATTTCATTTCTACTTGTTCATTAAACTCTTGAGCATTCGTTCAATTTTTATGAATGAAACGCGAAAAGAAAACAAAGTATACTAAAAGCTATTGATAAAAACCAATGAAACAATCGATTGTAAATTGACTTTTCAACTGAACAATATCATAGGCAGTACCCGCTAATGATTAGATTAATTCCGAAACTAGATTGAATGGTAATAATATAAGAACAATGTATATTTCAAAATGTTGCATAATAAAAGTATTACATTGTTATCCGTCTACATCAAACAATTGGAATATGTAAACCGATTCTGCATTGAAAACTCTGCGTGTGAAATAGATGAGGGCGTTGAATTTGTCGAAGAATAGAGCGCTGCGTGTGGTCATAAATTATTAATAGAGTAACAAGATCAAATATATCATAAGATAAGTGTCCGCGTACCGGAAACAAAGCGACACTAAGCTCAATAGCCTAGGATAATTTATAACTATTCTCGCGCGTGGCTTTCAAGTATATATACATATGTTAATAGCCGCATAGTGAAATTTCGCAATCGATGCATTCTTTATTCATTGATAAAAACCTCGTGAGACAGCCGCAGCATTGGCTTGCTTTATTATTGCGACTAAACGCCGATAAACATTAGCTTCGAGCGTAGACTACCCGTGAGGTCTATCATACACTTTCCATATTGTTCAATCGACTGCAATCGCGACTCCGTTGTATGCACTTTTCTTGACGGCTGGAAGGTCAGCGTTCACTTTTTTTTTCACGCTCTGATCAACCTGACTCATTAACCTTCATGATTAATTTAGTTATACCACAATGGTTGTTAGTTTTTTTATTAGCTTATGGCTTTCTAGCGATAGATATGCTAAGTAATTGCCTTTCTTTCAGGTTGCAAAAAAAATAGAATACTTTACGATCGATGCAATTTTAGAAATCCGTAATTGTATAATCCTTCTTAATCTTAGTTTTCGAAAGACGATTCGCATTCTTTAGATTCCATTCTGCAAACATTGCTAACCGGATGTTCGAACGGAATTCGATTTTGGAAACCCATGTATTTGCAAATGTTACGCGATAATCGGTTTTCGTAATAGCAATCAAATTAGGCGTTGGAACAACCCTCGCGCGTGAAAGTTTGCGGTTTGGGTTTCCGGTTAAAATTGACAATCTGATTGCACAAATAACTGCGAAAGACTTCAATAATTTTACGAATATTAACTTTATCGAGTTTCAAAACGATGCTTGGATATTCCAATTAAATATATGGATTGTTTTACTTCGTTAAATTCGATTCATTCAGAAATATAAGCTAAATATTGAATATACCATCCAATTAACCAATTTATTTTATTGAAAACTTAGTGAAGCCGGATTGGAATGATATCGAAATTCGAACGTTTGAAATTGCATTTATTTCAAATTTTTTAATTAATATATATGTATAGGCTGAAATTTGAACTCTAGTTAATTAAAAATACTTCTTTAAAAATCATGAATATAATCATTTTTTATAATAACATTATACTTTTGTCTCCGAAAGATTTTGAAAACATCATGATCAAATAAAAATACATTTTCTAAAGTTGGAAAACTAAACCAATTGAAGTTTGCACTCGATTTGAAAAAAAAAAAACAATTTAGATAACTTAAAAGAAGCATAGAAAGACATTGAATGCCATTGTTGACCTTAAAAAATAATACTCCTATCAGTGAAGGATGTTTCTAATAATGTATTTTTATCAGAAAATCTCATCAATGACCAAGCAAGAACGTATACAAAGCAACTGTGTTGATGATAATTGCAGTGATGATTAGATAATTGTTGATATTATCTACTCTGTCAATAACAATTACAATATCATTACAACATGAGCTATCGGTATGTATAGACCATCATTTCAATGAAAAATTATCACGCGATTTATAATTAAATTGCCGTTACTTTTTTACTTCAATCGCACTACTCATTATTCCATTCTCTGTTTCATGACTATCGTTCAATGTTTACCTGTTTTTTTTATCGCTCTGTAATATTTTATTATGTTTCCACATAGCTATTTATCTATAAACAAAGAAAGTCAAGTCTTAGACTCACCACCATGATGACCATCCCATGGTCCGGGTCCGTCATAAGGACCACCGTAGTGTTCAACATGAGCGGGTCCAGCGTGGGAAGCGGACACGACGGACGGTCCGCTCACGGCACCGGTGACAACGGCACCGTGGTCAACGGCACCGGAAAGACGAGATGGTCCAACGGATGGTCCAGCAAGTACATTGGGTCCATTAGAGGGTCCAGCGAGATAGTTGGGTCCGGTGTGAGGTCCAGCGAGGGCGATACCGTGGCCCCAGGCACCACCGTGTCCGTAAGCCACGGCACCGTGGCCGTAACCCAATCCACGCTTTTCACGCACGTCCGCGCTCGCGGCGGCGACGATGGCGAGACAGATGATCTAGAAATCGATATATTACATTTTTACATGATATTGAATTTTCGGTAAAAACTTTTACGGTCAGCAGAGCAATTTTCGCTTTCAGTAGTAATATTCGATTATAGTAGGACATTGTGCGTGTATAGATTTGACAGTCGCATTTGCTTATGGAAGGTAGTCAATTGTGAATGTGCTATTGTTTGCGAGTGAAACGAGACAAGTCGAGCGAAACGATGCGATGAATATGTTGAACAGTAGAAACTGTATTATTTGCTTACGTTCGAAGTGAATATTTACGTTTTCGAAGTGCTTGATAATTGAGCGAATTCGATGAATGAAAATAGACTGGGAAGAAAATTTTTCTGCGGACTGTTTTATCCGCGGCAAGTAGTAACAGACGAGCTAGATAAGACGACGTGCTGCTGTTTACTACTGTAATAAATCTTTTATGGCGCATAAAAGTGGTCAACTACAACACACGTGACGTGTGTATCCGAGGCGGTAGAGACAGTTTTTTTTCTCTTCTTTAAAGGTGCTGCGAAAGTAATAAAGAAAAACGAGGAGTGTGTATGGCAAAAGTCTTAAAGTTTACAGAACATTAATTTTTGCAAAAATATAAAAAATATGTACTCTTTTTGATTACATATAAACGTTTATTGTATTTTTGGTTTAAGTAGTAGTAACCGTTTTGGTCAGACGTATACCAAATTCAGAAATTCAGCTGCTAACAGTTAAATTCCAAACACTATTACAATTCATCGAGATTTAACAATATCGCAAAGTACATAACATTGAAAAAAAAACTCGAAATTTGTAAAAAAAAAAAACACTGTTCGACCGTACACCTGCGCGTTCCTGAATAAATCACCAAAACAAAACGGAAATCACGCACCCGTGAAATTAGCTCAATGCACGCACAAGAAACTGTCCTCCGCACAAGAGACATCACCACGAGCGCAAGTATAGCCAAAGCAAAACAACGAAAATCGATTGACCACAGGCACAGCGTGCAGCAGGTAGAAGAAGTGCAGCGTGTCGATTTAATGTTGAATACTTACGAAACCCTTCATGTTGTCTTGGAGGAGTCAGGTTGGAGAGTCAGTGCCGGCAGTAGGATCGTGATGGTGCTTATATATGCTTAGCGACCGCGCCCCCGCGCGCAACAGCTCTCTCTCTCTCTCTCTCTCTCTCTCTCTCTCTCTCTCTCTCTTTCTCTCTCTCTTTCTCTTGTGTATGTGTGCAAGTCTGATCCCTTCGAATAATCGGGGGGAGAGCCGCGTAACCCATTGTGCAAGAAGGTCGCAATCGTTGGACACACCCATAACAGTTTTGTGCCAGTAGTGTGCGCCTCACTCACACGTACACACGTGCTCGTACGGCCTTCGCTCATTTTTTTTTATTGTTCTTTCTGCACCACCCCTCTCTCGCTCGCAATTTATATCACTCGCCTCCATTCGTCACACACATAGATAAGCCATACCTTTTGTCGCGAGTTAGCGCCGCGCCCTTGCCACCGCGCCACCAGCCATAGTTGCGACCGGCATGCTTTTATATATAAACTAATCGTAACGCCGCGGCGACGCCGAGTCGGCGCTTAAACGCCGCGCAGTTGTGACGACCAACGACGGCGACGACTTTATCTTGAACTACTGCTGACATCCTCGAGACTCGCGAGGGAACGAACAAAAAAAAAATGGGAACGGACTTTTCTCAACGCACACGCACACACCACATCCAAGGGACTGATACGTTTCTTTTTCTCTCTCTCTCTCTCTCTTTTTCTCTACCTATCGCTAATTGCATGCGCACAACTGCTTGATTACTAACCGGTATTAATAACGCTTCTATAATCGTTCTCGATCCGCTTCAATCATTATTCTATTATATTCCGTGTGTGGTTTTCTAATACCGATTGGCAAACATCGCTCCGGCGATCGCTCTTGCAAAAAAGTATATATGCAACCAAAAAATAAAAAGATTTTTTTTTCGCTCGCGTCGTTTAATAATCACGGTGAGATGCCGCCATGTGCGGTGCGCGAGCGCGGTTGAGAAGAATAGACGCGAGTGAACTATACTCGAACGTGATCGCTGCTAATAGCGCACCGCCTGACATTTACGGTCATTGTCTGGCGCGCCGAGGCGGACGCAATAGCAGCAGCTCAACTTAGCTGGAAGGCCAAATTAGATGCTTCGTGAGGGCATGTAAATCGGTAGTCGGCGGAGGCAACGATATATCTATCATGCTCCAAAGATCTCTCTCCCTCCCTCTTTCTTTTTTTTAATGATGATGATCGTGGCGTCTTTTTTTTATGTGGTGGTACACTGTTTGCGAAACTATGATGTGGGAGAGAGAGAGGATCGTTGTTAATAGCTCGACAAATGAGAGTTCGTGTATGAAATTTAACACTCTCACTCGCGGTTCAATTCGCGGTGAATTGATGAAGCTATTCATTACGTTGGATGACACTTTGATTGCGTTTAGAAAATGTACGCGAGCGCGGGTAGACTATCATCGGTAATTGGAGTGTAAACTTGTGGATTTTCGTTTATCGAGATATATATACGTTTTCGCTGTTGCGCAAATACTTTCTGCTCGGTTGCGAATGATTCTTTTATACATCCCGTCTTTTTTTTTATTAACTCTGCAAAATATATTTCGCTCATGATTTTTCGAACATTCAGATTAGTTTGGCAGTGCCTTGACCTACTTACAAGAGAAGAATTATTGTGCACTCTCGCGCTGAAACTTTGCATCGCGAGTAATGAGTAATTGTCCGTGAGCATAATTACTGCGAGTTTTTTTAACTTTCGTTTATCTTAACAATTTATCATAATTTTCTTATCGACGTATTATTTTCTTATCGATTCGTGACCGTGCTAAGTGCATTGAAAATCTATTCGATATTAATTCATTGCAATTCATAATACAATCCCTTTGTATTTTTTATATAATCAACGCCGGGTAAAAGTAGGAAATTTGAATTATTCATATTTTTTTAAACTCATAAGAATCAAATTTTCATATATTATAGTGTTAAAGTGCATATTTGTTACAGTTGAGATAAGCTGCATGCGTGTATTAGCTAAAATGAAGCAAATGGAGCTATATAATAAATGGTCTACTCTCGGAAAACACGGGCGCATTGAATTAAGGGCTCTTTGACGTGAAAAGCTTTCATCTAAATGCTGTAACTTCATTGTCTCTGTCTCCGTTTCTTCTTCACGTTCGCACGCGTTTCGTGATATTACTCTCTCACAAAGAAGATTTTAGTGGGGTATTAGTGCGAATGTAAAGTTTAATGACAAGTAAAATACGCGCGTACGTTCGTTGAATAAGTTATTATTACATGGTATTACATGGCTTTCAAACGAGGTTTACGTATTATTTCAAGTGTATAAGTCGTTGGTTTTGAAACTGTGCAATGAAATCGGGTCGAGCGAAATCGTTAATACAAACGCCATCTACCGATTTTCGTCTGAGCTTTACCGATTTTCTTTTAAATTCACTTTCCCTCGTGATGTAATTAGTATTTTTTTTTAATTATCTTTTGTTAGATGAAATGTATTTATTAATGTTTTAAAATTATGATTATTTTCATATGAAAATTTACCGACTGCACAATGATGGAAACTCTATGATCGGTAGAATATTTTAGCGACCTCTGGATCGGTTTAGTTCCCGTTTTTGCAAGTAGGTTTTGTAATAATTTTAGAAACTAATTTCTTGTGCATTATCATTTTCATTCCATAATCCATAACATAACTTGAGTTACTGAATTGCAGATTATACTCCCACCATATTTTTAATCATATATTGCGATCATCTTTTGTCTACGTGCATACAAGTTTTCATGTTGATTTCCCAAGATAGCGATAATATCCTACGCAAAATTTTGAATGCAAATAACGAATTTACATTTTCATAATTTTCAAAACATTCATAAAGGCATTTGCTAAGAATATTTTTAAGTATACGTCCCTAATGAAAGTGAAATTCTCATACACGGTATTATTGAATGTCATATTTTTATTTATTTATTTATTTATTTTTAAAGAAATTAACGGGTTGAGCCCATTTACATAATAATAAATTTATAATATCGCTAGAGAGCGACGAGAAACGCAAGATTGGCTGAACAATACTTAAAGTATTTCAGACAACTGATATATAGCATGCAATTTAACTTATTAGTAATATAATCTAATATTATATTAGATTATATTAACTTACTAGTAATATAATCACTTGCTCAATAAATTTCACATATATCAATAAAATATACTTGAAAAATTCAACAGAAAAAATTATCTTTTACACAGTAAAATTTTATTCACTAACAAATCTAATATAATTATAGCGTGATGAATGTAATTGAACGGCATAACGCATTCGATTAGACACGCTTGGTTTTATCATTCACGGGTGAAACGCTAAGTAGATTATAAAGTAGAAAAGTGTCTCAATATATCCTGTTTTGTGTCTCAATTTTTGCAGTTTTTTTTTGTTCGTGTCGCTGGCAAAACAAGTGTCTCTACCAGTATCAATCAATCTTGCAGGTTGCTCCACACTTTGCAATGCAGGCGAATAATTATAACATAGGCAGGCGATCGAATGTGTAGCATGACTTGCGCAAACTTGCGCGTATAGAGTAAAATAAAGATAACTTTGGCATTTTTCGAATATGCTCCTAATTGACTTTGCTTACTGCAGCATGGCATTGCGCAACAAATACTAAACGTAGCATGCCATTTTTGCAATCATGAATTAGTTCGGTTATAATTAAAATAGTTGCTTCAATTTGCGAATTTTTTTTTAAATTTAACTCTTGCTTTATTGAATGAATTTGAAAATTTGGTAAATTATCTATTTGAATTCAGCAATGAGATGAATATTTTATAGAATATATGTAAATGTTTTTACTTCTGTATATTTTTTTTAGTTTATACTTTTGTCAAGAAGATCTAGTGATTCAGAACAAGTAAGTGAATATCAACAGTAAGTTTGAATCACTATATTCTGATTTTATTCAGCAAGTTACGCATTGGTAGAGGATGATGCATGGATGGCTGGTGGTATCAAGACAAGAAATGGATTTATGGAGAATGTGTCGAGGCAAGAGAGGAGTTCAGGGAACATGTGGTGTGGAAGTACAAGTAAGGATGTATAAGGGTGTATAATAAGTAAAAATGAACAGACAATTGTGTGATTGAGTTTTAAATACTGATGCTTTATTTTTATATAAAGTATTGTATAAATGTATAAACGCTATAAATACGTGGCATCTATCTATGTGGGTGTTGTTGTTTGGGTGCTAGTCGTGATCGCATAGAAAGGGATATGACGAGGGCGGTCGGGTTTGCGTCCATGCGGGACCACGGCGGCGGCGCGCCATCTATGTACATTCATTCATTCGCGAAGGGGGGGATCACGGCTTAAAACCTACCATAATCTACCGGTCTCTTCTTCACTATAACATAACATTTGTAATATGCGTAATATGTATATAATATACGTATAAAAAAGAACGGGGGATGAGTATACACATGTAGCCGTAATGTAGTACGTGTATTCTGCGTATATAATATAAAAAAACATGAGAGTGACAGAAGATAGAGAAGAATTCAAGAAGAGAATAGTAAAATAGTAGTTAAGGTAGTGTGGCACATTCGATGCACATTGGACGAGTTTACGAGACAAGTGTACATGTGTTGCTGTTGTTTCTTTTCGTGCGCGTCTTTGTGTGCAGCGGTGAATAACAACATCCAGAGGACGACAGGGCGCGCGGGAACGCCTTGCGCCTCCAGATAATATTATTATAATAATACAAAGAAAAAAAGAAAAAAACCACGTGACATTCGCGTGTCAACAATAGGGTCGAGTGAATTTTACGGTCGATGGCGATGATGTTAGTGTGACTGACAATGTAAACGATGCAACCGCTCAAAAAACAGAACGACTAGCTTCGCTTGCTCGACTCTTTGCCTAAATATACGCGTGTAACACATATATAAGCGCGGTGCGTTCGGTGAGTTTTCTTTTTTTTTATGCTTTTTTTTTTCTCAGTTTAATTATTTTTTGGTGTACTCGTTTGGCTGGTGTGTGTGTGAGAGAGAGAGTGTGCGTGTGCGTGTACGTGAGTGTACGTGTGTCGAGGCTCGTCCAGCTAACTTAGGCCCGTGGCTCACGCTCACCGATCTCCACAGCATCTTCACACAGAATCACTCGCGGGACCGGAGCGCGGGACAAACAAACAAACAAAAAAATGCGGAATTTTTCTCCAAAGAACAAACAAAACAAAGAACAAGAAAAGTGCTCGCGCGAGATCCCGAGTCAACGAGATCCGACGTTTCAACCGACAATTGACTAAATAGCGACGCGTCGTCCTAGTCCTCCTCATTATCCGAGTAGCTGAGTAAAGCGTAAGACGACAACGTTTATCACCTATTCCTCTCCGTCTCTCCGTGTTGCGTGTGTGTTGCTTGTGTTGGCATGAAGGTTGAGGGTGTGGTGGTAGAGAAGAGAATATAACCGTGTTGTGTGTGTACCGTGTTGTGACTGCAAGCTCGCCGCTGCTCCATTATAGTGTCCGTCTGACTAAAAGTTGAAAAGCGCGGGGATTCGGGGGGCCAGCCAGGGGCGCGCGCCAGCGAATCTCTGACTCGCGCACACGGAAGAGATAGATAGACAATAGCACAGAGACAGAGAAGAAAAATTGAGAGCAAAGAAGAGAAGAGAGTAGAGTAGTAAGAGACTAAGAGAGAGAGTTGAGACAAGTGAGCGCGCTTTGAGTATCCGTTCGACCGGTATGACTATGGTTGGTGTGCCGCCGTCGTCTTTCATCGCCGAGATGACTCTAATCCATATTACCACTTGCCATGGTAACCACCGGGGATGATGGCTCCGTGGGAGCCAAGTCCGGCGTGGATGGCACCGCTGGGTCCGTTGATCACTGCAACACCGGCGTCGTGTCCACCGATTCCTCCGTGGATGCCTGGGCCACCACCGATCACGGCAATAGCGCCGGCTCCTCCGTGACCTGTGCGACACGAGGGGTACACTTAGGATCAGGCTTATTTTGCGACTGCACACTCGGAGGCGATAGGGCATTGTATCATGGGGCATGCTAACTCTAACTCTTGCAATTTTTCCTTCGACTATGGGCTGAAGCTCTGTGGGGGATCGACGTGAATACTTACCACCTCCAAGACCACCGCCGAGACCACCGCCGAAACCACCGCCGAGACCACCGCCGAGACCACCTCCGAATCCAAGACCACCACCGATTCCACCGGGAGCAGCGGCGGCGGCGGAGCCAGAACTGCCATCGTCACCGTTGATGCCACCGGATCCGGCGTAGAAAGCAACACCACCGTAGCTGGGTCCTACGAGGTTAGCGGTAGCCTGGGATGGACCGACGAGGGTAGCGGTTCCCTGGGATGGGCCGACGAGCGTCGATGGTCCGGCGGCGGGTCCAACAAGGCTGGCTGGTCCGGTACGTGGTCCACCAATGGACTTGGCTCCCTCCTGGGGTCCGACCAGATCGGATGGGCCGCTCTGGGGTCCTACGTTGGCCTTAGGGCCCTCAGCGGGTCCGATGTCAGCCCTTCCACCGAGAACTCCTGTTGATTGCGATCGACAATTCAATACCGCGACTAGTAGCCGGCAGATTCGCGGGGGGTAAGAAAAATGTTTGAGCGATCGTGAACTTGTAAATCAGCTCGCCGACCGAAAGTATACGGCGGCAGCTTGGAAAAGTTTTGTTTTCCGAAAGAAGTTTTCAGGAGGATGGGAGGAGAAAGCGAGCGAGCGAACGAGCGAGCGCGTACCACCGGAGACAATCTGCTGAACTCCCGCATGTCCAGCCGCAGAGGCGGCACCCGCGGCGTAGTTGGCACCAAGGCCGCCGGAGCCAAGGCTCGATGCGCCACCCTGGAGCGCGTGAGCAGTGCCAGCGCCAGCAGCGAGTCCACCGCTAAGTCCGGCTCCACCTCCGTGTCCACCACCGTATCCGCCGTAGCCGCCGTAGCCTCCGTGAGCGATGCCGGCACGGGCCGTCGCAACTGACAGGCAGGCGAATACAATCTGCAACAAAAGTATATATAGTACATTAGTAGATGCAGCGGCGGTGGCGGCAGCAGCAGCGAGAGAGCAGTTCCCACAGAGAGAAACAGCAAGTGCAAGTGTATCCCACGCCAAACTATGTACATGCACAGTGAGACTGCGGGGGGACGATTACTCATGCGAGAGAGCGGCGCGACTCGCTTTCACTTTCGGTGTATACTCTATAGGTGCTCGCACAATAGCGCGCAGTTTATCTCCGCCTGAGAGAGAGAGAGAGAGAGAGAGAGAGAGAGAGAGAGAGAGAGAGAGAGAGAAAGAAAAAAAGCTGTAGCTCGAAGGGTCGTTATGTCATAAAACGCGGTAATAAGCGCAGTAGCCTAGCACAATTTATACCAGCGGTGCGGTGCGGTAACCGTTTTTCGTAATTGGACTGATAGAGTCGCCTAACACGGAGCGCGAGGCAGCACGTATATACCCGCACTGACAGAGAAAACTGGTCGACTTGTATTTTCCCATATTAGGACAAAAATGCAGCTGCAAGCGGTGAACTGCATGGCCTAGAGAGAGAGAGAGAGAGAGAGAGAGAGAGGAGCCGAGCGAGAAAAATAAAAAAGGAAGGCGGCTTTTATGCAATCGACTGGCCGTTTAAGCGTAATGCTATACGGATAATGAATCGGTGGCTGCTGCAGCTACTGTCTCGTTAGACGGCCCACTTTAGCTGTCGCAAATAAGAGACTTACACTTGCGAAATACTAGAGACAGAGAGAGAGAGAGGAAAAATCGATGGCAGGCGGCACGTCCCAGATCGAGATTCGCCGAGTGCACACCGAGCGCGGGAGAAAGTCGTGCGAGAACACATTCGCGCTCGGATTAGAAATCAATCCCGCCGCCGCCGCGAAACTTTGCCACGCGGGGAAATTATTAGACGAACGAACACACGCGTAATAATTCTGCATATACTTTCACGCGTACGAGACTTGCTTCCTTCCCTTCCCGTTTGCTTCGATTTTTTTTTCTTCCTACTTTTCTATGCACCGGATACCGGAATGAAATTTCCGCGGCGAACGCGCTTATATTGCGTTAGGTAACTTTGCGAGTTAGGATATGCATAAGCGCGCGTTCACGATCGAAAGTTAATTTTTCTTCGTTTTTTTTTCATTTTTAGATGAAATAAATTATTCCGTTTTACGCTGTAATATTTTATATTTTTAGTTTCCTACCCCGTAGGTTTTTGAATAGTAATTTCATAAATTTTCAAATATTTTTATAAGCTTGAACATATTTCATGTAGCTTTCGAATTTATAATATATTCTCAAATTACTTATTTAAAAATTATTTAGCAACAGAAATAATTTATTCATAAAGATATAACATTTCAACTAGCAAACAATTGAACTACGGAAGATATTTGCAAGTATGATGCAAAATGTAAATTTGAAAATTTAATCGACTAAAATTTCAAGTTAATATTGAAAAAAATATGAATTATCATTCAAACGATAAAGTTTACTTTTAGTTTCAATAAGATTTGAATTTCATGACTCAAAATTATTTCCTACGTAATGTGTACAAAACCTGTTAGTAACGGTTCGGACGAAAGAGAAATTAGTTTGAAAATTATCCGCATAAAATATTGAAACTAATAATAAGTAACGTTATCCGCGTGGGCGAGAGTACAAAATTTGCAATTCAAAAGCTCGTTCGGGCAAAAGAGAAAATTAAAGTTTTGCGATTAAAATTTTGCGGAAAACCTTTTCCTCAGTCGATACATATAATGATCTTCCCGCAGAAGTTTATGCAACAGATCATATACGTTTCATGAATGAAGATGCTCACACGTGAATGTAAAGTCAAAGAAAAAGTAAAGAAAAGTAAAAGAGTTGAGAGAGCGGCACTGATCGTACAACAAAAGAGAAAATAACGCTCGAGAGCTTGCGGCGAGCTTTCCTGCGTTGTTTCGGTCGAACGCTTTTTCTTTGTTTTTTGCGCGCACTGCGAATCCGAAAGAACTACAACAGACGTATACTCACAAAGGCCTTCATGTTTGGTTTTTGTGTGTGGTGGGCTGGTAGTCCGGTGAATGACTGACTTGGACCGGGCTGGGTCGGCCTTATATACGCCTAACTCGCGGGGCTCCACAATCACCATCCTTTCGAAAGCAAGCGGCCCCCCTTTCGACCCCCCTTAGGCGGCAGCGCCGCTTACAACCGAGAGATCACGCGAAAAGCCGTATAATCCTTGGCCAAAGAGATAACCACAAGCCCACCCCTTCTCCGATTCGCCGCTCCGTCCGCTGCCGCTGCTGCTGCTTTTTTTTCCTTCTTCACTTCGCTGCTGCTGCGTCGTCGTCGTCGTCGTCGCCTGCGTTCACCCCGTCAAAGCTTGCGCTTCGCGCTGCTGCCACTCTATACGGCTAAGGCATGCAGCCTGCGAGCAGCAGGGCTGATGCAAAAGTTTCGGACTCTTGCGAGAATCGCCACGGCGCTTCCGTCATTTTCACGCGTGGAAACTGTCAGTGCGGTTGCCTACGAAAGTGTCTTGCTTCGCTCATTAGTGTTTCATTCGTTTTCCACTTTGCAAGATTCAAAGATAGTTTTCCCATCGTAACTTTTCCTCGATCCACCTTTCCGAGTTCGACATTATACAAGTGTTTGATTTTTCCGAAAATTTCGTCATCTTTCACATATTCACAAACAGAAATAACAAGTGCACATATCGTAACAATTTTTTTTTGTCTTTCAATTTTACACCATAAAAATTTTAATCTCCATAGGTGTTAAGATCTTACAAAACAGTAACATAAGTGCAGCCTACAATTACAACCATTCAATGATTTTCCCTGCGCAACTCCTAGAAACCGTTTTCCGCGGAGGGAAAGAAGAAAAAAAATTGTTCTTTTTTCCTTTTTTTTCCAGAGAAAAACTGTATCGTAAACAGCGACAATTGTCTTACGCTCTTGTGAAATGAGCCGAAAATTTACTTTTTCAAGAATTACGGTGATTTGCGTACACAGTTCGAAGACTACGTAAAGTTTTACGAGGATGAACATAAAAATATTTACTGTGCTGTACGAAATCTCTTAATGACCCTACGCTACCGCTGTAACCTGTCCATTTATACATTTTTTTTATTTGTCTATGATGTAAATAAAGTGTTTTCGAGATATTACGTTACATGTAAATCGAAATCAATCATTGTATGAGACAAAGCGAATACTCAGTCGGATTCCAGGGTTTTCAACGTGAAAAACGGGGCAAAAAAGGAAAAGTTATTTCAAGATAGTGAAAAGTGATTCGAGAGCAGCTCAGTAGTGGCTTAACATGAATAGGCGACAAAATCTACTTTAAATTTGCTGTCTGTCCGAGATGCAAGAAGGATTGTAAACTCATTATTCAGGATTATGCTAAGTGTTAAACTTCATAGCTCTTGTCTAAGTGACCCCATCGGCAGAACCTTATCTCCCTGGTCTTATTGTTTGATCTCTCTTCGTGAGTATATAACGTGAGAAAAACAGACGATTCGATCGTTTTTCTCAATTTCAAAGCTCAAAAAAAAATATATACTATGTGTTTTGATAAGCATAGTCGTTATTATTCATATATCACGTTGGTCTTTTCTCATTCAATCATTCGATTAGACAAATCTCGAGTAACACTATACAGCGGCGCGCGCGATATTCTCTGTAGGCACATTGTTATTGTTTGATGGATTGTGACAAGAGGTCTAGCATTCCCATAGCAGCAGAATTTCAAGCACGAAAATGAAAGTTAGTTGCATGATGCCAGTTATGCACGAGAAAGATTATGAGGGTAATTATCTGCAGACAGGTGGATTATGACGAATAATTTGTCAATAGGCGAAGAAAAAAAAACGAACATTCCAACAACAAAAAATAGATAGAATACCGTAACCGAGGAATTTCAATGAAAAACAATAGTCATGAAACGCGTGGAAAAACGTCGGTAGTAGTAGTAGTAGTAGTAGTAGTAGTAGTAGTAGTAGTAGTAGTAGTAGTAGTAGTAAGGATTGGCAATTTGTGTTCGCAAATCGTCGAACCATTATTCTCGATTCTCATTCAAACGCTGAGACATCGCGATCATCATTTTCGGGCAAATCTCGTGCTCATAAAAGCAGCAGCCGCTGAGCCATGCTGCACGCTACGACTGGCTTGATGTTGGATAACGCAAAAGTGTACGTACGGCACGATCCATGTTTGGCATCGGCAGTAGTAGAGCGGGTAAAAACGCGTCGGGTCGCCGAATGGCCTTAAGAGACCTAAATTCTTTTCTAAACAGATAGCCTGTCGCTTTACGTCTATTACCTCAACCCACTAATTCGCCTGAGCGAGAGCGACAGAATACGCCCGGAGGGGTTGATTTCCCAGCAAGAGTTACATCCCCGCCAAAAGGCCAATTTGCATACTTTTCTTTTCGCTGCTTTTTTTCTCTCTTACTCTCTCTCTCTGTCTCTCCTGATTCAATTAGGTTCTATTACGTCGTTATCGCTTTCAAAGCGTCGTCGACGGCGGCAATAGCCGATTAGTCAGGCTACTATCTTGGGGGAATTTGTTGGCTTTATCTGCCACGATTCTTTTCTTTCTTTTTTTCGCAACGCCATTATATGCAAATGGAACACGATTCGGAGGTGATGAATTGTGCGAAAATCATTTGTTCTGAAATAGATGATATTAGAAAATGAAAATGAAAATTGATATAGCTTTACGAAATTTAAAGAACTGGACGAAATGAAATTGAAGATGAAAAAGAAACTGAATGAAATGATGTTGTAAAAGATAACATACAAACCTGTAATAAGATGTAATATATTCAAGTTTTTTTTATCATGTAACATTATGTTTTTTGCGCGAACACAATACTATCATTCAACAATAGTTTGTAGGCTGAGATTGGTTGAAAGAATTCAATTTGAGATAGTGTTACGTTTGATTAATGGCGCATTATCAATTGTTATGATGATGTATGAAAAAGAATTTGATGACATGCTGAATTCAGATCAAGAATGGTTCATATGCTGTATATTTAAATGTTTGCCTTTATTTATTAAAACAAATTTGAACTAACAAACTGTTACAGATCATCTTTTTTTATAAAATGAGTTTCAAAACTTAATTTTGCAAGCTAAGGTTTCGATCTTTTGCTAAAGCGTCACTCTGGAAAAATTTCTTGCAGGTATGAGAACTCGATGATGCTCTTAAGCGCACCATCAACGCCAATTAAGATCATCAATAGATAAAAGCTCTAAGCTCCCAGTAAGAGCGTTCGTTAACGAGATGAAAAATCAGCCTAACAAAAAAAAAAGAAGGAAGAAAAAAATGGGGTCGAGGATTGGGATTTCCGTTTTATCAGCGTCTGACCGGTCTCTGTGGTAGTTCTCGGGCGAGAGCTCCTTATCTCACTCGCGATTTTTCCCCCTTGAAAATAAAAAAAAAGGAGAAGAAAGAGAGACAGACAGAAAGAGAGAAAGAGAGAGAGGGAGAGAAAGATTGCAAACTCGGGCGGCGCCGCCGTCGCCGCGACACGAAAAGTGAAAGCTCCCATTATGCTATTTCGGAAGTGACAAAAATCGCGCGAAAGCCGGCATCTCTATCTTCTCTTTTTTCGCTTGGTGGCGACCGGTTTCCGGCACGCGACGTCTATAATCGTATGCACGTATATCGCTGGTTCTCCTTTTTCTCCTCTTTGATTTTCTTTTTTTCTTTCTTTCTTTTTTTTTTGTCGTAAACGCCTCGTCACTCTTGTAATCCCTCTCGTCGGTTTTCCTGTTCCCGTCGCAACTTTATCGACGACTCGCCAATTTGTCAATCAGACTAATTTGCAAGTCCACCACGGATATACGTATGAACGATAGATAGATTGAGTTACTCTATGCCATTTCGCGGATAAGGATACCACTTACTAAGGCTATACGCACGAGTACGTAACCGAGAGTAACGCACTTTTTGAATAATAACGTTTTATCACCCCGAAACTAGTGCTTAAAAGACCATTACTAGTCACCTCGAAGAGACGCATTTACAGATGTTCAGTATAAGCTTTCGGCTCGTAAATATCAAATGTAAATGGCAGCAGTGCGCGCTCTCTGACGATTGTAAAGCGCCCGTGCTGCGTGGAAACTTTCGCACGCGCACGGGGAGTAATTAGACGCGGCGCGCGATTGAGTTCGTAAAATCGGCGAACGATGAGACGTAACGTCAGTTGCGGTGGCGGCGGCGCGCGCGCATTCCTCGCTTCGCTTCGCAGCTTCGTCGTTACGAAAAAAAATAATACCAATTTTCCGTGAACATTTCGTCCGCCCGTGAGCATTGTTGTGCGGAGCCGCGTTTCTCCTTGCGCAATATGTGCGCGTTCGTTGCTGATTTTAATTAATCGAATTCGCCTATGAGCGCACATATATTTTCTTCAATGCATAGAGTTGCGTGGTGTCGAGCAAGATACCGCGACCGCTCCGTCTGTACTGGAAGTTTCGTCATGTGCACTTCCCGGATGAGTTGAGCTTTTACACTGCTTCAGGATAGCTTTGTAAACGCTTCTGGTGGTGTAATGTAGTTAAAATCAATGAAAATCATTTTTGTACGCGGATCTTGTTGAGCAAGTGATCATTAGTTGAATACTATTTCTTTTTTTCATCGCCTGATAAAATTGGCGCCCAACATGGGACCCACGCCTTTTTGACGGTAATCATTCAGCATGTACATAACGAAAGGCATATCCTTTTTTTAGTGAAAAAAGATAAACTGGATAAGATTCCAAGCTAAAAGTATCAACTAATAAAAAAAATAATTATTTTTTCATTTATTTTAAGCTATATCTACTATGGCGGCAATATAATGGTCATCTGTGGCATTTGAGCAGTCAACACTGTCTTAACATTATAGTAGTAACATACCGAAGTATCTGTGGCAGTTAACTAGGAAAAGTTGTTCTATTTCAAAGCAGAATAGCGAGACTATTGTAGCTTCTAATTCTTGTCATTCCTGTCTGCGCAAGTTAACGGTATTTGTTTTCTTTAACACAGTGCCCTTGCAGTATTCTCCGTAAATGACATTTACTTTGAAAATTAGCGAAACTCTGTTAATTTACAAAGTAAATTTAATTTAAACTTGAGGGAAAACTTTCTAATTCAAATTTCTAGACGCCCTACATTAAAAATCAAAAGCAATAGAAAATATAAATAAAAAAAAATCTCGTACACATTAAAATTTCCCACCAATCACTTAATCATTTTAAAATGTCAACCGATTACTAATAAAGCACGATTGCACACCTTGGATGTCTGGAAATTTTGCTCATTTAAAAAAAATGAAATAACATGCGACCATTCCCCAGCGCGATCGCAGCGAGAATTATATTCTAAATGCAGCTGCTGTCACGTTTAAAGCTCTGGCGACCGCCCACCTGTACCTTCGTAACCTGCGCAATATATCTCATTAACATTGCACGCTGTAAAGCGTGCGAGTAAAAATCGATTGCCTTGAATCACACCAATAATTCGACTGTAATGAAATTCACATGCACAGGAAAAACAGCAAAGTTGCAACATTAGGTGTGCCGCGCTCGAACGACTCAATCCGCGTGAAACGCTGATTAGATTAGAAAAGATGTCGAAAAAAAAGAGAGAGACTGAACCTTACCCAGGCGCATTGGGAATACTATATTTTATGATACCTGTTAAAAATTATTTATATAGCAATAGTATATTAAAAAACTACGCTATGTATTTCCTTCAATTTGAAAACGTCGTCAATAATTTTCATTTCCAGTTCTATCTCAAACCCTACTGAAAAAAAAACAACCATTTCTCTTCTACTGCGAAGATTCCTCGTGATTCACTCCGAGTCTAAAGTGAGAGAAAAAAATGAAGCGCACGAGCACCATTGGAAAATCGGTCGCTCGGTCAGCAGTATCAAACTAAGGGAGACGAAGGCCGTCGTCGAATCGCCATTAACCAGGCATTCTCGTAAAAAAAATACGAAACAAATCTATAGAGGAAGTGCATAACGCAAGCTTTATATTATAAAATTGCCGTTCGGTTGCATTATAGGAGCCGCTTGAAAAGCGAGTGCTCATCGAAGCATATAGACGTATTATATCGAGAAAGAGAGAGAGAGAGAGAGAGAGAGAGAGAGAGAGAGAGGAAAAACTAGGAGAAGTGTTATGGTTTTCTCAGTGTATATATACAGACACAGACTTCCCTTCGGTCATTTAACTGGAAAGTCCCTTACGTAACGAGAGCGCGGCTCGCGCGTACGCAAAGTGCGGGCTACCGTCGTTTCCGTGTTCTTTCTCCTTGCTACTCTTATGCGCCGCATACACCGCAGAAACGATATCTGCTGTTTAGCCGTTCTGGCCGCCGCGAGACATCCGATATACACGCCCACGCGGACAGCGCGCTTGTCGATTGTCGATTACTCTCGAGAACCCGCGGATTATGTAACTCTCTCTCTCTCTCTCTCTCTCTCTCTCTCTCTCTCTCTCTCTCGCCGTGTGTTTACATTGATTCGTGTCGAGCGAGGAGAGTTAATCGTTCATAAATTATATGCAAAATCATCGTCTGCAGGGATATAAGTGTTTGCACAGGGGAGAATGACGACAGTAAAAATGTCACTCGCTCACTTTAAATAATATCTCTAAGCGTTATTTATCGCGGCGCACGCGAAACTCTGATTATTGCCGGGGTCGTTTGGTTATTTACATTATATATACTTGTATTAAACGGCGATAATTATACATGCTTGAATTACGTTAGCATCGATAAATCAAGCGAGCTCCGTTTATTTTTGAGATTTACAATCCACGAGATTTTCGCCAGTCAAGAGAGAGAGAGAGAGAGAGAGAGAAACAGTCCTTGACTGCACTGACCTGCATTCCCGTGTGTCCGAAACCCGCCACCGTGCACTTTTTGTGCGCGCGAGCGAGCGCGGGACACGACGGTCTAGAATCGCACCTTATACTACAAACAAGCAAGTAGTCGCAGCGAAAGCCCGGTTTTACTTATCCGTAAAAGTAGAGGCAAGCTTCGGCTTCGGCTAGTCCTTCGGCTTACTCTCTCTGTGTGTGTGTATTTTTTTTTCTCTTCTCCAGAATAGGTACGCGTCTCGCTCTCGCTCGCCGCGGTGGTCGACGACGCGACGCTTAATTAGCCGCGGCTTGCCGAAATTCGAAACGAGTTTGGGATGTGCCACATCCCTTAAAATGAAACATACACACACCTGCCTTTTTCTGCGTAATGATACGTTACGCAATATAATTTCCAAGGATTAAATTTGTCACGTATAGCCCGAAAATTTTACTCGTATTCACGTTTACACGAGTTGATAAAGTTATATATGCCTCGCGCGGTTGTACGTCGACCAAGCCGAAGCTTGAAATATGCAAAGCCAATAAGTCACGCGCTTGTTTTCGTTCTATTGTAGTAGCTACACGAACTCGCGCGCGCTCCAAGAAAACGAGTCATCAAACTCTGCGCACTCTGCGCGCCGAGACGCATCGATCTCTTTGACTAAGAGGGCGGACAACACGGACGACGACTGTCTTTTAGATCGTAAATTGCGCAAAAGGACTTGCGCGCGCGCGCGGATAAAGAAGTGCCCCTTAGTCAAATTCGACAAATTCCTCGTTTCGCAAGTGGACATTTATTATACCTTGCGCGGGCGCTTTATTTATTGTTTGCGGGTTATTTTGGGGAGAACCATTTCGCTCGCGAATTATGGTAAGCGAGGCCGAGTTGTGGGTTTGGTAAGACCGAAGTAGTTTAACAACACCGTGAAATTTATTAATTTATTTAAGAATATTAATATTCGTATAAATTTGTCTCGCCGTATCGTTTCAATTTCACTGTGCCTTTTTGAAATGGCGCCCAACGTGGGTTACCCTATTGGCATAGACATATAAATATTTTAATTACTCATTGGCTCGTTCAATCGAACGAAACGTCTAATTTCTCGTTGCTAAATCAAGTCAGTGCAATGTCACGGAAGTACTAATAGCGATACGCACCTATTAATTAACCGAAACTGATAGCGAAAGAAAACCAGTTTCCAGTATAATAAACTACAATTTCTTCACATACCGCCACCGACCGCAGCGTACGAGCGAGTAAAAACGTATATATATATATGAGCAAATCCACAAAAAAACTGTCACGATTCGAGAAAGTTGGGGCGACTTTTCAAAACGGGTGCACGCTCTTGGGGATGCGATTTTCTCAATCTTTATTACATATAGAACCTAAAAAACAGGTGCCCATTTCCGAACCGGCGTGTGACAAACTTTTTTCGCGCATAGAAGCTCTAAAAATAA
>JAWWMK010000008.1:15205597-15265332 GCA_035047105.1 Galeopsomyia nigrocyanea | reverse complement strand
TATATATATATATATCGCGCGTTAACGGCTTCGAAAGCATTAAATGCGTGTACGCGCACTGTAAACCACCATAAAAATTGAACATCAAAGCGTTAGAGAAACTTTTTATGTAACGCAGATGCGAGCGCCTTTTTTTTTTTATTTTTTACTATCCTACCGGGGGTGAAGGGGGTATACGTGCTTTACGAGCGTGCAATTTTCACAACTCTAACCCTTTTCCTCTGTCGATCTTTATTCAAAGATGTCGCACGTAGAAATTCGTCGTCGTCACGTGCTTATTACGTCGTTGAATTTATTCTCGCGTGCGCCGAGTAATAATGGACGCAAAGTTTTATAACGGCTATTTTCGAGTATAAGAAATGCAGCGCGGGCTTCAAGTTCGCACACGCACGGCGGGAGAGAAAAGAGCGCGCGTGTATATGTGAGTCACCGCGAAAGAGAGCTTTTAAGGCCAACCTCTTTCTTTTTTCTTTTCGCAAGGTACGCCGATTTGGAATTTAGATTTTTACCTTTTCTTTTTTCGTCGTCGGTGTATGGCGAGGAAACGCCCTTTTCTCGCACGTAATACTCGCTATTTTTCACTCGACTTGAAGTTTCGAGGGCGGTATGCGAAAAAGTCTTTTATTTTTTTCTTTTCGTCAACAAAAAAAAAATGAAATGATGCATTTAGTATATATAAGCCATCGATTGATATGCCGCATAAATAAAAAAAAAAAGAACTGTCGCATTGTGTGCACGCGCCGAGAGCTATCGAGATCGATATTAACCAGCTAGAGGGATTGAGATGATGTGAAATTCGAGCCAACTTGTTACTTCGACTGCCTGGGGAAAATATAATTTTCCCCAAGGCGACTCTTTCACCGTCGTGTTGCATTGTCAAGTTCATATTTACTTGTGTGTTGGTCGCGCGCAATTAGCATAAAGCCAATCACGCGAACGCTGTTGGAAATTAATTTTTCGCGTGTCGCGCTGTATGTGTTTGTTTTTTTTTACTTGCTGCGTGGATCGATAATTGCTGATGCAGAAAAATATATGAATAATTGAGCTACAGTTTTTTTTTTCCTTCCAGTGTGCGAAAGAAAGAGAGAAAAAGTTTTTGGCAGTTTGTCAAGTATAGTATAAACCAATTAAAGTCAAAGCTCCTTTATTCGAGGATAAAGAGCGTTCTCTCTAACAAAGAATTATCGACTGCGAGTTATCCGGTTTAATTTCGAAAAAATTCCATTAATCCTTCGGAAAACTTGAAAATTACGATAACAAACGCAAGCAACTGCAATTTAGCCCACCTCGAAAATTCATACAGGCGGTCCATCGATTGTAAAGAGCAACAACAACAGGCTCGTGGCTCATTAAGGTAAACAGAGACGCGGCTGGGAGAGTGAAATTGCAGCTTTGGAAGTAGCGCGAACTGAGTCAAGGATCACGCAGTCTCTCTCTCACTCTCGCGGCCCCCGAACTTATCATACTGCCGGGGCTGACCTTAGCCGCCGTGGCGGCAACGCCGATTGATCGATACCTGAAAATAGCGGCTGCTCGCTCATTCTCTCTCACTCTCTCTGCCTATCTGATTGCCTGCTAGGGACAGGACTGCAGGGATGTTATTTATAAAGTTCGCTGGGCTGGAAATTATTGGTTGTGTTGTACTTGATTGTTGATGATATATTATTTTCATTTTTACTGTCTTGAAGCAGACGTTGATTTTTTTTTGTGATCCCGGACGAGCCCCCAATTTTTCCGAATTTGATAACGTCTGTAAAAAATAGTATATGAGTTCGATACTGGATAAAAAAATAGTCATTTAAAGAAGGACTCGACTTCAACGTAGAAGTTTAATTTCACCAATGCGAAACTGCAGCTTTGAAGCTCACCCAAGTATTTTCAACTTCCCCCTCCCCCCTATGAAGTCTAAATTGGAGTTCTCCCGTCGAACTGCGCTTCCTAAGATATTTCGAGGAGTCGCAGATAACGTTATAATCATCGCCGGCTCGGTAGAATTCCCGCGCGCGCGTGATCCGAGCTCGCTGATAATTTAAATGTTAATTGACACGCGCGCGCCCTTAGCTTCCCTCCATTTTATTTTCCGGTAATTCCAAGGTCTCGCGCGCAACAATTTTTTTTCTCTTTTTTTAATCGCCGAAAATCCTTTTGTGCGATTATTAAACTACCCCATTGTACACGATAATCTCTCTTGTTTTGTTTCGTTTTTTTCATCCGTTTGCTCTTATACAAAAGGGGAGTGTGTGTGTGTGTGGGGATAACAAAACGAGTTCGCGAATGTTATTATTGCGTTTGCCGCGGACAAAAAGGTCGTTTATCGCTGACTGTTTGCATTCTCTGCATCTTTTAAAAGCGACGCGCTGAGAATAGAGTGCGCGCTCGCGAGCACCGCGAGGTAGAAAAAGAAAAAAAAAATTGTACACGAGTAAATTAGCTTCTTCATGCATACAAAAAAAAAACCGATCCTATCAAATAATACGATTTATACCCGAGCGCGAGTGGCTTATAGTATGGTTACAGTTATAGCACTGAGATTTATCAGGCGCGGCGTAAAAATGGCAAACTTTGCAGTGCAATTATACCCTCGTTATGTAAACTAACTGCAATTATTGCCACGCGAGTTTTTTTTTAATTTTTATTCTACGAAAACATTGCAAGCAATCGCACGTACAATTTGCTAAAAAGCACTTGCACTCGAGAGACAAATTGAGTATAGCGAAGGGTTTGCGCTCGCTGTGTGTGTTAATATCTCGCGCGAGCGATAGCAAATGATTAATTTCGCCATTAAATACAAGATAACTCATGGTTTTATCAGTGGTGTGGCGCTAAGATAAGCCCACCATTTACCTTCTGCTCTCTTATCCCACTCTCGCGGCGCTTGTAGTGTCGTTCGCGCGAATTGCACGTGATTTACTATTTTCATAAATTCTCATTTGTCGACGTACGAGTATTATTTCCGATTATTAAATCTTTCGTCTGCTCGTCGTCGCTTATTACTTTCTTTTTTTGTTCATGACGTACGATGAAGAAATAGCGATTCAATTCATCGTACAATATGAATGAAAAATTTCTTCTTCGTCAAATGAAAAGTTATTTATCAACAACGCAGATTTTTTTATGCATATTCCTCATTGGAAATAGAATTGTGCTCCTCTTATTTAATTGTTCCTCAAGAAGCGCATATATAAAAAAAATCGTTAAAAGCCATGACCGCAACATACACCCCTACATATAGACACTCATACAGCTACGGTACATTGCATACACTGCACTTGGGCGCTTTATACTCTTGCACCGGGCTGTACTTACTACTACAACAGTCGGTCAGCACAGCGCCGACACATGCAGGCAGTAGCAGCAGCAGCGCTTGCAAGCTTTTGCAAGCTCACTTTTCGAGCGCCATCTAACGGTCTCTCGCGCGCAACTGTCTGCTGGCTGGTGGTTTTCTTTGCGTTCGCAGACATCGTGCGAGTGGTCGTTGGGGTTGGTCAGTGTGCGCCGTGCGTTACGTTTTTTGTTTCTTTCTCATCTCGGCACGCCACGAGTATGAATGAACGTGCTCGATGACTGTTTTTTTTCGGGCTGAACAAACAACAACGTCGTGCCTTTCTCGCTGCCATCGTCGTTCTGTGTAATCGTTCGCGAATAATAGAAGAAACAAAAAAAAAAAAAAGAAAAAAATAAAATAACAAGCGTCGAACGCGAAACTCGACGATCGATTCTCGTCTGTGTAGCTTTAAGCTTAGTCTCTCGCGCGCGCGTGTGATATACATGTGTATCTACGTACACATCGACTTTTTTTTGCTACTGCTTTGGCTAATTTTTTAACTTTTGCGCGAATATGCCGAGACTGAGGTGTTATTACTACTACTATTGCTGCTGCGTTTCTTACTGTTATTCCTAGCGCGAGGACTACTTTTTGAAAGGTTGGTTAATTTTTTTTTTGGCATACTACTTTGCGAAGTTATCTTTTTTTCTTTTTGATAAGTGTGAAGCTGAGTGTCGATGTTCGATACACTTTGACTTTTCTTTTGTCGATAGCACTTTTTGCGTAACATATACGTTTTGTTGAAAGTTCAACGTCGACACTCACACGAATCCAATAAAAATCGAAGCAAAAAAAAATATTTAACAAGTATTTTTTTTTCTTTCAAGTCTTTACGTACACCCGTAACATCGTCGGTATTGAATTTTTTCGAGTTGACAACATTATTTCGGCGACATATATTTTCGCTGAGCTTGTGCACCTTGTAACTTGTCGACTCCTGCGCAGAGCTTACATAATGGTTGTAAATTTTTTCGTTTCTTTCCGTAATTTCTGCAACAGTGACGTAACGAACCTCGTGGCAGCATTCAACAGATCAATTCTTTTTTTTATTGGATTCGATACACTGATCATTCTCTCTTTCTCTCGATTTATTTTTTTCAATTTTATAACAAAAAAATCGTGTGTGCACCACCCAGCAACAGAGAAAAAGCGCGAGAAAGAGAGAGATAGACGACGGATCTATATATGGGCTGAGGAGCTGAAATATAGAGAGAGTAAGGAAAAGGGGCGGATGCTGCTGCTGCAAGGATGACGAGATACGGCTTTGCGAGGTTGGCGCTTTGGCGCTCGAGGCGCTCCAATGCCAATCCCGCCGGTGGCAACAACCAGGAGAACAACCCCCTCATGTACGGATCATCATGATAGTTTATATATATATTTTGCAACAATAACACGACACTACAAATTGAGCACGATGTGTTGACGAGCACTCCTTTGGTTTTTTTTATCCTTGATCCTAACCCCCCTTTTGTTTGACGCTTGCCGTCGTATCACTAGAGGGGCTGTGTTGCCTTTATATGTGAATTACTCTCTTGATGTTATTAGAGCTGCTTTTGTCCTTTTTTTACATCTAATGTAAAATAAAAATGATAAATATAAAAGTTGAGTTTGAATTTACAAAAAAATTTTTTGTTTCTGATATGTCTCAAAAACACATTTTGATAAAAGCTTGAGGATTGAAATATTTTTGTATAAACTTTACTGAACGAAAATAAATTTTTATAAAAGTCAAATTTCTCATGATGGCCCTTGTAAAATCATCGAAATTTTACAATACAATTTTATTTAAGAAACATTTTGAGAGTCATTCATCTTTTTCATTGAGTTGATCGTTCGCCACCTTATTTCTTCAACAAAAAAAAGCAGCGCAACGCTTATTGTACTCGTTTGGCAAGCAAAAATAAAAAATAATACACCACAACATTTATATTCACAGCTTGTGTAAACAAACAAAAAAATCTTTTGTTCTGTTACGAATAAAGAAAAAAAAGAAAAGAAAAACACGTTTGAGAAACACGCCATGAAAAAAAAAAAGAAGAAAAAAATAAAGAAAAATCTGCTTTCACAATGATTGAACCTTATCACCCGCTTACAGCAGCAACATCAGCTCAGAGCGAGCAGCATCATGATGGACGCAGGCTTTAGCGCTCGCTCGCGTTTATGTACGATGATCGAAAGCTGCCTCCCCTTTGTTGCTTTCGTTGTGTACACGGAGAGAGAAATGACTGAGGAGCTGCAGCACAGGTGCACGTGTTTATTGCCGCTTGCGTTTTTTATGAAAAAAAAACTTGATGTATAGACCGCCCAAATGAACGATGTTTGCGCACTTATATTGCACAAAATCGAAAAAAAATTGCCGCATATAGCTTATTAAGAATGCCAGGTGAATTTTTTTTTTGCTGTATGTGTATTTATTTTTTGTTCATGGTTTTGGTTTTTTTTTAACATGAACTGTGTCTATTTTATTTTTCGGGGCCTGCGCTTAACTTTTCTACCTCTGCTTTTGAAGACTTGGCAATGAGAGGTAAATATACATACAATTACCCATCACTCTCACATTATACTACAACTCATTTGCATAACATATGAAACGAAACGTCGATATTCTCTTTTTTTTATGATCCCTCATACCAAATCAATCGATATACGTGCGAATTCCGCCTACTCGTGTGTCACGCCGGCCAGTCAAGGTAAAGGGTGCAAATTAACACCCGCAAACAAATAATAACAATAATTGCTTTTTTTTCTGCAAAAACGACCTTGTGTAGTGCAAATTTTCTGACCATAGATGCGAACCGATAGGGGTGAAAAAAAATCGAAGTTTGACGGTTCTACTTGTTTCCAGTGTAATTTTTTCCACGCTGATTCTAGTTTAAAGATAAATTAAACAAGTGTGTCGTTTACAAGTGTGAACAAACAAAATATTCCTATCGAACCTCATTTCCAGTCGCGCGAATTTCAGCGGCGCAACCAAGTGTGTGTACATAGGGCTTTTGATCAGTTGAAAAGCAGCTAGCAGCAGCCAACTCGAGCGTATATAGAGGAGAGATGCGAGATAGGCATCGCGAAAGGGAAGGTCAGCACCGTTGTGAGATCAATCGATAATTCACAAGCTTTGCAAGGCGGTTCCCTCGATCGTCATCTCTCTCTCTCTCTCTCTCTCTCTCTTTCTCTCCTTCCATTCAATTTCGCCGTCGTGACTTTTCACTCAACGACGACGTGAATGGGCTTGCAGAAGCGTATATAAGTTGAACAGGTGTTCGATTAGTTTGCACTGCGAGATGAGAGAGAGAGAGAGAGAGAGAGAGAGAGAGAGAGAGGAAATGTGATTTTTACCTGTCGGGATGAAAATCCAAATTGCGATGTGTGCCCGAGTAACACACGATGAAAATATCATCGTTTATTACGTCATGTTACGATAATTTTATCAAGATACCCTCAGACTGTACAAGTGTACAGTAATAAACTCGTAGCCTATAGATCTCGGTGTAAAAATAAATGTAATATTATTAGATATACCATAAGCTCTAGAGCTTTATCTACGTGAAATGCAAAAATCATGTGCACGAGAATAGGAATATAGAGACATTTGCGTCATTAAACAATAATCCATTCGCGCTCTAATTACGATAATCGAATCATTATCGAACGATCGAAGTTTCGGAAACGACTTGGTCAATTTATGCGTTTTGGTATTGTATATATCAGAATTGTGTGCTTTTGACGGCAAAGTTCTGTTCTTAATGACGCGCGTCTATAAATAGCTTTTAACGTTTCATTCATACAACACACATATTACGTACACGTGTTCGCGATGATTTCCAAATTTTTAACGAGGCGAAATTGTACTTTCAAATCCGAGTCTCTCGCGCGGAAACAAAACGACAGTCGTTCACTTATGAATAGAACTGAAAATAGTGTAGTGGGTAACTAAATAATGAATAAATCCGCGAAAACTCGCGCGGCGGCGGCGTCAGCTGATGGTAATCGATAGAATGTTTTATATATCCGCGTTGCACTCGCCCGAGTAGTATATATATATATACACATAGAAGTCTCGTATATGCACTACTGGTGCAACAGCCTTCGAGAGAAAAAAAGTTATACTCTCTCTCTCTCTCTCTCTCTTTATCTCGAAATAGACGAAATATATTATTTTTAAGCACGAACCTGTTTTTTTTCCTCGTTGATACGGCTGATTGAGTTTTGAAACAAAGTTAACGTCTTGTTTAACGAAGTATTTATCTCTCATTTTTTTTCTATCCATTCGTGTGTCGTGAAAAAAATAATAAATTCAAGGTTTCGCGGAAAAATGCAATCGCTGTATACTAGGCGTGAACGTTACTGTATATACTGTGGACGAGGGTTAAAGACTGCACGATGGATGACGCACGTGCTCGTACTATATACTTACCTAAATAACCCACATAGAATTTGAATACTCTTTTTACATTGATTTGATACGAAGGTATATCCACCTACTCGTTTGTCTATTCAAGAGCTTTGATCGACGCATATATCTTCTTTTACGTGAAAAAATTTTTCTTAACTGATTCGTTAATTCGAACAAAAATCAAATAAAAATAAACGTGAATCGAAAATCACGCACCGCAACATCATCATTCGCTAATTCGTGGCATCGCAACGTCAAGTTTATATACCTGTTACGCGTGGCTCTATAAGCTGTCGATCTTAGTGACAGGCGTCTGTCATCGCGTCGAAGCTGCGTGTCGACGTTTTCAATCTTCGCGCATTGTGCCCGATGACGAAAACTCGGTCGATGCCAAAGGACTCACAACACGTCGTCTGATCGTAAATACAATTTTTTCTTTTTTTTTTTAAAGAAGGGGTTGTTTTTTTCACGATCTACAATTGAATTTACTGGGTCAATCTGACGGTGATTTGTTATTCGAAACAAGAAAATAATAAAGTTGGATCGTCTATAGTTTGTTTGCATTGAGGCGTTTAAAGTACGGAGCTGTCGAGCGAAAGTAATTCAACGTAATTACACGTGCATATAGCTTAGCTTACTGCTAGAAGTAAACTTTTTATTGACTCGACGATTAGCAAAAAATTATTCTTTGATAATGTGTTCTCGCGGTTGTTTGACTTTCGCTAACAAAATTAATCGATTGGCATGAATAAAGTTAGCATCGATAATCAAAACGAATTCCGCTTTTTCCAACTTTTCAAAGGCCCAAAAGCCAAAGCCTGGGTAAGAAGCAATCGAAGCACGATGCGCTCGTGGCACAGAGTAAACTGCTTGCACTACTTCCAATCCTCCTACTCCCCAATTTCGCATTCGTACATCGCGCTCTCCGCGCTTTGAAGCGCTTCGAGCGGAATTCCTTCTCCTCCTCCCCCTCCGGCGAAGTATCCCGAGTTGAAGGACTTTTTCAATGGGGTTATATACGATTTCAAAGGAAGCTGCCGAGTTTCGCGATCTACATACCACGTATCGCGGCGTATCCTCGATCGGTTGCATTTTTTTCTTTTTTTTTTTTTGCAAAAGTTACAATACATACATACGTCGCCCGATCGTACCTCGTGTTGTTCTACTGAGAAAGTTTTTGCGCGCGCGGAATTGAATGAAACGCATAAATCATATCGTGTGATATGTATACTTTCGCGACACATAAATCAAACGCGAAAGGAAGAAGATAAAAAAAAGACAAGTTTCTTCTTCGTCTTTTGCGGGGATGTGTCGCGACGTCGCCTCCAATCACACTCTTAGCCGTCTCAATTACTCGGATAGACGAGCCGAGCGCTGTACGTCTCTCTCTGTGTAATCGATGAAATCGGAATCGATGAGCTATGAAATTTGTCGTTGCGGCGCGCGCGCTTGCCACCACCGTCGTCGTCGTCGCCGTCGTGTATTGATCTTCTCTGTCTCTCTTGTGTGAACACGTGAGCTCGTTGCACCAGCTGGGCTGCGCTTCGCGCGCGCGGTGACAGACCTCCGGAAGTTTTGCAATTTTACATTGATTTTTTTTTCTCAGCTTTGTAATTATTTTTTTAATTCTATAAAATGTTTGATATATTTCTTTTGTAAAATGGGTTGTTCGAGCGGTGTTTGCTAGTAGAATTAAATTCGATTTTTCAACGTGTTTTTGTGTAAGTTTTTTTGTTGTCGTATCGGAAGTTACAAATTGAATGGCAGCCAGCCAAGTTGTCTCTTTTTTTTCCGAAAAATCGTCTATTTTCTGTAACAGTCCATGACGTATACTAATACGTCATAGCAAACTATATTCTCAATTTCGAAATCGATAATCCGTCGAATTATTCAATTTTCGCAAATAACAATTTTTCCAACGAATTAATTTTATTTTAAGACAAACTGATTATTTTCTTGATGCAAGCTTATCAATGACTGATTTGACAGATTAGGTAAACGGCAGTCTTCAGTATCTCGAAAATAATTATCTTGTTTCTAATTCAAATCGTTTAAAAATAGCTAATTATTTTCCAAAAATTATGCAAAGCTCAACGTGCTTGCAATTCAAAGCAAAATCCACCAATAAAAAATTATTCTGAAAAAAAAACAGTCGCACTAAAAATAACCACATCTATTTATTTTATTCTCAGTCAATAAAACAAAATCTAGATCTTTTCATTTCCTTACACACTTATCTATAGACACACAAACACACAGCTAAAGTCAATTGGCAATAAGGTTTTGTGCAGCGAGAGAGCGAGAGAGAGAGAGAGAGAGAGAGAGAGAGAGAGAGTGCGACCGCCGGCTTTGAAATCGATAACCGTTATTACCTTCCTCATCGGAAATAGGCGAATCGGCCTCAAACGGAGACGGACCATTATATGCTATTACACCTGCGCAAATACAAACCGACTGACCCGCATTATTATGCCTCTCGACAGTTAAAAGAGACAACGACGACGACGATACGGGGCTGTTATATGCCAATCGACTGAGATTAGAATTTTTCGGATGATTAAGTTGTTGACATTGAAA
The DNA here is from genome assembly GCA_035047105.1 of Galeopsomyia nigrocyanea. NCBI lineage: Eukaryota > Metazoa > Arthropoda > Insecta > Hymenoptera > Eulophidae > Galeopsomyia > Galeopsomyia nigrocyanea. The sequence continues at coordinate 15,255,037 of JAWWMK010000008.1, read as the reverse complement.
ATGCTTTCTCGTATAAATCACGCGTTATTAGCTTGTCAGCTCAAATGCCATTTGCATAAACTGCAGTTTGCTTTGTCAAATGAATAATTCATGAGATTTGTTTTTTTTATTATATGCCAGCTGTTTGTTCATTATCGCGAGTGCATGCGAACTGAAATTCTGATTGCGTTTGATGCTAGAAATTAGTATTTCTAGTTAATTCGTTAACCATCAAACCAAAAAAAAAAATAAAAAAAAGCTCGCTCCTCAAAGGAAGAAAAAGTAAAAAGTGCACTCCAAACACATCGCTCTCAAAAGCACAATGACCGGAGCATAAAAAAAAAACGCAATAGCACATAAAGAAAAGTCGAAAGAGTCGCGGAGCTCATGAAAAATCAAAGCCAATATTCCACTCGCTCGCTCGGAGGGTAGGTACCATTTACGTTGGAATAAAAAAAAAAAGAAAAAAGAAAGCTCTCGCGCGCGCATATCGATTACCGTTTTGCTTTGCGACGGGGTACTTGCACGCGATATACTTTACCGCGGGGCAATGTCAATTCCGCGATAAAATTAATTCACGCCGTGCTCGCGTTACTCTATAGCCAATTCCTCTTTCTCTCTCTCGAGGGGGTTGGTTCTTTTATGGTCTCTTGAGTGAGTTGCGTGCCGGTAAGAAAAAAAAAGCTTGCTTTTTCTTTTTGTGCGGATATTTGTGTAATGCAAATATGTTTATCCGAGATTTTCAATTGATAATTAATCAAAACACGTCACATCTGTTAAACGCACATACAGTCGAATAAACGCATAGTGTATATACATTATCGATCGTTCGAGTTGTCCATTCAACCGGAATTCTTATCTCAATTAACGCGCGCCGGCTTGCACGCATTGTCGTCGCTCGCTCGTTTGCTTGCTTGGCACGCACGTGTTACGATACATTGACTCTCTCTCTCTCCCTCTGTTTCTCATCACGGTTAATTAACTCGACTGCTGTGCTGTAACACTGTGCACGTGGATCTTTGATTCGCGATCTTATCGACGAAAGTATTGCATTTTTCTTTTCCTTTAACCGCAAGGCTAATTTTAAATGCCGATCGGTTAATTGAAGAATCGCGTTCGCCAAAAAAAAAGAAGAAGAAGATGTAGAAGCTATAAGAAAATCGTGTGTGTGTGTGTGTATGCGGTTATGTGATCCAGTGACCTACATAGGTGGCGCGAGAGGGCGGGATTTAGAGCGGGCATCCGTCCAATCGATATTTACCCCCCTCGCTCAAGCACAAAAGCTTTCTCTCTCACTCTCTATATCTATATGTATTATAAGCTTGGATTTTACAGTGGTGTGTATCGTTTTCGGAAAAAGAACTTTATATTTGTCGCACGTGTGAGCTTTTTTGTTTCGTTGACGCGGGACTTTGGTGTGTAACGCATGCCAGAGTGGATTAGAGCTTGCGCGAGAAGATCGATTTCGACTTTTGAGCTTGGGAATGAATGTGTGGGAGTGAATTGACATTAGTGCGTGTCTTTTGAATTTTAAAGCTCTTGCAGGTTATAATAATAATTGCATGTTAAAGCGAACTATTAAAGCTGCGTGTATATAGCGACGCGACTATAGTGTAATTCTAATTTCGGTGTATACTAAACTACCACGGTAAACCGATAATTATTATTATGAACCGTCGTCGCTGTTCAAAGCGTTTGAAATATTCGTGAATTCGTTGAAGTTTATACATGTATTTCGTTCTGAATTATTCGCGAGTTCAAAGCGCAGGATATTTCACATTGCAATCGTCCACCGCGAGATTCTCAACGGAACTCAATTTAGCTGAATGCTACAAAGCATCGCGAGCGAGCCGACGAACTCTATTTTACAACGAACGGCATACTTTGCTCAATCGAATAATTATATACGATACGGGGCGAGAGTGCAAAGTTTATGTTACACGGAAAAATTGATTTCTCGATGTATCTACGTACCTTGAAAAAGTTTTTTTTTTCGTTGAAAAAAAATTTTTTTTTTATAGTAGGTGGTTTGAATAGAGGTCGAACTCCGCGGATATTACGTTGCTAGATGCTGATCAATCTTTTGGAATCTTTAATCGATATATATGTACGGAGCGCGCACGGTATGAAAGAGTCATGACTTCTTTGAAGGAGTTCCTTGGCAGGCAATTTTGCGGTGTAATGAATTTCCTGATTAAAAAGGCTATACGGTCAAGGGCTCTTGTGCCGTGTGTTCCGATGATCCAATATTTGAGAATGGAATTTTTTTTATAATTAATTTTTTATTACGAGTTGAATTTATAATAATACTATTCAAAGAAAATATATTGTTCGTGTATTAACTTGAAAAATGATTTTACGAAAAAAAAAATTCGTGACGTTGCAAAAAAAATTTAAGTTCGAATGTATAATGTAATCTATAAGAATTTATCACAATCTCCAAATACATCTTCCTAAAAAACTTTCGAAAATCCAACTTTGTCAACGTCGAATAACCATATGACCCATAAAACTCGCACCGTAAATTCTGCAAGCTCGACATCGTGAATCCCAAAATTTTTCGGCAGCCACCCCTCTTTTCCGCGAGAATGCACTCGCGGAGAACCCGTAAAAAGGGGGGAAGAGGGTTATTGATCACACACACACACACACAGTATATGTATACCGCGTGGGTGGCTGTATTATCGTGGCCGGTAAAGCAGGTAACCGGCGAAAAAGCTCCGACCCGCGCCATCTTGGCGCTCGCAGTTGCAACAGTTGGGAATCAGCTGGTTAAACGCCGACGACGCGTTGTTCGTTAAAGCTTGCGAGCTTGCGACTGCGAAAAGAATATGCTACCATATTTCGTTCGCGAATGCAATGTTTACGAATTTACTCAGCAAGATAAACATTGACGCTCGTTTGGGAAATTCAAATGAATGTTTTTGAATATAGGTCAAAGGGTGAAACGGATATCGATCGGTTCGTTCATTGTGTAATATAATTTCGAGTTACATATATATATGTATACAGATAAAACAAGCGCTAACATGCAATTTGATAATCACGATCCAATCGTGCCCCGGCAGCATTATTACATTGTCGCGCTCTCTGCGGAAAAGTTTCAACAATATGCGCGCAGCTTGCAAGAAAATCAGTTTGGGGGAACTTGTCTGAAACAATTGGCCAATTTTCCGAAAAGAAAAAAAACGTCAACAAACGAGCAGAACCTAATTGAAAGGCACTTCCGATCCGCTTGAATAAGCGGTCAAACTCGGTAAATTGAAATTCTGGACTAGAAACCTTCTTACATGTACCCGCTCGCGTAGAATATATACATATACGTGTAGACTCGAAAGTTTATACAGCACTCTCTCGTTCATTGTTAGTAAACTGTGTATGTATGTGTGTGTGTGTGTTGATATCAATTGCGATCTTTGACGAAACAAATCTATCCTTGACTATATAGTCTTTCGCTGATAAATTGTTGTTTAAAACTTTCGAAGGATTTCTCGTTGATTAATCGTTCGTATAACTAAAACTCCCGAGCAATAAAAAAAAATAAAGGAAGAAGACGCGAACTCGAGCGCAAAGATTCAAGAGCACAGATCGTTGAAGATGGTCAATTAGCCGAGAGAGCGTCGCGGCTCGACGGAGCTATAAGTAGATCGATCGTTCGCTACTCGTCTCTTTTTTTTCTCCCCTTTCGGCGGCTACGAGATGTATATATATACCGGTGTAGTGCTGTCAATTTTTATTATTTTGGGTGATGTTGAAAAAAAAAATTATTTCACGCAAGCAATTAATTTCTCATTTTTTGCCAACCTATGCATAAAAAAAGTAAGCCTTGTTAGTACTTCATGACGACAACTCAGTTCGTAATAAAACGCGACAACAATAAAAAAAAAGAAAGAAGAACGTGTAGTCTGCGTGCAGCAATTCCTATGAATTCTTACCCCCGAGGGAAGTTCATAAAGTGCGAGAGAGAGACAGAGAGAAAAATTAAAAATGTAAAACACGACTGCAATATCCGTCGGCTGCATATTGTTTTTTCTCTTTTCGAAAAAATAATAGCCGTTGTCAAAATCAGATTTCCTACGATGGCACTTGGCTCACTTCGAAATCGAATGGTAAAGATATAATAATGGAAAATAAGAAAATTAAAAAAAAATTTTCGACGTTGTCATTAGCGACGATAAGATAAGCTCGCACTCTATAAGTTATAGTTATTCGAGTTGAGCGAAAGCTTATGTCGAAAGACTCTATTAATGTTTATCGAAGGAGGGGAGAAAAAAAATTCAATGAACTCTATTGCGTTGGTTTTATCTTAATACCTTCATCATTATGCTAATGACGGTGCTCATTGATTTTTCAACAAAACGAGTAAAATTCTACCTTCCAAAAAAAAAGTGCAAAGAAGGCAACTCGGTCAACTCCGCAAAAAAAGAAGGTAAAAAAAAAAGTAAAAGCTCGTGGCACCTGCCACCTACGGCCGGGCTCAGAGTAGCAGCAGCAGCAGGTGCCCAGGCCTAGAGGTCATATACCGGTATAGGCCTACACTGCTCTCTATACGTGTATGCGCGAGAGTGTGCAAGGATTCGCTCTCCTGGTGTGCAGGGAGAGCTGAACAAAAAAGGAGGAGGAGTAGGAAGGTGGGGGGGAAGGAGGAAAAGGGAGGTCGCGCCGCTAGTTGGCGCTCATTTCTATCTTCTCTCTCACTGTACTGTGCTCGGCAGCGGCGCACGCCTACTAGTGCCAAAGACACACCGAAGCACAGTCAGTTCGCGGCCGGCTTGCTGGGTTGCTGCTGCTGCTGCTGTTCTATCTCGCGCGGCTTCAACATCCTTTACGCGCGAGGATTTTAGATTATTTATTAACAAACCAACCAACCCACCCCCACCCTTACGAATTCATTTTCTCTTTAAGTTTTTTTTTTATTCTTGAGAGCCGAGTGGATCAAGGTGGGCGAAGTAGTTTTTTTTTTCTTTTCGGCGGCGGTGGTTGGTGGATGATTCATTTTTTACATATGCTCGCACGTTAAATTTTTTTTTATTCATTTCATGAAGCTTGCAAGTTCATATTCGTTTTCATTGACAAATCGCAATTCGCAAAAAAAAAGAAATCAATAACACATCGAAATTTCAAACTCACTGGAAACAGAAAAAAAAATGTCAAAAAAAAGCTTGCATGAAAATTAATTTGTTCCACCCACCTCATTGAGCAGACGAGCGCAGTACACGAATGAACTTCTAATTGTCGAGACTCAATCAAAACATTAATTACACCCACCCGCAGTACAATATATGTAGACAAAACTCGACAAACTATTTTCGGCATTGTCATATCCTTCGCACGTAGCCGCAAAACTATGCTACCGTTAATTATACATCTACATACTTACTGGCATAACGACATTACTCGCACACTCACGGATGCTTGAAATTCTCCTTCGAAAGCTCGATTCGAAATCCACCAACCATTTGAAAGATTTTGCCCCGAAGTCGAAGAGACGAAAGAAAGAAAATAAAGAAAACTTTTGCAGAAGAAGTGCGTCGAGTGGTGCATCTTCGTCTTCGTCTTCGCCGTTGCAGTGCAGCCACCGATGAGAAGAAGGTCGACCTCGAGAGCTTGCCGACACAGCTGTTCTCAGCTGTTGTGCTCATAGGTGACACCAGCTTGTCCAACTGCTTCTACTACTACTCTTTCTTTCTCGCTCTCTCTCTCTCTCTGATTTTTTTTTCACACTGTCTTCTCTCCCTCTGGCTGGCCTATTTAGACAATAGAAATATCATTGTTCTGCGATGAGGAAGTCGTCATTTGTCATACACACATGCTTGCTTCTAGGATTTATACTTGTCGTCAGGATACGAATAAAAAAAATTTTTGAAAGTTTTCTATGCTCCGATTGCACTTGCTGTTACACGATTAACGTTAAAAACCTACGCAAAAACACCTACGCTATTCTAAGAACTTGTCGCCAACTCCTGCAACAAATTGAATCACCACGAGCTTTTTCTTTTGTTTCCGAGAATTATGTCGGGGATCATAAGTCTCGATTCAATTTTACTTTATTCGAGAAAGTTAAATTCAGTTTCAACGTTCATTCGAAATAGAAAAAGAACACTTTGTTACTTTTAAAAATTCTAAAGGTTAATGGCAATTATTACATTCCGAATGATTGCCAACGTAGCTGCTAATTAAAAAGAACAATCTCTCGAGTATACGTTCGTTAGACGGCGGATTCGCAGTATAGCATGCAGCGCGCGACGAAGCTTTGAAGTCACGATACAATTCCATTTCATTTCTCTCTGAAACATGCATAACTTTGGAACAGATCCAGCTTTTGAAATTTTTTTTTTCTTGTATGTATCTCAAATTGAATCTGCGCTACCCACTCTCTTTCTCTCTCTTCTTTCTTCGTTAAATTAGTTTCTTTTTTTTTTTTTTTTACAAAAATAGCTGTTATTTTAATTTCGACTGCGAAGGTTAAATAGAAAATTTTTTTTCGCATAGTGAACATCCTTGTTTAGTTTATTCAAGCCGCGTGTCGTCGCGAAACACGTAATTCTTTTGTGCCTCGTAAATTATTCAAAAACAAACATCATTAAATTTTCCGCGCGTTTCTTCTTCACTTTTTTTTTGTCTTTTGATTTATAAACGGGAAACGCGCGATTATTATAATAATAATCAGCGCTGCAGCGTGTGTATATATCCTGCCTTGATAAACTATTAATTTGCATGCCACTCAAACAGTCGTAATTATCGTGCAAAACAAACGATAAGAATTTCTCGTCGTAAAAAAAAAAGAAGTAAAAAATTCATCTGGAATGCATATCCTAAAAATAAAAATCCTCCTTCTTCTTAACTACTCCTTCCGAGAAACTATCCCTTCTCCTCCATCCGTCCTCTCTCTTCCCAAAAAGAGGACTGTTTCGAGCCTGGCGCTAATTCGATTTGATTGAGGCTTGTGGCTCTCTCTCTCTCTCTACTCGGCTCATTCGTCGTCTCGCGCTCGTGTCGTGCAGTGTGTCGTTGTCGTCGTGGCCGTCGTGCCTGTCTGCTGCAAAAGTGCAAAGTTACTCGTATTTCTTTTATTTCTGTTAGTCAGCAGTATATATACGAGAGGAAGTTTTTCTTGTTTTTTTTTATATATAAATAGTGCTGGTGTTTGGTGATTGTGAAGAGGGAGATTAGAGAGATTTTCTCGAGTAAGTTTTCTGGTGTTTTGTTTTTTCAAATCAGCTGACGATTTCAATTAGTGAGTGATTGTGAAAGTTCGATGTGTTCGCCGCGAGAAATTAATTATAGCTGTCGTTCGGATATTAATTAGTCAGCTCGTTAATGCTTTCCAATTATGTACAGGTATATGTGTATATAATCGGCCTTTGTTGTGATTCGACGTATCGAAAGCTTGATATGTACTATCAGTGCGAGTGTGTTTTGAAAAATTCCGACACGAGGAATTTCTTAAGTTTGATAATTTCACGCGCGTATAGGTATATTGCTCGCTGTTCGAAGCTGATTCATGCAAAATCGAAAACCTCGACACAATGGTCATGTCATTCACAAACAAAAGCCGCGCGCAAGTTTGCATGATTAATCAACGCAGCGCGCACACGTGGATCGTGAAAAAAAAAGTTTTTTTTTGTACGAGCTGGCGCGAAAAAAAAATCGCACTGCTGATCGTTTCGTCCCTCCATCCCAATATCGGCGTTAAGTGATTAATGGGAACGAAACGTATACTACTCCTCTTCTCTCCTCTTCGCGAGATAAAAGCCAATCCATTTTAATTTGCGAAGGCCGCGCGCGTTTAGGCAAGTGTAGTACAGCTGTTGGCAGTGACCCCCTTCAAAGTCGAAAAATTTTCTCTGATAAAGAGAAATCACGATCTCGTCGTTTTTAAAAGAAAAACTTTTGCGTTCTGCGCGGTTTAACCTCTACAGTTAAAGTGCCGCGTTAAGCTTCCTTATACTACTTTTAACAACTTCGGTCAACTCCGTCGTAAAAAAAGCAAATTAGCATTCAGTCGTTGTAGTCGGTATCGGAGAAATACTAAAGAGCGGTGAGCGAAAGAGAAAATCACTCTTGTTCGCGCGAACAAAAAAAAAAATTCATGTGTAGCTCCGAAAGGGTATATTATATTATGTCGTTTGCCAAAAAGAGCAACAAAAAAATAAAGTAAATACCGGAAACTCGTAGATTACGATCGAGGAAGTCAACAGGTCGCACGTCCGCCGGAAAGGACGATCTTGCATGGCCCGCACACACACACACATACACATGTGTCAGTGTATTACGACGAGTCCTCGCCGTGGAAAAGTGCGTTTTTTTTCTGCGATCGATTGCATTGACACCGAGTTTCCTGCTACTGCGCTTTTTTTTATTATTATTATTTTGTTCGCTGACGAAAGAGAGGAAAAAAAAAAGAGAGAACCAAGTCATTAATATCGTCGTCGGATGTCGAAAGTTTTTTGTTTTTTGTACGTATATAGTTTGAAATTTAAATGCACAAACATGCACGACGACAGGAAGTAAGAATTTTTTTCTTTTGCTTTTGTTTTCGAATGACGTAATTCATCGTAACTTTTTACCACGGCCAGTTGTCGATTTTCGCATTTGACAATGTTTATGCATGTGCATCGAAAATACGCAATTTCACAAATGGGCCAATTAGCGCGAAAGTGAAAATTGCGAAATATCGGCGGATAACGAGTTTGGTTAATTTTTCATCGACGTGTTATTTCGTTCGGGGATTTAAAAAAGGCCGCGCACGACGTAATGTATTTTCGAACGAGTAAAATATCAAACTAATGAAAAATTCATCTCGCGCGCGCTTCTCGTCAAATGTAGTTACGCTAATACAATGCCGGCGAAGCCGACCTGATCGACTCTTTTTCCTCTCTCTCTCTTTATCTAAAAAGAAAAAAAAAAGAGCAATAGATTTCACTCGACGTTCGCTTCCGAATGCATCAGAGGCGACGTCGACGGCTCGGCGTGACTCGACTGCCGCTGCTGCATCACATAGTTAGAGAGTGAGAGGGGGAACGAATAATAAAAAATAAAGAATTCTCTCTCTCGCATCGCTCTCGCGTGCTTTCACTTAATTTTTCAAACGCAATTGCTAGCGACAGATTAATCCCGAATCCCGTGTCGATGTGTATGTGTTTCATTCCGCATAGAAAGAAAGTCAAGGTCACGCTGCGGCTGCTGCTTGCAAGTTTCTATTTTTCGAGATATAAGCGCATCGTGTGTGTATTTTTTTTGTTCGATTGGTCGATTGGAGGAATTTGATTAATAATTCACACGTCAAACTTTCATTTTTTTTCTCTCTCTCTCTCTCGCGAAGCTGGAAATTTCTCTTCTTTTTGAACGAGCTTATGACTGCTCTCTCTTTCTCTCTCTCTCGCTCTCTCTCGCGTACTTATTAAATTTGCATATTGATTGCTTTGCAGTACGGCTTTGCATTTATCGGCGTATGTATTTGCACGGGTCAATGCGGACAATTTATTGTTACACGTTTGCAATTTTTGTTGCTTCTTTTTTTTTTTCGTTCGGGACACAAGCTCGGACTAACTACCCGTGCAAATTGGAAAAATACGATATTTTCGCTCGCGAAGTAAATTGAATAATGATTTCGACTCTGCACTAAAGATTATCAAAATTTCACTTCTCGATCCAACAAACAAAATTAACTGAAACAAAAAGCGAGTTAATGGTTGCACAGAACCATCCGAACGATATCCAAAAGCATATACATACCAAGTAAAGCGCGCAAGTCGACTATTAATACTCGCGGGGTAAGCGTAAACATCCTCGCGTGTATGTGTGCATCAATAACTGCGCGAATTCCTATAGCTCGCGACCTGCAAAAAAAAAAAGAAAAGAAAAGAAAAGCCAACGGCGTATAAACGCTCATTATTGCCACTCGACAAGCGTATACATACACATACATACATACACATACACAAAGAGGACGAGAGCTGGTCCGATGAGATTCCAATGGAACTGGTTGCTTCCACGTCGTAAAATCGTAGGGGCGGAGTTGGAATTCCAAAAAAACTTTTTTGACGTTCATCCATTTCTCATCTCTTTATCTCGAATGTTACTGTACATAAAAGAAACTCTCCTGTGCGTGTGTGTATCGATGTATTATGTAGCGCGCGTATATAGAAGCTCGTTTATATATCTCGGCTAATCGAAACGAATTGCCGAGGCGCGAATGCGCGAAGCTATATATGTGCTGTGTAATCGACGCTTTTGAAACGCGAAGGCGCCGTGCGGTTCAAGGAGCTTTTTTTTCTTTCTTTCTTTGCTTCTTCTTTTTTGATGAATGAACGCGTAAAACTACTCTATTTATTTTGATTTGATTGCGATTCGCGCGAGTGAACGCGTTTGTTACTTTTTACACAAAAACTTTACTTTTTTTTTGCGGAAGAGTACGTTAAAAAACTATTTACTTTCTTACGAAAACAAAAAACACTATACGTAGTTTGATCACTATATCGATCTAATAAAGTCTCGATCCACGCGTAATTTGCATGTTCCTCGCGAGTAATTTCAAATCCAATTTAAGGCATGGAAAATTGGCTTTGGAAAAGATATATTTTTTCTCCTCTCTCTTTCTCTCTCTTTTTCTCGTTACAAGCCTTTGAAGGTAAACATTCCTGCGTTGCGTCTCTTGGACGGAAGCTATCACACGTTTTTACGAGTTCGCGCGCACTCGTTCGACCTTTTTTTTCGTTTTTCCAAGCGGCTCGATATTTATTTTCCCTTTGGCAAGCCTCGTTGCTCCCTTTTATATCACACGATTTTTTTTTCGACAGGTTGATTTTTACTCGCTTCGTGTGTCTGTTGGGAAATATTGGTATTGTACGAGAAATATATAGATTTTCATTCGAATGTTAGTTCCGCAGAAAAAAAAGCATTTTTCTTATCCAATCGAGTCGATCAAGCTTGAAAAGAAGATAAATTCTATAAAGCGCAAGCAGCAAAATATTATTGCTGGCACTTGACACCCAGCAGGCAGGCAGGGAGTGAGAGAGAGAGAGAAATTGAACAATGCGCAAAAGAAAAGAAAAAGGCAGAGAGAGAATCGAGTGTTCTGTCCATTTGCTGATAGGGCGCGTCTGTAAAGTGGTCTATTGGAGGTCATAGCTAACTAGGCACGAAATCTTTCTTTGAAAAGTCGCGGCAAATATAACAATCGATGAGCTTTTATATACCTCTCGCTCGTTCCGCTGTACACCTTGGAGGGGGGAAGAGGAGAGACCTTGACATTTGCTCTTTTAAAATAGCACTTTTCGAGTGTGTGTTGCACCGACGACGACGACGACTGCTTATGTTGATCTCAGGGATGCCTACTCTCACTTGTCACTTGTCAAGTTTTCGTTGTTGCACGCCCGCGCGCGCTTTTCGAGGATTGTTAGTGTGGCACTGCGGCAAAGTGGACACGGTTTGTTATCTATATAACTACGAGAATTTCGAGGATAGCCGCTGAAGCATTTTTAGAAAACTTTTTATTTTTTGCTCGTTACCTGTATTTTTTCAATTTTTTTTGAAATATCGCGGACAAAAAAAACATTAGTCACGAGCGAGCGAAAAGGTTAACCGCGTGTGTATACTTGAGATAGGATTGTGCGAGTTGTCGTTTACATTTCCCTCGGTGTATAAGGGGAAGGATCTTAACGTTTCCGCTTGGATTCATGTATAGGCTAAATTCTATTTTGCGTTTTGCTGCTGCTACTGCTCGTGCAACTGGCAGAACGTCGATAATATTCCGGTTTTTTTCTTTGCTCTTTTCGTTAACGTTGGTAAATGGTTTGTTGTTCGAAGAAGTTTTGACAAAAAATGCTATTCGTCTTTTGAGCTTGTGTGCCGAGCTGCCTGTTCTGCACGTAAATCATAAACAAGTCTAAGAATGAGGCCGACGGAGAGAGAGAGAGAGAAGCCCACCATTGTTTCACGTCTGCTCTGAACTATTTACAAAATTATAGCGTTCGTTGTGAAGTTTGTTCTTGTGGGAAGTATTTTTTCCCCCCAAAAAACGGTTTTTCTTACTTACAATCCTCTTACACTTTAACATCGTCGATTTGTCTTTTAAATTGACTTACGTTTTGAACTTTCGAACAACTGATGGCAAACATTGAGAATCAGAACACTGAAAATTAATCTCTCGAGTCCATCGCCGGTGAAGAAGAAAAAAAAACTAGGTCACTCCATCTTTCCTCGAAAAGTAATGAGCAAATCTTTCGAGAAAGATATCCGCAATGCATCTTCTCTCACCACCCAATCAACCAAACTATATAGGCACACAGTTCATCTCCCGTGAAAAAAAAAAAAACAGCAGTTCGATCTTTCATTCGCCGGTGCGAAAAGAATTAGAAGAAGGCGGGCCGCGGGTAAATATAAGACGCGGAATAATTACGAGCTTGCACTTTTCCGGCGGCCAACGGTATATATACAGCAACAGGTGGCCATATACGCCGCGCACAAAAACGCACGCGACGACGCGACGTGTATATAGTCGCTGAGAGTGCGTTTGCGTGCTATGGTCTTCAGAGAGGAGTTAGGGAGTGATGATTTGTCGCTTCTTTTCGCGCGTCGATCGAAAGGAAAAGTAATTGGGAATCTAAGTGATTTATCGTAATTGAAAGAACAAAAAAAAAATCTACACGAGAACAAACAAAAAAAGAACAAATGTACCGGAGAGATAATTTAACCTTTTGTTTCGCGATAACAGCTGCAGTAGTCGCTTCCGATCTACGAGCGCGCGAGAAAAAGAGAGAGAGAGTGAAAAAAATAAATATAGAAAGCTGCGCGCGGGAGAAAAAAGAGTTCCTTTTTTTTTGGTCGAGCTTAACTGACCCGCGCACGACGAAAAAAAAGATAACTCGCAGATCCGATAAATCGACATGTCGATTCCATAAACGAGTATGCGCGTGTACACACACACACATGTATATATTCCCAATTTTTACCAACTCCCCTATATACAATGAAATTTTGCAGAATGCTGTACTAAATATATTCGGAAAGTTATTTTCACGCTGCCTTACATGCGCAGGTACAAGAAAGATAATGCCGCGTTTGTGCATGCGAGTGGAAACTGAATTGGAATGAATTATACATTTTTTTTTTGCAAAAATATCACCCCAAAAAAGCTTTTTTTTTATACATTACGCAAAAGTAGAGCTCGGTCGGTAAAACAGAGCAAACCATAAAGCAGCGTATCATCGCATAATCCGAAATCACAAAGCTCTACAGAGCAAAGCCGCACGGCTAATACATGCGTATATATAGGAAACAAGAGCCACATATCGTCGAACAGACGTAGTAAAGCCGGTGCAAATGCACTTTCGTTGTTTGCTGTTTGATGCACACAGGGAGGGCGAAGGAGGCGGAGGAGGTGGCGGGGGTGGCCGTACTGGTTCGGGGATCGGGGGTGGCGGCGTCGGTGGAGGTGGTGGACAAGGACACGGAGGCGGCGGTGGCAACAACGTCGGTAGCGCTGGCGGTGGTGGCGGCGGAGGTGGAGGGAGGCGGGCGCCAAGCCTGCGTCTGGTGAACGGACGCTCGGCGACTGGCGTTGGCCTTCACACCAGCAGCACCGAATCCATCAGATCGCCCCATCATCATCTCGGCGCCTCGCACAACGGCTCCCACTACAATTCATCCAGCAATCATTACGGCAACAATAATCATCCAAGGCTGAACAAGGATGACAGCATCAAGATCAGCATCGAGAACACCAACACCTGCACCGACAGCCTCGTCACCGCGCTAGACGACGAGACCCTCCTTATTACCGATTTCCTTGGAGATACAGGTTTGTTTCTTAAATACTTCTACCTTTGTTTATTTTTCTTTATCGACATAACTATCCATTATCGGTAAAACAGACCCTTCAAAGCTACGTACATCTCAAAGGTATCTCGCGAATAATCTCGCTTCTTATCAAAGCGTAGCCGCAGCTGGGCAACGCGGGTCAAAATAAACTCTATTATTTTTAGTGAAAACGAACTTGACTCCGCAGAGATACGTGTGGCTGGCGAGTAGAAGTGCATCAGCGCATCACGTAACCGCGCGCTGTGTGTGCACTGCCGCTCAGCCACTCGAGCGGAAGGAAAATATTTATTCCCCTGCGCGCGGAATACGTGCGCGGAAAAATATTGTTGTATATATACATATCTATACTCACCGCTAGCACGATAATTGTATAGTTTTTTTTTTCATTATTTCACGAGTTCTTCGAAATAAAAAGTTGCAATTTTTCCGGTTTGAAAATCGGTTACATGTTGCTGCGGCCTTTTAAATCGAATAATGGTTGGAGATGTAACGAAGCTACTTATCGGTTATCATGGAATGTTGTTATCGAACTACCTTATGACATAAAACTGACGATCGAATAATGGCATTTTTGTCTTTTTTTTTCCTCAATAGAAAATCTATGTTGCGCGGTAAATCGTTAATCATAATTTTTTTTCTTTACTCAAAGAAAAACTTTTGTTCGCATCAAGCATATGGAAACGTACACGCAGTCGTTTACAATCGCTGGAAAATAATAAAAATCGAGATGCGGTACTAATGGCCGTAGTCGTCAGTCAGATGTCGGATTTTCGTTGAATATGTTCATCCGATATTACAAACTCGTTTCTTCATATTAATTCGCTTAATCCGAAGCTGCAAACGTTCTTTTTCATAATTAAAGCCGTCAAAATGTCATTAGATACGAGACACGCACAGAGAAGAAGAAGAAAAAAAGTATCCCGTGAAAAATGACGCTTACGAAACATCGCGAGTGCAGCGCCTACAGTTTATATGGATTTAAAATCGTTTATCAAATCGAGGAAAAAAAACGTCGACGTTCTATGTACACCTCCAATATTAATGATCACTCGCGCGTATGTCTCTTAGTCAGGTATATTTTGCAAACCATAACTAAATTTTCGAAGGGATTCCGTTAATCATCCCACCTAGCACATCTTTAATTGTTGCTCGTCCTTTCGAAAGAATTTTGATTTACAAGTTTAGGCACACAGCCCAACGAGGATGTTATTTATCGCGTGATAAAGGCGTTAATAATTGAACGGCTGTTCCTCGCCCGGCAGCAGTTTGCGGCTTCCACGGTATATATAATCTTGACCTACTTTTCCGCAATGCTCCGAGTCCAGGATATGCATGAACTTGTAATCCTCGTATATGCGTCGCGCAGTCTTTTCGATTCTCCGAGTTGTCCAGCTAGTAGTAGTAGTAGTAGTCTCGCTCTTAATGAGACGTTATTAATATCACTCGCTCGGCCACTTTACCAGTCGCGCGATTTTTACATTGAACTCACTTTAGCAGCAACTTTGATTTACGCGTGGTCGTCGCGTTGGACACGTGTGTTTATTATATCTAAAAATAACGTCGACAGACGATAAGTCCCACTGCTAATTTTTCTCGAAGATAAGTCCGAACGTGACGATAGGTCCACGTGCAGTTACAGACAAAGAAATGTTCTCCCCACCACGATTGTCGAAGAAGAAAGTGAGTAGTGGTGGTGGTGGTGCGACTGAAAGATTACTGTTGTGTGTTGGTTCGACAGGCAACGAGATGAATTACAAGGGAAGCGGCAAAGTCCATTTCGGGGTGGACGATGTCTCCCTGTACGGCACGCCGAAGGAGGAGCTGGGCCCTGGTCTGCCCGGGCAGGAGGTCAAGCAGAGCTTCATCAAGAACCAACTGCAGGCCCTGTTCCAACCGACCGACAACAAGCTCGCCATGAAATTGTTCGGCAGCAAGAAGGCCCTCATGAAGGAGCGCATCAGGCAAAAGGCTGCCGGCCATTGGGTCATACATCCGTGCTCCAGTTTTCGGTGAGTTTGTATCCTTCTTCTTTCTTTCCTTCTTTCTCTCTTTTTTTTTTTTTTCGAAGTTACACACGCGTGAAATACGCCACGTCGGCTGGCAGAGTTATAGAAGTTTCGTGCGCTCGAGTAACCTTCAAACTGCAATTCCTTGGATACATACGCCTCGACTCTTTGAAGGATCGTGCGGCTTTTCACGGAAGAGCAAGTCTCATTAATGTAAAGCTCGCGTCGTGTGTACATATAAGCACACACACGTACACCGAAGAGTACATAAAGTCAAAGTCGAGGAAAAAAAACTTCCAGAAGTTTGAAAATAAAAAAAAAAAAAACTTGCTAATAAGTCTTTATGCAATTATAATGTCGAAGAGAAAAAAAAAAGGAAGGGAATGGCAATTCAAGATATTCTTTCCGACCACTTACGCGCTTGCAAAGGGATTAGTCTGTATAATCGTTCGGCTCGATTCTTAAATTCACTTAGCTTAAAGCGTTGTTTACCCTTCCGCGTGTTTGGCCATCTCGCCCATTGGCGAAAAATCGGGTCGAGTGGCTTTTTAAGCGAGAAGCTCGCTTCGTAATGAAGAAAATTTTCCGGATGATTCGTCGAGTTTTTGATCAGCTTTTAAATAGTTATACAACTAATCGTAAAACAATCAAATTGTTGTCGACCAAGATCCCCGAAGTGTATCTTCGTAAAAGATTCGCAGCTGCAGCATTCGCAAACAAGCAAAGAGCCGGTCCGTGTAGTGTGTTTTGTATAACTCGCTCGAAATAGAGAAGCTTCGACGCGGCGCAGCACGCGCGCGATCTAAATATAAAAAGGTGCAATCCGCGAATGGGCTCCGAAGAAGACGCAATTAGACGCCAGATGCCTTTTTCCGTAACGAAAATAGCGATGCTTGTAACTTTTCCGTATTATTCGGTTAGATATCCAATGGGAAAGGCAGTGAGTCAATCAGAAGAATCATGATAATGCGAAGGAGAATGTCTTGACGAATTTTTCCTCTCGACCACAAATTTTTTTTTCCGATAACGATCTTGTACTTCTTGAGCGTTGGATAAGAAAACAATTTGACTTTGACGCTTTCGACAGTTTTCTGGGAAACTGTTCGAGGCTTTTATCTCGTGGTTTTCGGTCTTTTGAAGGATCGATGTTTACTTTGAATTATAGGAGTTTTGAAATCGTTCGGCAATTACTCAAGCGTTTTTACGAGAGAAATTTCTGGTCGAGATATATTATTGAAAACTTGTTAAAATTTCCAACTATAGAAAAAAGAATTTATTATCGCCGTAATCGATAAAAGAATTTCAAACCGAAAAGATAATGATCGAAAAGCGTCTTCGGAAAAAACTTTTTTTCATGCCATTCAAGTTTACGCTTCGATCATTAGCGTTCACCTCGCCGGAAACTCCCAATGGTTTTAGTTTACGGAAGATTATACGAAGTCTCTCTCGCGGAGAGAGAGAGTAGAGTTTCGGTTAAAGAGGATTTGGGAGTCTAACGCTGGAACGATAATCCTTTATCGATTGTCGAACCGCTCTAAGCGCGAAATATGGCCTACAAAAAAAATACATAGTGTGTATGTCGCGTGCGGGAGTTGAAAATATTTTTCTCATCCACACGCGAGTTTCCTTTTTTTTTACAAGCTTTACTACGAGAGAGTAAAAAAAAAAACAAATTCGTTGTCGTTGCGGAATTTATCTGTTGTCCAGCGAGTTTTGTAAAATGTGGTTTTTACGATGGACAATAAAATACTTTTACAATTTATTTCACGAACGATAAACGTACAGCTATGTAAAAAGTTTGACGTATTTATTTTTCCAAGCGGATGTTCATTCAAACGCGACAATCCTCTCTATCGGAATTTTAAACTTATCATTCCACTCCAGTTGTAGTTACTCAATCCTTATCCCAAAGCGGCTGAAAGAAAAAAAAAACTCTCTTTGAACCGTCTATTTTCATCTTGAAAGAAAAAAAGTATAGTCGAATAGCAATTACGATAAAAGCAAAAGTCGAAATAATAGGCATCATTTGAAATGACACGAGTGTGAATTCTGAATTCGCTCGTTTCGCGACAATTACAGTCGCGCGACTAATTGAATAAAAGTCTCTCGCGGCGTTCGGCCCGTTGCAAACTAGGTGTATACATATATATATATATATCCCGATAATTCTCGTCAATCCAAGCTTCTGTTTACCTCGTAAATCAAGACAGATACTGAAATCGAGTGTCCGTATACACAGACAGCCGAACAATGGGCACATCCAATTGCGCGAATATACCACCTACGCGCTTTGTTCGTGCGCGAGCTAATCGGATGATTATTCTCTCGCTCTCTGAAGAATCGTCCCAAAGGTCAGCGATACGAGAATTGATGAATCTCTGGAATAGAGAAAAAAAGTAAATCAATCACCAAATCCTCGACGTTGAGTTTCTTTCTATCTCCATAGAACGACATCGCACAAAAAGAGGTGTTGAGCGTTAATTAGATGGAATTCTTTAGCCACCGCGATTCCCGGAAATTAGTTAGTCTCTCTCTTTCTCACTCAGCTCCGCGCGTCTCTCGAGTTTAAGTCATTACACGCTTCAAGTGGTGAAACGCTTTACTCCCGGCGTAGATTGGGCTAATTTATCTCCTCTCTAACTTGATTAACATCATCGCCGTCATCATTATATCGTCATTATCATCATTATCCGCGACATCATCATCATTCGTCATCATCCTTCTCCTTTTGTCAATTCGCACGCATGATTTTTGCATTCGAATTTTTCGAAAGAGAAAAATAAAGGCTCGCTCACACTTATACGCACTCGATCGTGTTTATATTTGTCACCTTGCGTGTGGTGTGTTATTAAGGCTAAACTTATGTGTATGTGTGTTTGTGTGAGAGAGAGATAGAAACAACCACGCCATTAACTTATAATATGCTCGGCTAACTCTTGTTAATCACGCACGTCCGTAAACGCACGCACGCACGTTTTGATTGCTGCGTGCGGCTAAGCGTTTTTTTTTATGGGGAAAGTTTTTCCTTCTTTCCGGATTTTATTTTTATCGGAAAAAACAAGAAAATTTATTTGGAATAGATTGAGAGGTGAACGAGGTCTTTTTGAATTAATTTTCTCGCAACGTGTTAGCTTCTAAATATATCTCAACGTGTTGAACTTCAATGTTTGATTGAGTCACTTATAATTCGGCTTAAAAAATTTCTCGCGTGACAGAAGCAGTTTTATACATACATATTTTTTTTTTTACGGTAAACAACTTTATTCCGTGAAATAAGTTTTCATCAGCGGAAAATGAAAAAAAAACAAACAATTTTAAAGCTATCCAGATGTCACGAAGGCACATTCGCGCGCAAAACTTTGATATCAACGTGTTAAATTATATATACGCTTGAGATTTGTGTCCAGAAGTTATATACGCGCGAACTCTTGCGAACGCGCGGACGCACACGAGTGAGCATCATATTTGTATAATATAGCTTTAACGCTTTCACCGTTAGTTGAAGTCTAGATAGCGTCAATTTTCGCTCTACTACTTTGATTTCTCATTAAAACTTTGATCGGGAGACGTTCGTTTATTAACCTGTTTCTTAGATTCCCGTCCTTTTGAAAATTATATATAACGATGGGATATATAATGCAGAAGATACCAGAAATCTCTCTCATTAAAACTCGCGAGGGGTAAAAATGTCAATCAACCGAAATATTATAACCGCTGTATGTACGTGTGTGTGTGTGTGTGTGTGTGTGTGTGTGTTGTGCAGGGGAGGTCGATCGAACGATTAATTAAAATTCAAACGAGCGCTCTCGCGCGCAAATTGCCGCACCCTTAAAGCATATGCACGTTTCTCGAGCATTAAACGCTTTTACATCTCGAGCACGTGCATATTATATGCATTCGTATACGAAATTGCGACCGATTGTATGCGCAGCTTCTTTTTTTTTTTTTAACAATTATAACAGTTGGCGTTCGATGAATATCGAACATATAGAGATTTCCATTCGACGACGAATATGTATCGAACGCGATAGCGGACACCGACTCAATTAGAATGCGTCGAGCGCGTCGTGATCGCTTTAATTAGAGTTAATTCCTACGCGCGCGCGCACGTGTGACGGATTTCGCGCGCACCGGAATAAAAAAATCTATCGCCGAACGAGTTTTGATTTTTATTTTTTTGTTGGATGAATAAATCCATTGGAAGCTATTTTGTTTATCGATATGTATAACTAAGCGTCGAAGAGAAACAGCAAGCAAATCAATAAATCGGACAATGTTGTCGCGCGATCATCATCATCATCGATTGAACGAGCGAATGGAATCAATGACACTGACTTCTGCGAATCGCTTGCTATAGCCGCGAAGTATATAACGCATCGCGAGATCGCGATGACAATAATAGTCGCCGAAGCAGCTCAACTCTCGTCAATCAGAGAAATCGTC
Organism: Galeopsomyia nigrocyanea; assembly: GCA_035047105.1. Taxonomy (NCBI): domain Eukaryota; kingdom Metazoa; phylum Arthropoda; class Insecta; order Hymenoptera; family Eulophidae; genus Galeopsomyia; species Galeopsomyia nigrocyanea. Next base: position 15,234,785 of record JAWWMK010000008.1, on the reverse strand, counting down.
GGGTGTATAACACATACATACACACATGAGAGTGGGCAATTGCGTAACGTCACTTGAGCGCCTGCCTGCCTGGTTGGTTGGTTGCCGGTAGGAAGCCGCTGCTTAAATTTGCAAACTACTTAATAGCTTATATACGAGGACACGCGTAATATATATATTATACCCATGCTCGCCGATATATCCATTGGGAGAAACTGACGAAAAAAAAATTTTTTTTTTTTAGCGAACCGGTTTGCTAACTGCTTTCGACGATTATTGATACTGGATTTCGCGAGATTTTGCGATTTTCTCAACATAATGAATTTCTACTATCAATCTCGTGCTCAATTTTGTACTTGATGGATATAATTTTGCTTTTATTATCGGCTGGCTTCGCTTTAATAACATCAATCATATCTACGCTGAATTGTGTTTATTGTTTACTGGCAATCAAGTTTTATTTGCTCGAATTTTTTTTTCTTTTTTGAATTGTTGGCAAACAGTAGTGCTATTGAATTTTGTTTTAATGCTTTATTGTGCAGCTGTTACGTCGTAAAGTGAAATAATTTTCGAAAGAAATACAACAAAACTGACGCAGTGTATAAGAGTCAAAAAGATTGAGACAAAGTGACAAACTAATCCCGCGGATTAATCAATCCGCATTGCATCCATTAAAAAAAAAAGAAGAAGAAGAAGAAACGTTTGAAAGAATTCGCAGTCATTGTACCTCGTTGTACGCTTTAGCATTTGCTGCTCGCTCTTATGCTCTGCGCGCGCGCGTGCGAAATTAACTAATAAAGTATATAACAATGTCGGTGTATGCATATATATGCGAGATTGCTCGTGTTACTCGTGCCGCAAGATCATAACTGATGACACGACCGAAACGCGCGAGCTTGAGATTAAGCCAAAGGAAATTTTCGACGATTTTACGACACCCTTTTTTTTATCACTCTTCTTTTTTTTTTTGAAAGAATGTATTATATTCGACGAGAGCGAAGATAATGAGGTAGTTAGTATAAGGTCAGTGTCGTTTAGTTTTCTTTTCCTCTTCGAGAGTAGATGCACTTCTCTCTCGTGTTTTTACGACGTTCGCGTTTAATTTTATCTTCAGCGCCAAATGAATGTTTAGCGCGGAAATGATCTTTGGAATTTTAAACGTTTCCTGGCTCTTAACAAGCATTCACTCTCTTTTTTTTTCTTTTCTTCCTGCGTCGCGCCGAGTGAAATCCAATATCACTGTCCCGCGTGTAAGGGGTATAATTTAATTTAATTTTTTCAAACTTGACATTACTCGAAATTCTCACTCGCGAATCCTTCGCCTTGTAAATTCAACCTTCATCGAGTTCAAGAATCACGCTTTCGAAATTTTAATTAAAACACTACGCGAGCTTGGCAATCGCGCGCATGCACCACGCGAGGCGAGCTTGTAAAAGCGTTTTTATGCGCGAGCGTGCTTTTTTTAATGGCGGAGAGACCTTCCAGTCGTCTCAATATGATTTTAGAACGGGAAATAAAAATCTCTCTCTTCGATGCTGTATAGGTATTTTCCTCTTTAGTATTTTTTACTACGTGCTCGACGAAGTTAAAAGACGTGGTTTTGATATCGACGATATATACTCGTACGTGGATTAAAGCTTCGCTTTTTATTTCGCTCATATTCGAAGAGGAATAATATTGCCACTTGACCTGAATATATATAAAAACACAAATGGCTGCGGTGATTAATTTTTCCTGAAAGATAACGAAAAAACGAAATATATATTTTTTTACATGCTCGTTCACAATGTTCATATTACTTTTGAAGCTCGATGAAAATGTTTTTGCAAAATAGTCTTGGAACCGTACAAACGATGCAGCCGTTAAATAGAAAATGTCTTTCTTTCTCGCGCGTATATCGACGTTTTATAGTTTTATTGCGCGCGAGCGCCGTATAGCCGCGATTTCCCGCGCATTGTCTCGTTAAAAAAAGAAACGATTGCGCAATATCGATCGCGAACCGACTTTCCAAGTCCCTCATTACTTACCGTGCCGAACGAATAATTCATCGCTCTCCGCTACAATGCAACATCGCGTAATCGTCATGGGTATTCGACGAACCTTTTTTTTTATCTCTTCGACGTGCGAAATATGCGCGCTTTCTTTTATGCACGATTTGTGTCAAATGACGAAGAATAAATTCGTGATACCGCATACATTTTTGATTGAAGTTTTTTAAGCTTGGCGATTCATAATTGGTGGCAATTTTTGTTCATTAGCGACAAATAGCTGTTAGAATCGCACTTTCGATACAATGAAAAAAACATGTAACAATATAATGGACGTTACTTAATGAAAATTCATCGCATAATGAACAGCAAAAAATAAAAGCGAACGAGGAAAAAATATAGCATCGCAATTAGTGTCAACATATTTTCAATTCCGCCACATTCCACGTCGCTCAAATTGACATCCGCGTAACGTTATTAAAATATTCAGCGGCGGCGCAGTATATCGCGCGCGTATAAATCGTCGACGCGAACGAGCGAAAAGAAAGAAGAAAAAAAAAGTGGCAACGGTTTTTCGTCTTTTGCCCGCGAGCGATCTAATTGTTCCGTCGCGTGCTTTTATGAAAAATCTGCTTTCGACGACGGCGGAAGAGGAGAGAGAGAGAAAAAAAAAAGACTTCGCGACTTTGCGCTTTGATCAGCACTGAGGGTTTTAAAGCTCTAAAAGCTTCTGTACTTCGTGTGAGTTTTAGGTTATATTAATGGCTTTGGCAAATGTGGGATTCTTCTTTTTTTTTTTGTTGTTGTCAAAGTTAATTGACGGCGAAAAGACACTTTTTATACTTTGACTATTTTCTAACTCTGTTGAAACTTAATTTTATTCTGCCTTAACTAGCCATAGGTGAAATGTATTTATGTACCCCTTTTAAAAATTATACTTTCTGCCTTCATTCGCAGGGAAGCCATTTTTGTATTCTAAAACAGAAATTAAGTCAAATTAGTGCTTTAATCAATTGCCTCAACAGACACTAATTTTACAACTTTTAAGCAGCTTAGTTTCGGTAGCCCACTCAAGGCATTCAACTAATTATCCCAACTAATTAGAAAATCATCCTATTTCGCTCTTCTGCATCCTTCCTCTTCAAAAACAATCAATTTTCATCGCGTTTCAAAAAGCAATCCAAAAAAAATCTCCCCTATAAATCACGAATCAAAAATAGAATAAAAAAAAAGAAAAGAGCCAAAAAATCGACGTTTAAAACACGACAGAGACGAATTCGCTCGCGAAAGCAAGGCGGTGCGATGTCATCGATCGAAGAAAGCGCACGACTACTACGGCCCACTTGGCGTCGGGCCGTGCACACTCCGTATAATCGCGGCCGCTTTTATATCGTACGTTGCACATATCATGCGAATCCATCAATCGACTACACGCGGCGGCGGCGCGAGAATACCTCCTCTATATGGTTTAACGTCTGTAACGACACCGTGCGCACACACCGAGTTAAGTTCCGAGGTCGACGCGTGTTAATACACGTGCGAGCAGTTTAGTTTTGATGGCTTTTCGCGTCGTTATTAGTTTCATTGAAAGGAGATATTTTACTACAGCGGACTTCAATTATATCGTTCGAATACACACGAGTTGCTGTATTAGGTGGTTCGATGGTATTTAGGGAATTGAATGGTCGACCGTGACATTAGAAGCCGAGGCTATCTCCTGAGAACCCAGCCGAATCGAAATTTCTGTTCGGTTATAGCATCGCAATAGTGTGTGTGTATGTGTGTGTGTTATTCGGCTTTGATCCCCGTGGGAAGTCGATCGGCCGCCGAGGAGGAGGTATAATCCCCAAGGGAGGACTTGCCGCTGCTACTGCTGCTTCTACTGCACATGCGATCGCCGCCTGCATAAAACATTCTACTAGCCTTTTCTTTCGCCGGAAAAAGATGCTTTATAATGCTTTTCCGCGACCAAATTTTTTTTCTTTTTGCTTCCTTCTGGAGGAAGTGAATGGAGTGCTGTTTGATTTTTTCATGAATTACATTGTTCATGCGGCTCGATTCTTCGAGAATTCAACTATACATGGTTATATTTTTTTTCTTCGCTGCGAAGTAAGTTTTTTAATTGAATTTTGTCGCGTTCTTAATTGAAAATTGGATGAAAGGGGGGAAGTATGTTGGAGTAATAAAAATTTCATTAAATTTTTTCCATTAAGGAATTTCATTTTTGAAAATTTTCACGCTAAAAGATTGTAACGCGAGTTACGAGTATACTTGCTACGATGGTAGCGCGGAATAACGCTGGTATATAGTTCGCGGTATTGAAAACTCGCTGATTTACGAGAATCGAATATTTCATTAGCCGCGACCGATTGCACCCTTAATCGCTTTCGTCCAACTTCTCGATAACCATTTACTAGACATTCTTTTTTTTTCCTCTTCGTTGCTCTCTTCCAGCTCATTTACGACGGACTTCTTTAACATTCTATATAAAAAGTGGCATTATTACGCAAAAAAGTACACGCGTGAAAGATTCATTTTTGCGTGTTTTGAAAACTTTTCCAATTCACACGGCAACATCATCATCAGTCTCCGTCCTCTCATCGATCGATGGCTTCCTCGTCATTGGCATCATCCAAACTGTAAACTAACAACGCTCGACCTCGTTAAACCTCGAAACTCTACAGTAGCGTGTGATATTTCAGATCCTAATGCTGCGACGATTTAACCTATGAATAATACATTGTTTTTTTTTCTTCGAGGGCGACAGCGAAAATAGACGAGATTTTTTGTTTCATCTCGTTCGTTCTTCATTCGCGAAAACAAAATCTCCTCTTCTCATTGTTTTTAATTAAGAGTTTCCGAGCGAGTAGCACACCTGCGATCTATTGCTCTTTTCTGCTTGTTTTCGCGGGAGAGAGAGAGGCGAAACGTGCGCCAGCAGCGAGTCGAGTGGCATGTTTTTACGGATTGGCTTGCGGATTTTTATTTGTTTTTTTGGCTCTGACATTTTTCTAGATTATTGCAGAGAATTCTCAGCCTCGGGTGTATTTTTTCATTTTTTTTCCCAAAGTTGAATTAAGTTTTACATCATCGGTAAACTTGGCTTTTTAATTTTCTCCTTTTCATGAGAATTTTTTACAATTTTCTTTTAATGCAAGATTTACAATCCGTTCAATTAAACTTGTAGCTCGACTTAAATTGAAAAAGTTACATTTATTTATCTAGTTTGCAGGAAAAAGTTTATTAAAAAAGTTTACGACGAGATTTCGAAGAGAAAATCATTGAAACTCTCGAGGAAACTCTCATAAACTCAATTTAGCGCAAACATTCTCGAAAACTAATCGTCGATTGCGTTACCGTAAATTTTCGTAACGATTTTCTATTTCTCTATCTCGCACGCTGTGAATGCAAATATTACATGTACTGCGAAACTTCGTGTGCGCTGGCAGAAAAATAGGATTTCCTCGTGTGTCCCCTGCGGACGAACCTCTCCGAAAAACACAATCCCAGAGACCGCAAAGCCAAGTTTTGGCGAGTTTGGGGCAAAGCGTGTGCGACCGCAACGAGCGTCTATCTTTCTCTCTCTTTCTGGAAAAAAAGCGCGGGAAAAATTGCCAAGAGACGAGATATCTGCATCCGCGAGTTTCTGCTGGTGCAGCAAAAATAAAAAGCAAACGCGTTATCGGCTCACTTGTGGCTATCCTCCTCGCTCCGTTTTTTTTTTTTCGTCGACCGCCTATGAAATTTTATGCGAGTTCTTTATGAAGTCGCAAGATCTTTATGGCGGATTTCATTTCGGATGACTGTGCATGATGATTCTTCTTTTTCAATGGGTTATAATCGTGATTTTTCTTTTCAAAAATTCATTGCCGACAATTTTAATGAAAAATTTCACAATAAAATATAATTGTTAATAGATAGCGAAAATAGAAACGTAATTTAGGCCCCGAAAAGAAACAAATTTCAATTTGCAATCCTATTATAATACAGGACGAGCAAACGCTAACCAGATTTGTTACAAGCTCGTATCCATGAATCAACGGCTGAAACAATACCTATGCTACACTTGACAACAAGCCCCAATAACAATCGAGTTCTCTATCATTATTCTCCGTCCAGAGTGAGAGAGTGAGAGAGAGAGAGAGAGAGAGAGAGAGAGAGAGAGAGAGAGAGAGAGAGAGAGAGAGAGAGAGAGAGAAGCCGTTCTCGGCTAATTGGGAGGACGTTATAAATCTCACACTCGACGTTGGAAACGCGAGACGTATACAACAACACACTGCCGTTAATAACAGGAAGGCTTTGTATTTCTCTTTTTTTTACATGTGCGCAACAGCAAACTCTGTTTTTTCTCTCTCTCTCTCCCTGTTCTTCATGTACAATTTTTTTGTCGCCCCCGCGAGTACATAGTACGATCCTTTATTTTTTTTTTAAAGGGAGGCAAATAATAGTTTGAGATATGGATGAGGGAGGAGGAAGAGAAGCTAATTGCCAATGCGATGCATTAAACGCGCGAAGGAATATTACGATGGGAGAGCGGGTAAAGGGGGTGGGGGCAAGCATTTATGAAGCCGGAAGCACATTATCGGTCGGACAGTACGAGCGCGCGCTCACCGCGATAATTCCCTACGCGTTCCGATTTACGCCATCCGCGAGGATTCACTTTGCCATAGTCTGGATGACCCACTTTTCGAGGTTAATACACTTTTCGCTACGGGGGGACGGGGAATTTAAGCTACTGTTTCGTTCGGGTGTGGAAAAAGTGGAGATCGAAATGTTTTTGTGAGATTTGAATTGTTGACTTTTTTTTAGGAATATAATGAGGGATTTTCTAAGTAAGAAAAACGTTTTTAGTTTCAGTTCATTCTTGGTGAAGTTATTTGAATTTCGATACGTAAGGTCTTCATTTGATTTTGAAATTGAGATCTGTTCGAGAACGTAATTATTTTACAGTTATTCCGGGTACCTTCTGGAATAACCTTCGACTTTATTATTTCATCTCATTGGAAATCACTTTTTCAGAATGATCGATCGACTTGGCGCTGAATTCGCCTCATGAAATACCAATTTAGCCCGAAGATAACGTCGAAAGTTCAACTTTGAATGAAATTTTAATGATTGCTTCGAGAATCTTCTCGATTAATTCTGTATAATGACGACACGAACGTTATATTACGCAAAGACGAAAAACGAAGGTAAACTATAGCGAACGAGTTTTCTAATCGACGTAACAATCATTCACGTGGACGAGTGGTATTTGAGCATAGCCGACGAGTAGAGGAACCCTATCAAAGTCAATACAAACAGACAAGAGGTGTCTTGTGCTCGAACTATTAAGGAGGCAAGTTTCGCGCGGCGATGAGCAATTAATGAGGACAAGCAGCTCCTTCGATACACTGTATAACGTCAAAGCGCCGTGCGCACGCGCCTGCAAGCAGCAAAAACTTTTGACAGCCTCGACTCTCCAACGTTCGGCTGCTGCTTGCTTCCGAATCTCCAACTTTTGCGTGAATTTCTCATTATATTGCGCTCAAGCTTTGAACTTTGCTGAATGGCTTTTTGTTGCAGTTTTTTGAAAAAACGTTTTCAGTCTTTACCATTTGAATGGATCGTTATTGTTGGCGAACGGGGAATATTTGCGCAGCGCGAACAAAGCCATTCAGAGAATCGTTATTGTTAGCGGCAATTATATATTTTCCAAAAGTATGGGAGAACTATTTCGAAACTGTAAGTGTATCAATTAAAAACTGTTTAACAGTCGACAGTATTTTTTTTTGTTAACTTTGATGGAAATTGCGAGTAATAATCGAGTTTGTTAAGTTTGAGAGGTCAATCAAGTTGAAGTGTACCTCAATTACGACAAAACTTTGTATTTCGATGTTTAATCAAGTTAAGTTTGTAGCATCCTCGATTGTAAATGCGTTACAGTTCGAAGTGAATTGGGCATCGATCGCAAGCTAAAAGGAATTGGATACACTTTGAGAGCAGTTGACTGACAAACTCCTCGAAGATTACGCGTTTAATCAACTGCTCTAACGCGAAACACCTTGAAATTGATAGCTAATCCGTCGACGAGTGAAGTAAATGAGAAAATGTGAATAAAAAAAAAAATCGAAAAGTTAAAGACGAACATTTGCATAATCGAAACGCGCAATATCCGTGGAAGATCGAGGAACGGAACAATCGAGCTCGTAATTAAACGCGCGAGGAAATTGTAGGACGATTTTGCTGGTATAGCGGTGCGACGCAGAGCGCGCCGTGTGTCAAGATTTCGAGCTCCCCAGAGGGATAATAGTATCGGATTAGAGCTACGATTGGGACGGCGATCCGTCAGCATAAATTGTGGAGTAAGCGGCAATTCGCTTCTCGCAAGGCTGCGGCACGATTAAGCGCCGAGTGTGCTCTCGCGAGAAACCGACTGACGTTGCGGATTTTCTTTGTGCCGTCACGTGTGTGTATGTATGTGTGTGTGTGTGTACGTGTACGTGTGAATTCAAAGCTGACGAGCTTTTTCTCTCTCTCTCACGGTAAAAGGGATTCACTACGGTTACACTGACGTTTTGCATGCGAATGTTTCTGTACGAGATACTCGCGCTGGGAAATGATTAATGGTCGGCATGTTTCCCAGTATATTGACTTGTACTACTGACATTTTTTTTCTTCTTTAAGACACGCGTATCATTTTTTTATTCTAGTTTTTGTACTTTGTTTTTTGATAATGAATAATCCATCAGAAAAGAAAAATCGATTTTTCTCTAATAAAAAATTGCAAATATAAAATCCAATTTCAAGTACTTTGCGCGAGCAAACGGCTTCGCCAATCTCATCTTCTTCCCATCAAATCTCGAGAATCATTCACTTCAAAGTTTTATCTTCCGAAGAGCTCGAATCTCGCTTTAAAGGTGAAAAATAAAGTAGAATTGATCGACGGCAACTTTTCTGAAAAATACAGTTACCAAAGCTCGAGAACACTTAACTTTTCAATAATAGAAAAAAGCGAACGTAATATGCAAATAGTCCATCGTAAAAAAATTAGATTCGATTAACTGAAAACATTCTCGAACGACTACAAGTTATACTCCCCTAATTCCATCACAATAAAGCGTATATAATCTACTCAGTCACAAATTATATCATCAGAGCAAGCATAGCAGTAAGTAAATAAAGGGAGTTTAGATGGGTAAATCCAGCAGCGGTTATTATACGCTTTGCGCTTATAATGGAGGATTTTGGAGCCGCGTGTTTATCCTTTGGCGAGGAGGAGATTGTCGATGTGACGCGCGCAGCCCAAAGTGGGTGAAACGGTCAGCCTTTACTCGCGAGCGATGAGAGCGCTAGGGGGGATCACGTCTCGTCTTAGCGGGGCTTTAATTCTCGCTTCGACCGTCGCGTTGGTGAGCCCAATTAAGCCGCTACGTGAGGAACTTTCACGGCGTTTATATGCCACCGCGAGCTGAGCGTCAAATAATTACATACTTTGCCGGATTATACGACGGAACGAAATTTACTCATCTTCTCTGTTTGTGATGATAAAATTATTTTTGGAATGAGCCTATGTTTCTGTTCATGTGAGTGTGCTATCATTTATCCTTGTGAAGCTCAACGGTTGTTTGTCTATTCAACGATGTCGAGAAATTTTCAATTTGAAATTTGAATATATCAGGCAGTTGAATTGACAATAACTCGTCACAAAACAAATTTTAATAGGCAGCTACGCTATTGGGAGAGTAATTCCATCAGCGTGAATCAGTCTGTTAACGTTTCATTTCTCTATTGGAATCTGATTGTATCTCCATTAGGCAGCCCAAAATTAAACTGTAATATCACAAAGCAAGTGTCAATAGGCATCGCATCCGTCATGAGAAAAAGTCATCAATTTGGGATTCAAATTGATCGAAATATTCTGATGAAACGTTGAAAGGGTGTTCGGAAATGTTATTGATTAACAATAATGTTAGAAAGCAAGTACTAACACACGGCCATTGTTGGAGTTAGCACGAAATTCAAACCAAATATTCGGTCCACGTTTAATTTCTCTTTTAATTCTTTGACATAGTGGTCTAACAAAGCAAGATCTAATTAATAAACATACATTGCTAGGGGTAAGTCGTTCGCGAGGAATTCAAATTAATTGAAATATTCCGACAATCCTTCGATTTATCAAACGTGTTTATCTGTGTCTGCTCAATTAAATTATGAATTTTAACAAAGAACCGTCCGTCGAGAAGCATCTCCGTGAAAACGCGCTTTGCCGATGCAAAATATCAAATATCTAATATATTCGAGCAATATCGTGTCTCAATAATCAAGACTTCGATAAATTCCTCTTCGCTCATCTTTCACCTTTGAAAATCTCATATTCACTATCGTCTCCAGGAGATCGCAGCACTCGACCAAAAAATCCAAGTATACAACACAAAGTGAATCGGAAAAGAGAGTCTCGTAATTCATTGCACGGAGGAGCAATTGCTCGAATCTAATTAAAAGTCCATGCTGGAGAGAGACGAGTCGTTAATTCGCTCGGTCGAAAAGGGAGGATATATATATCTAAAGGAGCAAAAGGGGGGGGGAGGGGTGAGTGGGTTAGTCGATATATCGAACTTTGCAAACAGTAAACTTCGTTATGAAATTCCACTTGGTTAATTTTATCGCGCTGCTCTACTGACCAGAGTGCAAGCCGCGTGATAATGTCCCTGGCACTGGCCTCGCTATCAATTCGATTATCGGCTTTACTCTTCTCTCTCGCCGCGGCCCGACTGAATTTAAGATCGGCTATTTTTCGCTATTAACCCCCCACGACTTTTCTGCCTTTTTATCGAGAGATATAGACACTCGGCTATCTCCAGTTTGTCGACTACTTTCATTGATCAATTTCACTTCGCGCGCACTCTCCTCGATATCTTAAGTGATGTATAGTACAGCTCTGGCGTCCTGAACAAAATTAGCCTCTCTCTCGTAAGTTCGATATTCTCGTGCTACGAACTGGATACAACTTTCTCTTTCCTTTTTTTATGAACAAAGTTCTATTCTCTCGGAATTTTATTATCCTCGCGAATACTTTTTTTTTGTTTCATTCTCGTTCCAAACTTCGTTACGACAGCGGCATATTTTTATTTGTTATTTACGAGAGAAGAATTTCCGCGTAATTTATTTACGGGATATCAATTTTCAATATGAGTTTCATTTCAGTTGAGTGCGATAATCGTGAATTATCGACGGTATAGAACGAAGGTGTGTAATTTGATGGAGTAATTCAATTAGGGATTGATAATCAGTAACGTGCGTATCACGCTCGTTCCGTTTGAACCCTTGAATAGCCTCAAAGGTTGAATCCAGCGCTGCGTTGTGATTATGGAGCTGTTTGTATAATTAATCAACGAGTGATTATATGCTTCCAAACCATGCAGCATCTCATTTAATCCTTGTGTAGTAGCAATCAATTTCGAAATTAATTATACCATCGAAACTATTATTTCATTGAATGAAAAAAAAATAATTGAATCTTTATTATGTAGTTTAATGGTACTCGCAAGTTTCGCCAAGAGGAGTATATAACGATGTGATTTATTGTTGCAGGTGCGATTTTTACCGAAGACCAGAAGGACAGTCCATCGGAGTTGGCTTTCAAGTACGCCGTCTACAAGATCAACAAGGAGAAGGTTCTCTTACCCAACACCACGATGGTCTACGATATCCAGTACGTGCCTAAAGACGACTCGTTTCGAACGTCGAAAAAAGGTCAGTTCGTGCGACAGAGTGCCGCGGAGTACATTGACCTAGAATCTATTCAATGAATCTCGCGCTTTTTTTCCAGCGAAGTCAGCGAATTATACTTTCGAGGCCTGATTTTATTTGTGAGAAAATTTTATTTTTTTTTTTATTGAAAAATGTTATTAAAAAATTTTTTTTCAACACATATCAGAACGTATCTGTCAAAATGAATAAAAGAAAAACATGTTATTCAACTTTCGAAAAAAAAATAGAGTATCTATGACAGAAATCTCACCTGTTAAAAAAATTGATACTCGAGCGCGCGCACATCGAACACGAGGTTATTTTTGTCAGTCTTCCCTCGTAAATAAAAAAAAGAAAAAGTTGCGCGCGAGCAATAGCAAAGTTGGCGTATACGTACGGAAGAAGAAGCCACACGGAAGCACATCTCCGTCGCGATAACCAAAGTTCAAGTTGCTTTCGCTAAGAGAGAGCAAGAGAGAGAGAGAGAGAGAGAGAGAGAGAGAGAGAGAGAGAGAGAGAGAGGCTACATGATCCCTACTAATGAGTCTCTTGCAGTACGCGTTTAATCAATGGAAACTCATCTGCTACTCTTCCTCTCTCCCAATTGACACACATCCCACTTGTGGTGGTCGTCGACGTCGTAGTCGTCTGAGTGAGAGACGAAAAAAAAAATTTTTCTCTAACGAAGCGAGTGGTTGTCGTATCGTGTACGTGACCCATTGTTTCGCTCGCGAGAATCGTTTAGCACTCGACGAGAGGGAGACAGCTATATAGAGTCCGCTCGCGAGTTGTCGATAAAGCATGAAGCCACTCTTTTGCCGGCTTCGATCTGATACAGACGACAAGCTTGCTTACTTGCTTACTTGCTTGCTGTGGCCACTCGACACGGGGACGAAGGTAAAAAAAAATAGGAATATAAAATCAGGTTAAAACTTTTCACCTCTTCGATCAATTTTAGTCTTCTGCCGCGAGCTTCTATTTATACAAAACTGCTTACGGCTAACATTTCGGCTTGCTGTTGTTATTAATGTGCATGTTTGTCCTATCCGAGCTGAATCGATCATCGTATACAATTATAATGATAATTCGCGAGTATTGCTGAAAGGGCGAATATAATCGTATTTGCATGGAATTTCAATATCGCGAGCGTGCATAATGGGAGTTTCCATTGGCTGATTGAACGTATTTGCTGAAGCTAATGATCAAGAAGATCCGCGCTGTTTACCGCGCGAATGCACTTTTTTTTCAATCAAGATAATTGATCCGCGCAAAGTGGAAGGAAATATTTGATCAAGGATAATGTATTACGCGCGCATTGATAACACGAACGGAAGATTCAACTTTTACGAAAAAAAAGTATGCGAGAGTTGTAAAAGTATCTCGCATGAATTCTTAATGCGACTGGCTCTCGATTTGCATCTCTATTTTTCGCGACGAGGTGCATAATGCATTAGACTGGCGCGCATCGGTCGATTTTTTTTTTCGCGTGTGTATACGAGTGTCGCGTAAATAGAGAGGATGCACCGAGGCAAAAAATAATCTTTATTTACTTTCTTGTAATGTTCCTTCGAAATTTCGTGTTTCAAGATAATGTTAAAATTTTTATTTTTTTTTTCAGTTCTATTGTAATTTTGGAGCTTGGACAATACTATTATGACGCGGAAATATTTTTTTTTCATTCAGTTATGTGCCAAAATTTTTTGATTATTTCATCAAAATCCATCAAAGCTTTTAAGCCCGGCGGATACACAACGACTCTTTCATTCTGTTTGAACAGAATGGCGTCTCGTTGGAAATTTTTTTTTTCTAAATATTTTTGAAGCTTTTCGAATTCTCATTCCCACTGTCGCTGTTCTTATTGAGTTCTATTAATCTCGATTTTAACAGGACTCCGATATAAGAAGTATTAAAAATTGAAATAACGTTAAAATATCAAATTCTCACTGCACAATCAAATAAACCATCTGATCCGCCACATGAACTTACTAATCAACAAAATTTCGTGATTTTACAACTAGCCAAACTACTATCAAATTCTCAAAACAGTATCCTTAGCCCCATAACCACGGGAGCAAACTCTGGTTAACCCCCGCGAGCAGCAACAACAGCATCGAAATTGCAATTCACGCCAGCGACGGTTTTACAACCGTATCACATTCGGCCGTAACCCTGGCGATATTAAATCTCCTCTATATATACACGACTACGTCTACGTCTACGACGAGGTCGACGGTTGGCGCGGGCATACATTTTTTTACCCCCCGCGACTGCGATAATCGAGTACACTTTATGGCGCGTATGATAAAACAAAAGCGAGCGCTCGCCCGGCAAGTAGTAAAAGTCAATATGAGTCGAGGCGCGTGCTGGAAAGAAGAGAGCATCGATCGCGCGCGCGCGCGCCGGACAAAATTGAATTCGCCCGCGCGACTTTGTTAAAGGGCCGATGCCACGTGACGAGAATACTCGAGTTTTCTTATTTATTTTTTTTTCTATACGCTTTGATCGAGAGAGAGAGAGAGAGAAAAAGAGATGTGATATGCGAGGAAATCCATAATTCCGTTGGAATAATAAAGTTTGTCGTGTATATTTATATGACGCATTTTTTTCTTTGGGTTTGCTCTTCGATTCTTCGAGGACAATGATGTTTTTCCGATAAAACCTTACATTTTGACGTATTCGTATGCATGGCTTTTGGCTTTGATCGTGTCACCTATAGAAATCATCCTAAAGATATATAAAGAAATCTCGCTATGTTTATAAAACAGCAAAATCTGTAATACGAGAGATAGCGAAAATATGATAAATCTAGTAGGGAAAGTCTTTCATTGGATAACAAAAAAAAAAATTCAAAACTCGAAAAACTCGCACGGGTATACACGAGATCGAAAAAATTCAAATGCATTCACGTCAAAATATCGCGTAGGTACGCCCTGTTTCGTACGAATGTAAAAAAAAAAAAATAAAAGAAAGAAAAGTAGCGAAACTTTGTATCGAACCATTGTTCAACAAAACTTTCAATTTACTATTCTGATTTCGTCAAGCGCGTTTTTTTCTCTCTCTTTCTTTTACAAGCAGCAGCTGGCAGACGGGAAAAACTGAAGTGTATCCGAGAGAGAAAAAGTCTTGCATCGCGCAAAGAAATATACGTGACTCGCGTGGTAGGAATAAAACCGCAGCACATTCGATAGAAAAATCAAGACCGTATTCTTCATCGAGAGAAAAAGAGAAAAAGAGAGAGAGAGAGATGAAACGCAATTGCAAGGAGCAGCAGCTAATCCAATGAATCATTAAGTGTAATCAAAATTCCAGCGCGGAAGTGCAAAAGACGGTATATATCTGTAGCTATATAGCTTGCCCGAGATTGTTAAACTTTAGCAATGCGTCTCAAGTTGGAAAGATCCGCCCCACAAATCTGCATGATACTCGTCCTGGCATAAGACTCTCTCTCTCTCTCTCTCTCTCTCTCTCTCTCTCTCTCTTTCGCTCTCTCGACTATTCGTTTTCATCTCAGTGGCGGCAGGGCGGCGACCATCTATTACAGCCCTATATATAGTTTGAGGTCAGCGGGAAATTGTCGACGATACGCGAATAGAAGAGTAGCTTTCGAGCGATCAGTCCTCGTCCGCCCGCCACTGATAACAACCCCATATAACCTCTTCTTCTTCTTCTTCTTCTTCTTCTTCTTCTTCCTTTTTCGTGTGTATGTGTGTGCAGGGATGTATCAATTTCCGTTGCACGAGACGCGAATATAATCGAGTTACTCGCTGTCGCATTAGTTCCCAGTCACTTTGCTCGATTTTTCAGGCTCCGCCGGAGAGAAAGAGGGAGAGACAGTAGCGCGCGAGCAATTTAGGACAGTCGCTGAGCGCGACTGGAATAAAAGCCGAATTATTTGTGTCGTCGTTATACTTATACTCTATTTTTAACAGGACAAAGAGCGAGGATGAGCCTGAATTTAAGAGAGTTCACTTCGTTAGTTTTTTAGTCAAATGTGCATTTGCTTTACGTTATCTTTTTTTTTGTTGTGACGGTTGATGACTTTGTCGCGCGAAAAAGCTATTATGTTTTTTTTCGAATTGGAAAATAATCATTGGAAATTGAAGCGTTCGTTATTTTTATTTTGACGATTGATAGAATGGTAAATTGAAAAATGGAAATGCCGGGTATTTGAAAAAAAAAGTCTAGACAGTTTCCACAAAAATTCGAAAGTATAAATACGAAAAAATAACTGTATTATTCGATATTTACACAACCTGATGGAAGTACT
This sequence comes from Galeopsomyia nigrocyanea, assembly GCA_035047105.1. Taxonomy (NCBI): domain Eukaryota; kingdom Metazoa; phylum Arthropoda; class Insecta; order Hymenoptera; family Eulophidae; genus Galeopsomyia; species Galeopsomyia nigrocyanea. Next base: position 15,218,819 of record JAWWMK010000008.1, on the reverse strand, counting down.
ATTATGAAATCACAAATTGGCATATATATTTCAAACGTAAAACTCTCAATGCAAAAATGAAAAGAAGATGAAAAAAAATGTCCTTGCTCGTTAGCTGAAATGGCGCTCGCGTCAAAAGGATTATTTACAAAGAGCGAAGCAACACAAAAGCTTAAAAAAAGAAAAAAAGATTTATTACATCCATCAAGGTCCTAAATTATGATGTCGTATGAAAAAACTTTTTGTCCGACAAAAAAAAATCTACGCGCGTAATCCGAGCTTTTTACGTTCATTAAATAAATCAGATACGAACCAGCACAATCGTCATTAAAATTAATATTAAAATCTCTGTTCACAGCCTGCAAGCAAATGTCACGCTCGGTGCAAGGAATCTTCGGTCCAGCAGATCCACTGCTGGGCGCCCACGTGCAGAGTATCTGCGAAGCCTTGGACGTGCCGCACTTGGAGGCACGTGTCGACTTCGAGCCGAGCTTCAAAGAGTTCAGTATCAATCTTTATCCGGCGCAAGATCACCTGAATCGAGCCTTTCGCGACCTCATGTCTTTTCTCAACTGGACCAAGGTCGCTATCATCTACGAGGAGGACTACGGTGAGAAAGCGGGAGACAGACAAATTGAAAGTCGAAAAGACAGAGCGAGAGAACGAAAATAAAAAAAAAAAGAGACTGAGAAAAGAAGGTGGGAGATGATCGTCGCGAAATGGGAACGTCAAAGTGTCAACTCCAGCTGCTGCGTGGAGTTTGACTTTCGTTCTATCTCGTTATCCGTTCTCGCCTCGCTACCCTGCAGCTTTTTTTTTTCTCCCTCTCTCATTCAAAACCTCTCCTATGTAATATACATATATATAGTGTCGATTGTGCAGTAGCTCCGGATCTCGTTATCTTTTCCTCGCGCTTCAATCACACTACCCCGACTCTCTTTCTCTCTCTCTCTTTTTTTTTCGAAAGAACGCTTTAACTCTATAACGCTTCGTCTATTGTTACAGCGATTTAATTTGGACTGTATCGATAGTTCTCTCGCGAGATGTGTCGATTCGACATTCGCGTCGACAGTTTTTCGAAAAATCCAGAGCGAGTGGGCTTTTATTTGGAAATAAAATAGAGTATGGCTAGTGAAATGTTTTTGTCTAACGCTTCAATTTTCCAATCTCTTCAATTCCACACTAATTGTCCAATCGATTTTTCGTCCTCGTCAGAGACACAAATATAAAGCACTCAACTTCTATATTGTTATCCGTCAATTTATTACTCGTGTCGACAGCCAACTTCATTATCCAACGAACTATGCAATAACGAAAAGCTCGCTGTGACGCAATACTCCTTCGTCTTTCTGGTTTGAAATTTCAACGGACTAATTAACGATAACGATGTCAGTCTAACAAAAGAGAAGATGTTGAATACAAGCAGAAGGAAACAAAGAGTAGCAGAGAATTCCAAGACTTGGAGTAGTAGTAGTAGTTAGTAGTAGCCCCTGTAAAATGATTAAACCTCAGCCAGGAAAACAAGTCGCAAAGATCGTTTACAGAATAGCAGGCTGCAAGTATATACATGTATACTCTCGGTAGTCGAGAGAGTAGCGCAGTTAATTGAAGCTTGCAGGCGAGAAATCCTCGTCGGCGGAAAAGCCGATTAGATAAGCAAAGTGCGCTCGGCAAAGTAGAGAGAGAAAAGGAGAAAACAAGCTGATAGTTTTAGGGTCTCATTTCCCTTTAGCGTGGTGCGTCAGTCACCGCGCTCTGATGAATTCAGAGTCGGAGAGAATTCGCTGTCGAAAAGACAGACGTGGAAACAATGAGGTGTAAGGAGGGAGACAGCGCAATGTCGCAAGCTCGAAGATTGAACGAAAATGGAAGTCTCAAGTTTGTTTTTTTTTCTTCTTTTTTTTTTCTTTCCTTCGCGATCGAATTTTATGGAGACTTCTCCTTTTTTTTTTTGTTGGTTTAACTAACCGGCAAAAACTTTCACGCACTAGGCTTAATGAATTTTTCCCTTCCCATAGAGAGGGAGTTTGCTCTCTGGTCTATCTAAACTTTTTCGACTCCCGCGAGCGAGTGAACGAGTTGCTTTAATTACCGCGGGAGGGGCGGGGGCAAATGTCTTCCAGCGTCGGCGGCGAATTTAGAAAGCTTAGAGTAGTTTTTGATATAATAAAAGCTTCATTTTCGCACTAACGAGCTTAAGATTACATCGAAGTTCGCCCACCGCATGAATTTTTTTTTCGTTCTTTGTTTTATAAGAAGAATCGAGGCGCCGCCGCGAATTACTCCCTTCTATAAGTTTTGACTCTCTAACTTTCCGAAGATGAAGTCTTCAAAGTAAGTAAGTTCCACGAGAGATTTTTCTCTTTTATTTATTCATCAAAAGGCATTGCGAAGAATTTTGATGAACTCCGTGGGAAGCGTTGCGGTCAGTTACTCCTTTTGTAGGTCGATCGCGGAAGTAATGGTTTGTGGAGTTACAAAGAGCCAAGCTCTTTTGAAAAAATAATTTCTTTTAGACCGTCGAGCGAGATTTTGTTCTTCGAGTGCTCTTTGCAGATTTCTCATTCGCAAAAACAAAAAAAAAAACTTTTCTTTACAGGGCTGTTCAAACTGCAAGATTTAGTGAAATCGCCGCCTTCGCCGAAAACGGAGATGTATATTCGCCAGGCTGGTCCTGGCTCGTATAGACAAATACTTAATGAAGTTCGACACAAAGAAATTTACAAACTCATCATTGATACGGATCCCATGTACATGCAACAATTCTTTAGAGCAGTAAGTTCTCGTCGACTATTCGCAATTGAAATTCTGCCGTTCTGATGATGTGAAAATAAAAAGTTTTTACACGTTTTACAAAATTCAATTAAAACGCAGCTTTTAATTAAACTGCATGTCATCGCGATGAGATGTAATACTCAATATTCCGTCACGAATTCATTAAAATTATTGCGTTAAAATAATCAGAACGTCAGAAGTACACAATTATTTTTTTTTTAAATAAATATTAATCCTACACGTTCCATCCAGATATTGCAACTACAAATGAATGATTATAGATATCACTATATGTTCACAAGTTTCGTGAGTAAAATATTTTCAAGCACAAAAGAAAAGTTAAAAAAAAATAATAATAATGACCGATCGTAATTTCCAGGACATTGAAACGTTCGATCTGGAAGACTTCAAATACAATAGCGTAAACATGACTGCCTTCCGGTTAGTTGATCTGGACGAGGCAACGGTGGCGGACACGCTCAAGCACATGGAACGTTTCCAACCGATCGGCCACACTATTCTCAACAGATCTGGAATCATACAGGTTTATTCGCGCGTGACACTTTAATCCTTTCCTATTTCCTCCAGTCTCTCTTTTTCAAAAAAAAAATCCATATTTTTTTTGTTTGTAAAACTGGCAACGTACTGTTTGCAGGCGGAGCCGGCATTGGTGTACGATAGCGTGCAGGTGTTCGCGCATGGCTTGGCAGCGTTGGACCGTAGTCACGTGCTTAGACCTGCCAATCTGTCGTGCGATAGGGAGGAACCCTGGGACGATGGCCTGTCGTTATACAACTATATCAATTCGGTGAGTACGGATATCGCGATGCTGACAAAAAAAAAGATTCAGTCTTTCTTAATTTTGTTTCGTTTTATACGTATATAGTCGATTTTTTTTCAAGTGCAAGTAATTTAGATTCATTGCAAAATTTACATTCCAAGCGTGTGCTCGAAAATGATCAACGCAGGCACAATTTTATGATGTTTTTTTCTTTCACACTCGGCGTTGAAAAGAACGTTTACCGTGGCATGGATATATTTGAAAAACGTGGTTTTAAATTTGAATGAAACTTGAATTTCGCAGCTCTATCGGCTGAAAAGCGCGCCACTATATTCCCTAAGGCTAAATGTTGATTATATTTCCATGTACTTTCGCGACACTTCTCTGAATATAGAGGCGCGTGACGTGCCGGGGAAAATTGCCTTTTAGTGCGATATTACCGGAGCTGAACGTAATTGAAAAAGACGTTTTTGAGAAACAAATTGGATTCGTAGTGCCAATTTAGCTTTACAATGGATTCTGCGAAATTGTGGAATCAAGTTTTATTACAAATAATTAAAGTGTTTTTAAATTGAGAATTATTAAGCGAATACATACAGCATCAGCAGAAACTTAATTAATGAAAATCAATGGTTAAAAATGAATTATTTATCGAGAGGGTAAACTTTATTAATTGCCATCGTGCTTTTAATAAGCTACTGAATATAAACGAAAATGCTTACTTAACAACCGCCAATTTGAACAGCTGCTCGTAATTACACATATTTATCCGTTCGAATAATATTTCGTTACGCATTAAACACTCGTACTCACTCCGCCCCAAAAAAAAATCATTAAAAATGTATATCCGCAGCGTGGAAATTACAAATGTCAACAGCAAGCGCTCTCTCTCTCTCTCTCTCTCTCTCTCTTGAAACACATTATCCGCAACAACAACAACATCAACAAAACCATTCAACCGCGCGCGCAACCCTGCAAACTGTGTACATACCAAAACAAATCTCGAGTATACAAAAGCTAAAATATCACGTGCTAAGAAGTCGATTTTCGCGCGTCGCGCCGCGGGTGTATATGTATATCAGTAGTATAACGGACGGGACAACGTTTTAAACGTTTGCAAGCTCGTTTGACGTGCGGCGCCGCGGTTTACCGAATAATCCAGCGGCGCGACTGAGGAAATTTTAATGAGGTGGCGCCGCGACGATGAATACTAAATCATCGGAGGGGGTGCAGAGATGTTACACAGCAACGACGACGACGGCGACGAGTTATTTTCTCTCATGCGCGTTGAGAGGAGAGGGAGTGAGGTTAATTATATTCCGGACGAATTAATTAGGAATTCAGCAACGAGCTTTTCCACGGTAATTTAGTGCTGTTGGAGAAACTCGAGGCAGTTTGTCTTATGCCCGTATATATAGCCGATAAATTTTAATCTGATTTCCAGCGGCGGAGTTGCCTATACACGCAACTTCTACACTCTCACGCGAATATGTACGTGTGCGTGTAGCGTTGTAAACACGCTCGCAATATTGCGCCGAAGCGGTATGATTCATTTTGGCTAATTTTCCGGGCCGCTAATTGCTGGATCTTGTGTTTACCTTAATTATCGACCGATGGGGTAATGATTTCGATTCGCCTTGATTGGTTCATTTCGGTGTATATACAGGGTCGAGCTGAAGAATCAATGAAAATATAATCAGCTTGAGCGAATGTGGAGTTGAGCTTGCAAGCAGAAATGTACGAACTCGCGGTTTATCCAAATTTTTAATATAACTTTAAATTTTTAATCAACGTCAAAATATTACTAATTCAATCGCTTAAATTGCGCTCTTTGCAATGCACGGTTTTACCATCAACGTACATATTTGATATTTGATGAATTTCCGCGAAAGCTTTCGAAAGGATCAGTAAAAATTGACACAGTGGTGTAAAGGACATTTAACAAAAGAAGATTATAAACCTTGATTAAACGAGGCACTCTGCAATTCTATATTTACGTTTCCCAGTAATTCGAAGCTTGAACGTGCATGCAATGTTAAAAAGTCAAATGAAAAATTTCAGATTCAACAAAGTGCTCTAAAAACCTCTCGAGTAACAACGCAAACTGATCGACTATTCCAACAACATTTTTCCGGTGAATCAGAGTTTACATTCAAAAAAAAGGAGAGAAAGACATAAAATCCGAAATGGATTTCTATTCCCGCCACAAAAGGCATTGTATATTTAAACAAATCTAGCAGCAGCCGCAGCCGACAGCAGCAGCGCACTATCATGCAAATGCATGTACGTTACCGGACACAGCAGCGGCAGCGAAAAAAAAAAACTGCCGCGTCAAAATTATCGCTCTTCAACTCGCGAACGAATAAAAAAAAAACGCGGGTACGAAAAAAAAAAATACGAGTGTGCTACAACAATACCAGGTGGTTCGGGGCCACATGCACATGTACGCAGCCCCAAACTCAACAATTAAGCGCAAACTATAGAGCGAGAGCGTGCGGGCCAATTGCAAAAAATTTCTGGCTCGCTATAAAACTGACAAACGCATTTGTCCGTCCATCGACCTCTTTCTCTCGCTGCCGCGTGCGACAATTAACGCGAGAGCAAATCTGCTGCGAATGGTTTTCCGTATATTAGAGAACAACAACTGCAATACGAAAAAAGGGTGTTTGCGGTGCGCGTACGTACACGATTTTTTGGCTAGTTTGCGCAATGTCTCTATTACGTAAATGCTTTTCTTGTGATTCAATGGGGGGAAGGGGGGGGAGGGATGACCCTTTCATCGTAACGAGAAACATACACAGTTACATATCTACGTTCTCTGGAGGATGAGGAAGGGGGAAAACTTCTCTCCTTTCCGTTGTGGGCCAAGAGACATTGGATTAGCATTCTGTCTGAAAGGATTTGGCTGTTATGAGAATGCTAACGCGGCTTATTAAAATGTCAAGTCGATATGGTATTACTGCGCTGGACGTTGCAAATAGTAATTTTACCGCATTGCTGATATATAATTTATTCGGAGTATATATTTTCCGTGGAAATTATTTTAAGGGATTCGGATTTCGTGGAACTCCAGAGCAAATTATTCGCGCAAATCCTTGCTACATTTTATCATTTGCACGATCCATCAGTTATTTTTTCGCGGAAATGAAAACATTTATAATACCTCCGTAAGCACGAACTAAAATTTAATCAAAGTTTCTTTGAAATGTCTGTTCTCTAGAGTCAGATCTAGTTAATTCAACTTTATCCAAAGCTAAATTAATCCTTAATAAAAAAAATAAAAGAAAGAAATCCCTTTGACGGTTGAGCAACGCTCAAAGCTTCAAAAATTGAATTAAAAGAGGCAGAAAGCTACATCAAGTAAATGAAAAACGCAATGCTTGGTTAACAGGCAAGCCTGCAGGGTCTAACCGGACATATAGAATTCAACGAAGGTAAACGCACGAATTTCAAACTGGACCTGCTTAAGCTCAAGAAGGAGGAACTCATCAAAGTCGGCGAGTGGAGGCTTGGCAGTGGTGTCAACATCTCCGACGTTGGCGCTTTCTACGAGAGTAGCGCGACCAACATTACCCTCGTCGTCATGACACGCGAGGTGAGTATATTTTCTCTTTTTACCGACGAGAATATTGACAACACTGTTTTCACTTGAGCACAAATAATGAAGGTTATTCCGGACAAATATTTATTATGAGATAACCATGGTGATCATAATTGTGGTGTCTGACTGCTGAGCTGTCGTTAAGTGATACGAATATTTAAAAAAAAAGTTATCAAACTAAGTTTCACTGAAATAACCAACTTTTATCTCAAGTGAACAGTTAGGCAAGAACTCTGAAAATTCATATCAATATACGTCGCTCTTCTAATCAGTTGGATTTCCCATGAGCCTCTACGTGCCGAGACTTATTATCAAGCATGATTATTCTTTTCTCAACTTACACAACAAATATTCACAATATTGGAATCTGATCTCAGCTAATTTATTCATTATTTTAAAGTAATTTCAAGCTTTTAATTTTATCATGACAGTTTGTATTTATTTGAATATAAATAAAATCAGTTACAAAAAGTCAGTATCGGAGAAGCATTTCACAAAAAGTTTCTCGGAATATTCTCCATCTTCGAAAATAATTCCAATAAATGCTGCACAATATTCATTTTCCTCTTTATTTTCCCACAAAACTGAGGCGTAAACTTGTTTCAACTCTCCCATAAAATCGGATAGCTTGAGATCGATCTTACCAATTGTCTGTCCTGCAGCATCAACTTTTGCTATATGAATGCCGATGATGGATTCAAAGTTGTCAGTTTCTATCTTCTTGAATAAGAGGAAACCGCCCTCTGCTAAATTATACAGCGCCGACACAGATGTATTTTTGGGTTCCACAATATTTACTCGTAATTTTACGTTGCCTAAGCTATCGGTCTGCACTAATGTGTAATTGCTTGCCTGATGCCAGAACCAAGCGCCAATCAAGTAATTATCCGTCCATATCTTTAGAATACGAGAATCAATTTGAACAGCCTGCTTTTTGGTTCCTAAACAAAACAAATTAAAATTAATCATTTGTTTAAGAAAAGTTCATTCTAGTATTTTCATAAAGATCCAATTGAATGGATAAATATTTATGTACCATCAGGCAAAGTCACTACAAGGGCTATTTTTGTAATGACATGTCCATGCTTGTCCAATACAGTGACTTTGCCATAGACTAGTCTTCTTTCCGCCGATTGATTAGCTGCTATCAAGTGTACAGGACCCACACTTAATCCGTTATCAAACTTCACTGGACCCTCGATTAGTTTTCCTTCAGAGTCAATTCTCACTCTGTAAGGTCTATGACTGCTAAGAACCTCGTAGAATACGTCGTAGGCATTCTCATAAGGTACAATTTTCTTTGTCATTAGCAACTGGTTTTCTATTTCACCGTTATGCCGCAAATAAAGTAGAGTGTCTGGCAGGCGATATCCATTGCTCAAGCGGCATTCGGTCAGGTGAACAGTGTAAAACATCACTGCATCGGTAACGGGTTCAGTTATGATAAATTTATCCTCGCCAAACATTTGGTAATTCAATAGCGAATAATTGTTCTTGAGATTTTCCGTCAGCTCGAATTCACAAGAATGCGTAATATTTTCGCCGAAAATTGGCGATTTCTCGATCTTGCAACGTACTGGATTTTCTTTGCTACACATAACGTGTATTAATAGGTCGTTATCATACATATATGCATCTAAGAGGTCATAGTGTCCATCCTCGCCGCTTAATTTCTTTATTCTTCTGAATATCGCATGCAGTTCGGATATCTGGAGGCATAAGAAAATTGAGATGGCTGCGATGAAAATTTTCATCTTTGGCGTTTAGCTGCAAATAAAAGTTGAACTTATTATTGTCAAGCAAAATTTTATTCAGTAAAAGCTTGAAAAGGTCAGCAGATCATAGCTGACGAAACGTCGCAAAAATATTTGCATGTTTTTCTTCCATCTGAAAAACCTTGCCCTCGCTAGCTCGATAAGTCAATTGTTCTCAATTGGCTTTCCTAAAATTTATTGATTGCGTTTACGAATGTACTGCCAAATTTTTATCTATTGAAATTAATTTTAGTTTCAATGTTAATTTTCAACCTCAAAAATTGATAATTTCAAGAAAATAACGTTTAGTCAGTATTTGGTTATAAAATATTACTCACTAAATAACTTTTTTTTTGGTAAGAGAATGTAGTACTGCGAAGCTTTTACGGGATTAATTTTCAGAAAAAATGTTATATTTTGCACGTAAAATATTACAGCAATAAATATTTAAATTACTAAAATATAAGAAAGAAGACTCACATCTTAAGTAAAATTATGTACTGAGTCGATCAAATTTTATACTGGCCTACTTATAAGTGTGTCAAGAGTTACTGATGTATCTTGGGTGACAATATGAAACTTATCAAATTAAAGCATCGTGGGATAGACAGTTTTTTATCCGGAGTACGAAATTAAATAGAAGAGAAGAGTATTATTTACAATTACGTCACATGAATTATCCACTATCAAGAACTGATATTCATAATGGCATTGTGAAACGTTATCTAAAACATAAGAAAAAAAAAAGGGTTTTACCGAAGAAACTTCGTTACATACAAAAAGATTTCGTAAGAAAAGAACGCGAACTATATTGCGACGGCAGAAATGTTTGACGCGACCTAATTATAAAAATCAACTATATTTATTGATTAGTATTAATAGTTAAAATTTCGAAAAAAATAATATGAACGTCACATTTACCAAAAACATCTTGTATAAATCCCAAATCAAAACAGACCAATCTCTGATTACAATGTAATAATCGGCAAATATACTTTGTCACAACAAATGGTTCGAATGGTTTGACGTTTGAAAATACAATACTGCTTTACTAACATAAAAAATCTCTTCACAATACCGTGTGGATTGAAAATTTAATTGATACAATACAAAAAAAAATTGCTTGGGAGTAGGATAGGTAAGAATAAAAATAGAAGCCGTCTAATCTACATATACAAAAATATCAAAATTAAATTGACTTTTCCATCTGTATGCTCAACATATACACCGACTAATCACCCTCCAACAAGGTACAAACGTAATTAGCAAAACGGAGCGAGTTAATTCGAGCGAGAGTCAATCGGCGAATTCTAATTATCCCTTAATCACCAGTGAGCAATTAACGATGCGGTGCGCAACATTGGAAACACTAAAAAAATTTAAAATTCTTTCGGCAGGAAAAGCCATACGTAATGGTGAAGGAGGACAAGAATCTAACGGGCAATGCGAGATTCGAGGGTTTCTGCGTGGACTTGCTGAAGTGGATAGCTGGTCAAGTTGGCTTCCAGTACGCGATACGCCTCGTGCCCGATCACATGTACGGCGTGTACGATCCCGAGACCAAGGAATGGAACGGCATCGTTCGCGAGCTCATGGAGAAAGTGAGTATCGTGCGCGCACATCCTTCAGGCGCCTAGCAGCATCGATATCACCTATATACCTATATATAATAAACCACAAGTTCTCAAGCTTGAGCGTTCGAGCGAGCTCGAGAGCTTTTTTCTTTTTTTACTTTTTGAATACTCAGTCGAGTGGCGGAAGGAAAGAGAGAGCGAGAGAGTTTTTACCTCGGCGCGGTTTTACAGCTTTATATTTCAAAAGCAAACTTCGTGCATTTTGTAGGGCTGTTGAGAGCTTTTTTACGCGTTAACCGCTGCTCCACTCTCTCGAATACCTCTACTCCGTTTCAATTTTATTGCCGCCAGAGAGCGAGCGACTGAGTAGAGGGATACATGCCAGTCGAGATTTCATTCAATAACAGATGCTTATACGCTCGATTTGAAAAAAAAAACGAGTTGCAGATTTCTGTAGGTCGTTGAATAATTATTACGATGGAATTGTTTGATGAAAACATCAATTGTGCTGCAATAATGTTACAGTATTTTCGCGAAATATCGAATTGCAAAGTAGATAGGTATTTCAAGCTTCAACAATTCCTATGGATTAGGTTGGTAGAACATTGTACATAATATTAATTTCCATCAATATCCACATTTTAATATATGTTTCGAAAGCATTTTCTTCATTAAATATTACGTGGGTATTGGGGATTTATTTTTCCAGCGGCATCATAACTTCATCATTTGCATTCGCAGGTGAATTTCAATCAAAAGCTTATTCGAAAGTAAACATTTATTCGAAATCAATATGCGATCGATTAAAATTCAAATTATTAAAACCACTTAAATCCTAAATAATTATCGAAAATTAAAGTAGCTCGTCGTGTTAAAAAGTTTGACAAGTCGAATTGGAGGGATTAAGCGACGGCCATCTCGTCCGACGACGTGAAGAGCAACAGAATGCAAAATGAGGCGCATTCCCACTTATCAGAGCTCCTACTGAATTCATAGGTTTACAGATGCGGCGCAGCCTATTTTGCAATGCAAAAGCAAAAAAAAAAGAACACAAAAAGAACGGACTCGGCCCTCTCTTATTAAGAACTGCGCGCACTCTGGATTATTCAGGCAGGACCTCGGCAGCGCGACAGACGCGGGAAAAAAAAAGGCTAATCTTTCTGATGTATTTTCCAGCGCTTAATTGAATCCTCCCTTCCATTTTTCAAGAGTTTTCTCGCTCGCAGCATTTCTTTTGCTTTTCACCTTCTACTTTCTTTTCTTTTTATTTTTATTTTTAATCAAGTCCAGCGAGCGCGGACAGCTTGATAAATATTAATACCGAACGTGAAAGGGAGCAAAATAGTTTCGAATGACGCGTCGAAAAGCTCGAGGAAGGATTAAAGGATTCCTCATTATACTCGGTGAATAATGATTTTGTTGATGCGAGTGGATTATGAATTATTCATTTTATAATTGATGAGCTTTGAATTTTCGCCTCGACTTCCATCACGGTATTATTGCCATTATCATTTTCAAACGGATATCGGAATCGAATAAATAAACTTTAACTCTAGCGTGAAAAAAAAATTACAGTCAATTACAGCGGATTAACGTTATTTATCGAGCAAATTTTTAATTCTCGTCGTGGAAGCATATTTCCACTGAAATTTTTGCTCTTTTTTCGATAATCCGTGGCATTTAGCCCAGTAAAAACTTAAAAAAAAAAAACACGTACGCCGGGAACTTTTTATTTGATCGATGTCCATCTCTAACGAGGCATGAAGTGATCGTGTAATGGTTCTTTTTAAAAAGAGTTTGTATGAGAAATATAGATTGAAATTTTTTTTTTCAACATTTAATACTGCTGACTCACTTTGCACTTCAAATGTGTTCTTTTTATGTAACTTTTAATAAACTTTACAAATAAATGCCTTTCAAACAAATTTTTTTTATCTTTTTCCGCTGTGTGTGTGCTGGTAATAAAGGAAAAAGCGCGATAATACACAAAATCGAAAGTAAAAGATTTAACGCGTAACACATGTTATACACCTCACATCAAAAAGTTGAAAGGATAAAAGTCGTTGGGCGACTTTTTATACGAGGGTTCGAGTGAAATTCCATAGGTCGTCGTGTAATACTTAACAAGTTTCTTCCCTACACCACCCTTCAGTTTCCAACGAAGAAAGAGAAAGAGAGAGGGAAACCCTATCTCTATCGCACGTACGATTATTTCCAACGACTGGCGCTCTATCCTCTCGGATTACATTTTCATGGCGCGTACACACAATCTTACGAAATAAGAAAGAAAAAAGAGCGAGAAAAAGATTCGGTTTCTTTTGTTCGAACTTAATAATTCCGAACAAAAGAGACTGAGACACACATTTAAAATTCGAAATGGTCGTGAACGCATGATCGTCGTGTGACTTGACCCTTTCACGAAAGTTGAATGGAGCTTTATCTCCGCGAGCTTTTTGCCGCCGCTATACGCGCGCGCGCTTCAACGGTTAAAACTTTTGCCGCATTGATTTTTTTTCTCTCTCTTTCTTCCTTTCTCGTTCGATCCTGGGCTAAAGCCTGTAACTTGCTTCAATGCAGACAGATACCCGCGCACGTGAGTGATGTGCGATTTTGAAATATATGAGCAAATCCACAAAAAAAACTGCCGTAATTCGAGAAAGTTGGGGCGAATTTTCAAAAGAGGTGCACGCTCTTGGGGATGCGATTTTCTCAATCTATATTACATATAGAACCTAAAAAAACAGGTGCCCATTTCCGA
>JAWWMK010000008.1:15178913-15205497 GCA_035047105.1 Galeopsomyia nigrocyanea | reverse complement strand
ACTACCCGTTTTAAATCAAACCGGCCGCCATGCTCCAGACCGCACTTGCGGACCCACCATCTAAACGTACCCTAAAAGTTCTGCCAATAAAAAACTTACTATACTATACTAGTGTTTATTGCAGGGTTGTAGGTTGTAAGACACCTTTCATGGCAGACAGCACAGCAGATGTATATCTGAACTGATCAAAGTTCTGGGTGCATTGAAAGCCGGTAAATGAGTTCATAACAATAGAAATGTTCAGTTGTGCACTTTAATTATCATACTGCGTATTTTGTCTTGTGCTTTTGATGAGATCAATACATATATAACTACAAAAATGCGCATGAGATGGTTAGTATTGCTTTCATGTGAATTCAGATAGTTTGCAATAGAAAATACTTCAATAATTCATTGAATAATCTTTGTAGGTTGAACGTTTTATCTTCTATAAAGAATGACAAACCAAGAATTATTTATAGATATTTGGCAACAGCTCCAGATATCAATAAGTACGAAGGAACAATTGAATTGCTGGGTAATAAATACCCAACTGATGAGTGGACAAATGTGACTCCAAAAATTATTTCGAAACTAGGGCAAAATCTCCATGTTACAAAAAATCATCCACTGTCACATGTGAGACAACGTATTGTTAATTATTTTTACAAAGCTTATGTTAGCCGTACAGGAAGCCCATTGTTCAGTGTTTATGATAACTTGAGTCCAGTTGTATCGATTGCTCAAAACTTTGACTCTTTGCTTGTTCCATTAGATCATCCCAGTCGAAAAAAAAGTGATTGTTACTACGTAAATCAAGATACATTGCTAAGAGCTCATACCACAGCTCATCAAACTGAATTAATTACAATGGGTCTAGATAAATTTCTTATCATCGGTGATGTTTATCGAAGAGATGAAATTGATTCAACTCACTATCCAGTATTTCATCAAGTTGATGGTGTGCGACTATGCACTGTGGATGAAGTCTTTCAGAATGTGAAGGGTTCCAACAATAACTTAAATATTTTTGAGCATAGAGGTGTTGAGAATACTGATAAACAAGGATGCCACACTCTAGAAGCTGTGAAAGTAATGGAGCATGATTTGAAAACAGCATTGGTGGGATTAGCTAAAGCTCTGTTTGGAAAAGGTAAATCTAAAATTTCTCCAAAACTTCGAACCAAAAAAAAAATTCCATAATGTTTGTAACTATACTTTTTTTGCAGATATCAAATACCAATGGGTAGAGCAGTATTTCCCTTTCACTCATCCATCTTGGGAACTGGAAGTCCTTTACAATGGAAAGTGGCTAGAAGTACTTGGATGTGGGATAATCAGGCAAGAAATCCTACACAAATCTGGAACACCCGATCGCATTGGATGGGCTTTTGGTCTTGGTCTTGAGAGGCTTGCAATGTGCTTGTACTCCATTCCAGATATAAGATTATTTTGGAGCACTGACAGTGGATTCTTGAATCAATTCGTCACAGACGATGTAAACAAGCCTATTACTTACAAAGTAAGCTTTTCTGTTTCATTTATTCATAACTGTCATATTTATTCATATAGCAGTGTAAAATGAATATAAATAATTGAAATATTTTTTACAGGCCGTAAGTACTCATCCACCTTGCAACAATGACATAAGTTTCTGGTTGCCAGAAGAATCAGCATATTGTTCCAACGATTTTTACGACGTCGTCAGGGATATTGCTGGTGACACCGTCGAACAGATTCAGCTGGTAGATGAATTTATCCATCCAAAAACGAAAAAAGTCTCGCATTGTTATAAAATAGTTTATAGACATATGGAACGACCTCTCACCCAGAACGAAGTGAATGAAATCCACAAGAAAATTGAAGAGACAGTCAAAAAGCAGTTGAATGTTGTTATTCGATAATTAGATTTGTTGATTAAGTTTGTAAATAATTATTGTGTAAATATATAAATATTGTTTTAGTAATAAACATAAATTTTAACGAATATATTTTTTTATTTTTATTTTCATAAATTAAATACAAATATATGATACATTAAACAAAACAGGTCTATTGAGAGCTATATAATCCATCACGTTTTCACTCATGATTACAATATCTATCTTATATACCTTCAATTTACGTTTATAAAAGAATCGTGTCTTTTATAAAAACTGTATTGTTAGTGTATTGGGGCATCGTCACGTTAATTTATACAGTTATAATTATATATTTCCCCTTTCTGAAATGCATGTGTGCTGTTTAATAGGTGTCGAAATGTCTTTGGTAGTGGCGTTAATGCGAATTCTTTTTCAAAAACCGTAACATTAGCTAAATGTTACATTAAAAATTACTAAGTATTATTTCGAGCGGCGTGTGTGAGTCAATTTACGAGAAATATTTGAGTGCATTTTTTTCGTTCTTACAGTTATTAATATAACTATTATAACTTGGAGAGATATTTTTATCGTTATATGAGTGATTATTAAATACAAAATATGCTCGTTAAAAAAAATCATGTTAATGTTTTTTTTTTACATAAGCGGAAAAGCAATCACTCACTTTTACGCCATCACAGTCTGTTTTCTCCGACATTTGTACACACTGTAATTCACTTCCCTTCATATTTTCCACATACTCGATAAGTAATATAAATTATTATTAAACATTAATCATATTTCTTAACCTGACACAAAAAAGTAAATCGTCTACGACACAGAAGATGGAAGCCGTTCAAAAGTGGCAAATTGCCAAAAAATGAATTTTCAATAATTACATAAAATACTGAAAAGTTTAACCTCTTTTATCACAAGCAAAAGTGAAATCTGTGGCTAATGCCGTTTCACGGGCATAATCGACTTTTTTTTTTCTTCAAAACAGTTGTCAAATTGTTGATTGTGTTGTTTTTCTTTTCTTTTCACAATTTATAAACTTTTTCAATTTCAAATTTAAGGCAAACAGATTATCGAATTTCCTTGAGTTGTGACCAATTCTACGATAACTTCGTGTAACTTGGCGGCGAAAACTTTTTCCTCAGAAGCTTCAGTATGTAGAGCGGCATGCAAGATATCAGAGTTATAACTACTACTTTCCACAAAAAGTCTGGAGTTTTTATGAAATCCGCATCTACAAATAAAATTACAAACGATCAGTTATTTATATTGAAAATACTGCTAAAAAATGATGAAAGTAAGGAAATTCATTTACCGAAATAATCTTTCAAAACAACTAATGATAACATGTACAAGGCCAACGAGAAAACTTCAGCAATAACCATAAGATGATGCCATGTTCTAATCGTTAGAGCAACCATTATTAGTTCTGTTAGTACCAAAGCAGAAAAACTAATGGCAACAATGTGAATGAATTCATCTTCAAACATTATCAATGCGCCATACATGATGACACCACCTATAAAAAAGTAATTCGCTAGTAAATTTTTCCAGAAATTGTTTTATCTACTTCATACATAATATCGATTGATCTTACCTTGATATATGCTGATAAGAACCCACATGAAAAACGTTTTGTACGATAAAGAACGCCCTTTACTCAAGTCTTTATAAAGCTCGGGGAAAGTAAGGGCGATTTTTCCAGACACATCCTTGTCCAGAACGAGTGAAAAAACAGGGAACATTGTGTATAATGTACCATATCTGTAAAAAAGCAATAAAATTATAGCATAGTACATTTTACTAGAAAACGAAACAAATTTAATTGAAAACACTTACCCAACCATCAAGAAACCTTGATAGAGCGGTACAGACGAAAAGTAAAACACTGCAGAAAAGACTGCTTGCATCGTAGAAATAATCAATCCACGATGAATAACAAATTGACTGAGAGCAGCGGATCTCTTGTAACTTCTTCTTCCATGCACAAGCAGCAGATTGGCAAGATGACTAAACTGCGTAATCGAGAAGTCAGCAGCTAAAGAAGCTTGTCTACCCTCGAGACCCTCGATACCGATTCCAGCATCAGCCGACTGGATCATCGACACGTCGTTACCACCATCTCCAACAGCAGCAGTTCTCTTGCCAGTGTGCCTCTGAATCAGACTAACCACTTCAGCTTTTTGAGTTGGTGAGCAACGACAACAGACTACTGCTGGAGATCCACAGGCTAGCTCGAGAAACTCGTCCTCATAGTACTGCAGGCAAACTTCCAAAGAATCGCCACTGATGACCAGCGCGCAATCTTGCTTCTTACGGAAAATATTGAGTTCCAAGTGAGCGTCCGTTCGCGTTACTACTGACTTAAAGACGTGCAGGCCTTGTGTACGGGATACTAGGCGCGAGGATTTGGCTATGCAGGTCGCTGTTTCCAGCTTGTCTCCCGTCAACATCCATATCTGCAAACAAACAAAATATTTCAGCATCAGCGTCAATCAAGATACCAAACGGTAATAAAGAATCAGAATTTGTTTCCTACCTTTATGCCTGCATTCCTCAAAGACTCCAAAGTCGACCTAACTTTATCCTGCAGCTTATCTTCAACACCAGTAATGCACAGCAACTCCATTTCTCGTTCAAGGCTCTCAATAACAGCAGCAACTCTGGAATTACGATCGGTGACACACATCCTCGCAGCATTGTATTTCACCTCGAAGTCCAGGTATTGTTCCTCGGTTATGTGCTTTTTAGCGACGACCAGAGTACGGAAACCTTCTCTTGCCATGTTACCACACTCTTCTTCCAACCAGTCGTTGTACTGGACAATTCCAGCCATCACGACGTCAGCACCTTTCAGGTAGAAAGTTATCTCATTCGTTGTTTCGTCTTTAACGATGACACCCATGCGTTTCGTCTCGGACGTGAATGGGAAGATTTGCAAGATCGTGTAGTCCAAGTGTTTGCCGTTCGGAGCTCGAAGTTGCATTGTGTTCAAGTCTCGTTTGACTAAGGCCAAACCGACTTCTTCGGTCCACTTGACTAAGGCTACTTCGTCGGGACTCGAGGCTTGGTAGGTGATTTGATCGGGATTGATGCTTCCTTCTCCTTGACTGAAAATTAAATAGTAATATTTAATAAAAAACTTTATTTTCCCAAATGATTATTTCAAATGAAAAAGAAAAGTTTTTACCTTTGAACGGAGCTAGTTTCAACGGTCTCAACGCTATCCGTATCAAGTTTATTATTGACATCCTTATTTGTAACATCATCATAGACAGGCGTGACATTGTGGCACAGAGCGATAGCATGAACGGCTTCGTACACTCTGGTGTTCTCTGACCTCCTTACTTTTCCAGTATGTGTACCGGTAGCTGGTCTCGCTGGCGAAGCGTCGGTGTCGGGTGTATAAAATGTCTTCAGCACAGATGAAACTTCATCGAACGAATCTTGTCCGTAGGATATAGTACCCAGATGAAGCTTTTTGAACACCATGATATTCTGCGTCAAGGTTCCAGTTTTATCGCTCAGCAGGTACGATATTCTACCCAATTCCTCGGGGATAGTCGTAGTTCTCACGACTGTACCGGCCATATTCTGATCTTTTTGAATGCACCAAGCATAGAAAGTCTTGCCCATGTCGAGGTTCACGCGAAGACTGATGGGGATGATGTACGAGAACAGCAACACGAAACGGAACATGTAACGGTACCATGGTCCACTGAAGCCTTTCAGACACATCAGCACCAGTGCCAAACCAATCATTGCACAGAAGAGTACCTGAAAGTCAAACATTCGTTGTGAAAAATCATTTGCGTTAGAGCTGATAGAAAGTTAGAGTTTGTACCTTTGTCAATTGATTGATTTCCTCGTCGAGTAAGCCGACTTTGGATCTTGGTGCCGAGTGATTCATCAGAGATCGTGTTTCTTGGCCAGTATATACTACCACACCCAGTGCCGAACCGGATGCCACAGCCGTGTTTGCCCATAACGTATTGTCAACTCCAAGACTTTCCTCACTAGTGTACCCGTCGTACTAGAAGTATAATTAGATTTGAATTTATCTGCTCGCAGATAAAGCGCCCAACAAATAAGATTTTTAATAGTTACCCTCGTGAAAGTGCCGATAAAACTGTGAATGTCTTTCTGAGGCTTCTCCACATAGAGACTGGCTTTGATGTCGAATAGTTGAGAATCCGAATCTAATTTTTGCGTCGTTGGCACAGCCAGACGTAACTTCCAATCGGTTTCACCGTCTAGCTGATCGGTTCGTACAAAGCAGGCGCCGGATTTCTCGGTTGTTCTCAGGAGAACAAGATCGGCGGGCACTCTTTGTCCTTTCTCCACAATCACCTTAAATCAATTGAAATAAACGTTAGTTACATCGATTTTATACTCTTTGTCAGATGTATATGAAAAAAATGACTTACCAAGTCTCCAACGCGCAATTTAGAACTTGGGACTAGCTCTGGTATATTTATACCTTTGACTAGTCTATAATATTTCTGATTATTAACTTCTTTATCCCTCTTGTATCTTCTAAAGTCATCCACAGCTTCTCTGCAAAGAGTCACCGCCAAAACAAAGCACAATGGTCCCCAATACGTGTACAAATATCCAATCCTAATGTCTGGTATGAACTGTGACATGGCCATCAGTAGAAAATATAGATTGAGAAAGAATTTGAACTGTTGAAATAGAACCTGAAATGGAATTGTGCATTAGTTTTGCTCTAGCATGGATGTTCTCTAGTTGTCTAGCTAAACGATAGAAACAAACCATTGGTAAGAAAGTGATTATACTGTATTTTTGGTTTCGAATAACATTTGTGGGGAACTTTTCGTGCATGGGTAGACCAATCTGAATGGTCCTTGCCCTGAGCTCCTTCTCTTTGCAGCATCTTCGCCATATCCACGTACAGCATCTGTAATAAATGTTCATGTAGCAAATACCCCAATGCAAGTCGAATAAAAAGCTATAACAGCAAAAGTAACAAACTATATGCATATAGGTGTCTAAGACTTGGATCAATAAGGCACTTGATAGTGTGAATCGCGTGAAATAGATAAGCATCAACAGTGTAATTACTGTGGACGACAAAAATGAGTAATAAGTAGGATTAAAAGATCGACCTGCAAATAGCTGAATTACTACTCATAATTGTAAAGGTGTCTGCATAAAAGTTTCAACTAGTGAACATGCAGACTGTGGATACAAAGTATAACCAAAAAAAATCAATAAGAGGCCTTAAAACTTCTATTTGATTATGATCAAAGTACTCAGCAGTATAGCAAATGACAATCGAATAGTTTATGAATCTACATGAAATGGAATTTTCCAAATTCTACTGGGTATTCCCCCCTTTAATGGCACAGCACACAACAATATTGTAGGCCTGCAAAACAACATGCAGGCAGAGAGAGAGTGATAAAGTACATAGAAGGAACAAAGAGAGAGTTGTGATCCCCACACCGACTAATAAACAAACAAAATATAAAAAAACAGAGCCTCTTATAAGAATCAAATGAGAAAAAAATGTGAATTACAATGTCCTGGTTAGTTGGCCAAGGGCCGCCCTGAACAGTCGAAGCCTTTCCATTTTTGCGCGCTTTACATATTACGTTATATGTCACCGAGGCACAGCGCAGAGAGAGACTATTATACTCTGCGGAATAAGGAGAGTGAGTCACAAACACACACGCACACGCACACACTATATGTATATCAAGACTTGTGTGTATATATATTGCGTGGCGCCGTTTAAAAAAAAGGAGACCAAGTATGTATATAGAAATCCACCGAGTAGAGTTGTGTGTGAGTAATCGATTGTTGCGAGCCACCTATTAATACGTCACCTCGTCCACGAGCCACTCTTGCGGGGTTTGCTTATCAGCGGAATATCCTCCTTAGATAGCCTCACTATTGTTGTCGTCTGTCTCTCCATGACTGGGCTGCTCATGACAGCCCCCCACCGTTTGAACAACCAGCTTTATGCACTTTGTCTGTTTTCTTTTTTTTTTTGGTATCGTCTCTCGGTGGATCAACAATTCGAACGACCAAACGCACACGTCCACGAAAGTTTTATTGACAAACGCGCAGCTCGATTATGTGGGCACCTTTGTGTCACTTTGTGTGTGGGAAGATACACACCACACAGTGAACTGGTCTGTCGCGGAGGCTGACGTCATATCGAGCGGCCATTGAGGTACTCGAAAAAGAGATGCGCAGACGCATGCGGCACATATGATTCGCTCGCAGTATGATCAGTATGATCGTAAACTTTTCATCAGCAACAACAATTTGCATTCTATTTTCATTTCATTTATTTTTCAAGTTCGCTATATTTTCTCTCTTTTGTTGGGTATATATGTATTTTTACGGATTGATGGTATGATTTTCACATTGATGACATATTTTTTTTCTTTTTTTTTTTTGCAAATGCAGTGTTTATCGATTTATGGTAATGTTTGTTATCTAAAATTATGCCTCAGGTCCAACGAACATGCATTCAAGCAAACAAGCAAAAGAAAGCAGGCTCTACACATCCTCTAAAAATAACGTCTTGACGAATTCGGACGATATGCGCGCTCAGATCTTATCACAACATCAAAAGCAATTCCTAACCTCCAATCCACTCAATCTCCAAATTTCATTACTCTACATTTACAAAAAAAAAATCTCGCATACTCTTCAGAGGAAAAATAAATGTGTCCGAAGCAGTGTTCGCCCTTGTCAACGACGAAAGCTCAAAAAAAAAACTCACCCGCAAAGAACGTGTTTGAAGAAGCCGGAGCACTTGGACAGCCTTCGCTGTCGGTTATTCTTGCAGCTTGCCTGCATCATGCGATGAATGCTATCGTCGGGCGGTTGCAATAAATAATCCGTCTCCTCGTCCATCTCAAAGTCGCGTTCGGCATCTGACGAGCCAAGACGCGGCATTTCCTCTAACCTCATCGCCGCGCTCCGCATCTTCGTCGGCTTCTTCTTCTTCGACGACGACGACGACAACACCACCGCCGTCTCCTCGGGCTTTTCCCATCGAGAGATTAACGCACGCCACACGAATTATACCCACTTGAAATTATATCGAGAAATCTCGCTCATCGCACACACCGCGCGCGCTTCGCTAGTTGATAAGGCCAACCTTAGGTATGGTATATGTTTTTTTTTTGTTATTTTTTTTTCACCGAGTGCGCGTGAGAGACAGAGAAAACAAGAGCCCGCGGAGAGCGAGAAAGAGCGAGCTAGGGAGAGACAGATATCGATTTTAGCGTGCAAGCACCGCACTCTCTCTCTCTCTCTCTCACGCACATGTGTGTAGGTATACGTTCATGCGTCGCCGACTATTTCTACGACTCCTTTTAGACGACGACGACGCTGACAAGGAGAGAGAGAGAGAGAGAGAGAGCGCTTTCGCTCTCTTTCGCTCTCTGATAATTATAAATGCGCGTGTGTGTACATACATTAACTTTCGTTATCGTCGTTGTGTGCGCGATGCGGATTGCAAAGTTTCGTTGTGATAACAGTTATTTATTGCTTTTTAAGGCAAAAATACTTTTTACATTGTATATACTTTATTCAACGATTTTTACAAAACACTTTTCAAACTTTCAAAATGAGGCCATAAATCTGAGCCAAAAGTTTCACAGCTCCGACGTTCGCGTCGTCGCGCACCAAAGCCAACAGTCTTTCGAACAACAGCTGCTGGTATTCCTTGTCGCTGATCATCGTCAGAGCAAGCGAGAATCTGTTGCACTCGGCGAACGTCTGGAGAAAGTGGACGATCGGGAGTACAGTGTCTTGCGAGCAAACGTCGCAACTGGCGCGGAAAAATTGCTCCAGGAATTCGGCTGGAATTTCTGATTTGAAGAATTGGTCTTTCAGACGATCTCTAAATAATAATAAAAAAAAATAGATAGACACATAAATCGTGGTTTATTGAAATTTTTGGCGCTGGTGTTGATTACCTAAATTGAAGCAAGAATTGGAATTTATCGCCGGAGCTGTTCAATTTGGACCACGCTTTTAAAAATTCGGCACTGGTCTTCGGTTCTGGAGTGTTCTTGAACGTTTCGTCGCTCGTTTCTTCGACGCTCAATTCAGCGTAATTTTTCAGCATTAACTCGTCTTCTCTGCACTGGTAGCAATGATTCCACGATACTTCGGCTTTCTTTTGCATTTCCGAGCGCTCGAGTGGCTTTAAATGTGCTGCTTTGACCTTTCGGGGGACAGTTAAAGTTGCAATGAAAAATAATGGCAGTTATATATATTTTTTTTTCTAAGAGCTTACCATGTCTGAGAATTGTTCGTAAGTTTGGACTCGTTGCTCGATCGCACGGAATTTCGCGTCGTTTTGCAGCTTATACAGTTCGTCGGCTTTGATCGCCTCGTCTAATTCGCGTTCCAGAGCTTTGAAGTTTATCGGCTTTTTAAGGTTACTCATTCTCAATGCGGTTAACAATGCCAGGTTTTTTTTATGGATCACTGTGTTTCTTCTTTTCTTCTGTTTTCTTTTTCTAGCATGCACCACTACGCTGCTGCAGAGAGTGTTGTCGTTACTATGGTTACGGCGCGAGAGAGCTTTCAAACGTGTAGCTCGTGCGAGTTGTCCGTTAAAAATTTGTTAATTAAGCTGAAGCATTTAACAATTACAGAGTTCGATATTTCCAGAGAGAAAAACGGAAAAGTTTGGAAATTTGAAAAAAATGGTAAATATGAAAAATTTTGCAACAAATCATTTATCCCCCTACTACTTTCATTCATACTTTTTACCAACACTGAAAATAGCAAAGCATTTTTTTTATGTTACAAGCGGACAAAGCTGGATTTTCAAAAATTAAAATCATACAAACTATTTATATCTTGATGAAATTGTTCATTCGTTTAAATGGTGGAGAGTTGTCACGCGGTTAGTTTTCTTCTTTTCTATCGTTTATATAATACGTAAGTCCCAAGGTATCTGAAGTGGTCCCAAAAAATTTATTAGCAACCGAAGGTCGATTTTTCAAAAATTTGAAAATTTGAGAATTATTAAAAAGAATCATTGTAAAGCTGTCTATTATACAAACTGCGACACAATAGATTTCTTTATTTTTATGCTGTATTCAACAATATTCAAGCCAAATATTGTAGGCGAATTGGGTACAAATTTACAAGCGACCGAAAATCGATTTCTAAAAAATTAGAATTTCTGAAGATTACTGAAAACTCTATTTTCCCATTTCCATGGCAAAATTTCGTAAATGAGACAAACGTTCATGCCAGTTTTTCTAAATAAAGTAGCGGCTATCACTGGGACGTTACAGACTCAATTTAAAGAATGCGATTATGAAATTTTCAATTAAAAATTTCGTCATACACGGGTAAAAGTTTTCGAAGCTTGCAAAATCTTATCAAAAGATCGCGAGACCTACATCCAATCCAACTTCTCTTTCTCCCAAACACACATATAACAAAAAAAAGTTTATTATTCTTTCCAATTATCCACCCGCTACCTTGAAAATCGCACAAGGCATAAAGATAAACAAGATTATTGCAAAATTGGGACAATTGAGTAACCGAATTATCATAAATAAATATTTATTCCCCATAAAAAATAAAAAGAATTCAACATTATCATTCCACAATCGCAGCTTTCTCTTTCTCCTTCAGCGCTTGCAAACGTGCCGCTTTTTCGGCCGCCTCCAACTCCACTTTGTCTTTTCGTCTCTTCACCATCTTCTGGTGTATCCTTTTCATTTCCAAAATCTCCTTCATCTCTTCTTTATCCTCCTCCTGCAAATACCAACGAGATGTAAAACAAACGATCGATCGGAATAAATTACTACGTCTCACTCACCGATTGATGCAGTCGTAGAACCAGCGCTTTTCGCCCATCGGACATCGGCTGCGAATAGTCGTTTAATTTTTTCAATCTCTCCGCTGGAGCGACACCACGCTCCACCACCAATACTATCCTCGCCCACTAGAAAAAAAACAAAAAAAATAAATTGATTATTCCTGCGTTAATTCAACGATGAAAGAAAAAAAAATATTAAAAAACCTGTCTCTGCCATTCGTTCCTCGTCTCAGCGATCTTCTGATAGGTATTGCCCATCATAGCGATGAGCATGTTTACCAGTAGAATCGCCACGATAGCCATGTACACCACGAACAGCGACTAATTTAATAGGCCATAAAAGCGGCAATAAACTTTGATTGTCTTCAAAAACAATTAGCAAAAAGAGTACATACAGACAGAGAGACTCACCTTGGCCTCCATCTCGTGATCGGTATTCTCGAAGGCGTCGTAGTAGTCGCCAAAATTCGTCATGCTCATCAGAAACATCGCCATGATGCTTTCCATTGCCGACGGCATTGGATTCGATTTATGATCCTCGTACGACAAGAATATTATGTAGTAGGCTGCAACGGATATACTCGAAATTATCATTGCCGAAAAAAAAAATTTTTTTTTTTTTTGGGCTTAACTGCACAACGCAGATGCACGGAATTCTTTTGTTTGCTTGCGTTTAACGCGTCGCTCGAGGCTTTAATTGATTTTTATTTTCGGGTTTTGCGTGGCCGTGCGAGTTTCTTTCTCTTTTTTTTCTTTTCTTTTCGGTGCATCGTTTAAAGAAACGAGAACGCCTGCTTCATGTGTTTGCTGAATGTGTCAATGTGCAAGGGCGAACGAGTAAATTTTTACCGCTTCTGTTTCTCTCTTTTTTTTTTTAGAGTTCGAAACGAATTGTGTTGAGTTAAACCTTGCCGAGCTGCCCGTTTCGAAATACTGATTGATTGTAAAATACACTCGCATGCTCGCGCGGGAGAGATCCAATAGATTTATGACGCATGCGAGAGAGTACGTCATAAATAATGGCGCTTACATGTGCTCTATTCTTAGCGCCATAAGCGTCTAAATTTTTTGCAAAAACAAAAAAAAAATAATTGCTTCTTGAACCTTCTTCTCATTCATATCGTACACTCAGCTCGTTGAGCAAATATAATTTATCGCCGGTTTTTTTTTCTTTTTTCGAGAAATTTACAAAATCTAAATTCGGCTGTTACACACAAACAAAAGCGTATATTCTTATCCTTGACCATCATCGCAACCGCGCGCCGACGGAACGTGTATATACAACACTCAGCGAGAGCAAAAACAAAGATCTCTCGTGTTTTTTGTAAAAAAAAAAAAATCGACGGAAAGCGCATTCCCACAAATCAACGCGCGCACTCGTTGTTCTGCGCCGCCAACGCGAATTATAACGATCTCGCGCGGGATGCATACTTTAAATTCTCGAATAGAGTCAATGGCACGTTGCCCGTACTACCACTCTCGAAAATGAATCACGCATCGCCGTTCCGTGCAAAAATCGAACGTTGCGTAAAATTTTTTTTTTTTTTTAATTCCATGCCCTTGGTTTTGAATCGCGAATTCGTGTCAGTGTCGGTCTATTGTTCGATCTTCCGTGTAATGTAAATGAGCTTGCGAATGGAGAAAAACGAAAAAAAAAAAAAAAAAAAAATCACCTGCCTTGCGAGAAGCCCATGACGAAGACGAGGTAGATGGAGACGAAACGAAGCAAGTCACCCATGATCATACGATAAATCATGACGACGAAAGGTCCGACTGTTTTGAAGCCACGACAGAAGAATAGGAAATACGGCGCCGTGGTGAGCATCACCACGATGGAGAGAATGTCCTCGATATCGTCGGCGCACGACATACGCAGGAATGGAAAACTCAGGAGGAGGCAGCAGGAGAATAGAAACATCACGCGCGATGGGGCTGTCATCTGAAATGTATATATTTATTTGCATTAATAAGTGTATATTTGGGTTAATAGGTAATCGGAAGAAGGTGTGCATGACCGACTTGTGTCGTGTTTTAACAGTGATAAAAATGTTGGATTTATCAGTTTAAACTGTGTCGGAGCTTTTTTATTATTTGTTGATTTAAGAAATTATTTAAAGAAGTAAATTTTTTTTTTCATTTTCATTAATCAATTACTTATTGTAAATTATAATTGACGAAACACTATTAAAATATTTCGTGCGTCAGCTCCTATCAAAAAAAGATTATTAAAATTCACCTACACAGTTCAGAAAGTAATAAGTAACGCTAAAAAAAAAATTCCGATAAGGAATGAATTTTTATCCTATATAGCAACTTTCGCCATTGATTTATCAAAGGAAGCTATTTCAGTACATCCTTCCGTATACGAACATTACGAACTCACAAGATTCTCAATGAACATATTGAGTCCCAAAAATCTCGCCTCCCTCATCGCAGCGACAATATAAAGAATAGCCCCCAACTCCATGCAAATCTCAGCGACAAGTCGAATCTTGGACCAAGAGTCGTCCATCTGCATGAGTCGGCATTCGTCCATGAGGTCGTCCAACCTTCAAAGCAATTAATCACACATCGTTTGTTAGCTGACAAACAATAACCATAAACATGCATATTACATTTCTTCATCTATACTAACCATCCTTCGATCTCTTTCTTCGTGTTACTCAAAATCACCACATCGCTCACGTTGTTCTCGTAGGTATCGTTGACACTCGAATTGTACAAGTCGTAATTGCTCCACAAGTCTCTCAAAGTCGAGCTTACATTCGAAGCCACTTGCAAACTTATGGATTCCAATGAATCGTTGAGTAAAATATTCGACGCCAATTGTTCCGCAAGATTTTTCGCTAGTAAGGATGATAA
This sequence comes from Galeopsomyia nigrocyanea, assembly GCA_035047105.1. Taxonomy (NCBI): domain Eukaryota; kingdom Metazoa; phylum Arthropoda; class Insecta; order Hymenoptera; family Eulophidae; genus Galeopsomyia; species Galeopsomyia nigrocyanea. Next base: position 15,190,947 of record JAWWMK010000008.1, on the reverse strand, counting down.
TGTGACTTCGAGTGGTTCGACCGTGGGATAAAGTTCGGTGCTAGAATCATTCTGCGTTGGAGTTGTGACTTCTTCGATTTTCGGACCAGGTCGTAGAGTGAAACTTATCAAGGAGAATAAGAAGTGGCAGCAGAACAAATAAAATTGTCGGTAAAACCTACAATTTCATAACAATTACAATCATCCAGTTGTTAAAAAAATGAAATACGAAGCATCGAACCAACCTAGATTTAACAAAAGTATTCCATTTGGCATTCAACAGGTCAATTAGCATACCATCCATCAGCTCCAAGTGCTCATCTTTGTCCTATTATCAAATTCACGATAAGTCACAAGGAAATGAAAAAAAAAAGAAATAACAGGATATCCAATTTAAAAAAAAAAGAGAAAAACAAATTCAACTCACCCCAAAAACGACTAAATTCAAGGCCGAGTTATCACTGATTTTCCCAGTATCCACGTCTATCGTGTCGATCTGCGAGAGTGGATAAGCCGCACACGTGATACTACCGATTTGCCAATAAATCTCCCTCTCGATATTCAATATGTGAAAGAACATCTCGATGCGTGCCAATTTGGCAGCCAAGGTCAGCGGCGTTAGATTCAGCACGTTTCTCACCGACAGCGATGAACCCACTTCAAATACCATGTCGAAGGTTTCCTTTCGAGTGGATTTTTTTTCTTTCATTAATCTTCGGATGAGGGAGTGAAATGCGAAAATCTAGATCGCTCGTAAATCATTCGCGGGCAACGTATATATTCTTAACTTTTGCAAATAAAAAAAAAAGAATTTACGGAAACGAGGTCGCGCTTGAGTAAGAAGAGAAGAAAAAAAACACCGTTTGTTTACGGAAAGAGAGAAAAAAAAGTAAGGTGTTTGTATAATTAATCAATGGGAGAAGGCAAAAATAATACTCACGAGTTTCTGATAAATGACGAGCATGTGAAGTGTGGTATTGCCGTTGGTATCCTGGTTGTCGGGATCGGCACCTTTGGCCAAAATCAAACGGTAGCATTCCTCTTGACCCAGGCACGCGGCGAAACTCAATGGATATTCACCCCAATAAACGTAACTGAAAAGAAAAAAATTCAATTTATTTATGGTGTTTTGGCAAGTATGGTTTTGTTTTAAACGCGCGCGACGGTATAAGTGCAATTATTCCGCTATAATCGCGACTGACCTACATTGCAACTTTCTTTTCTTTTTTTTTTTTTCGGAACGAGAAACTCCGCGTGAATTGAAAAAAATCATATCAAATCTTACCCATTGTAGTTGGTTTCCTGATTAACGCACACCCACTCGTGCTCCTGGCTGTCATTACGCGAAGCTTTCTGATCCTCCGGACACATGAAATTACCGAAGCATCTCTCGTTCACGTCCGCGCCGCTGTCGAGTAGAAATTTCACCATCGATGGATCCTCGTTTACAATCGCGATGTGTAGCACGCTTTCTCCTAAACGAAAGAAAAAAAAAATAGAAATAAGTGCAACTTGCAATTTTTTTTTTCGAACGAGAGAAAAAAAAATGTTTACCGTAGTACTCGTCGTCGAGGTAGATATCATTGATTAGATTCGGATAAAAGCGTAGCAGCCTTTTCGCCAGATCTGCATGAATAGACGTTGCGTTGAGAAGGCATAAATGCAAAATCGTCTCGCCTACTGCCCCTCTTTCGTTCAGCGACCAGCACACTAATCTGTACTTATCCGGATCTGAATACCAAATTAGACGGTGGTTTTGTTATTTTTTTTTTCTTTCAAAGTTCTTTAAGTACCGTTTTATCGATTGTTAAACGAACGCTCGTGGTATAGTTACTGTTGAGAATTTCAGTTTCATCGGGTTCCGGGTCGTTCGCCATATCCTTCTCGATATCGTAGTCTTCTGGCTTTTCCATTGCTTTCAATACTGGCAACTGCAATAGTATAGAAAAATTAATTCATGTGAAAAATTTTTGTTTTGTTTCGAAATCAACGATAAATTACCATTTTATTTCTCCCTCGTTCTTTATTCCGCAGAAGCACGAGTTTCGAGATAGGTATGTACTTCCCTTTGCCCTTGTTGTAAAGAAACGGCTCGACTTTGGTGCGTATCGCGTGGTCAAGTTCAGCGTATTGTTTCGTTTGCGTAGCTCGTTTCATCATGTCTACGAATAATCCACCGCCTATAATGCAAAAATAAAAAAAAAATTATAATTCTAAGTTACGATGAAGATAGCGCGATCACTCAATTAGTTTATTACCTTTGAGATCGACGAGTTTGTAAAGTAGAATGGAGCCTGCATCAGTTTGCTTCTTAACGCCGCTAGTCACGTTACTCTCCGTATTGCCCATTGTGTAGTCGCGAGTGAAAAGAACAAACGACTAATAATTGCGAGAAAAAAAAGAAAAAAGGAAAAATCACGAGAGAGAGAGAGATGATGTGATCCGAATGAGAAAAAGAGACGATGGCTTTGGAAAGTTAAAGGAAAAACAGTTGGACGTTTGATGATATGAATAGCCAAGTATTTCACGCATGGTCGGGGCTCTGGAGGCATACCGTTACCATGACGTACAATTGAATCATCGACCAAACTTTTCAATATAGTGCAACGATCTATATTAGTCGGTGTGAATATGCTTTTTTTCTTTTTTTCTGCGATCTTGTTGTAAATAATTTTATTTTTTGTAGAGATTATACTGCGAATGGGAAAAATATTAATTAGGATGCTAATTAGGATTTAAATATAGAAACTTCGTAATTTGATATGATTCATATCTTACGAGCATTAATTAGATTGATATATTATTTTCGTTTTCAACGTTTTGCAGGAAATAAAAAGCGTTGCCTATAATTCCGATTACGATGAAATTATTTTAATGAGACTCCTCGACACGCGCTTGGTTTTTTTTTCCTTATTTATTTTTTCTACTGCCATAGTACGCCATATCTTATAAATGATATCCATTCAATAATTTGGAATATTCGAGAAATGTCAAAAGAATTCGCGAGTTCCGACGTTGTTCTCCGACGATTTTCGCATGGCTATTTAGTGGCAGTTTTGCTTTGATCAAATGGAATGTATTCTATAAATACAAAAGCTTTTGCCGGCTATAAACGCAAATTACCGCATCGACTCCTACGAGGCACTGCGCGAATAATGCATTCGCGAGAAATAGATTTGCTTTTATCGGCATACCGGAAAATAGCTAATTGCTCTTTCGATTAAACGAATCTGTTTTATTTTTTTTTTTTTTTCGAAAAATCGTGATTAATTGCTATTTTGAAAACTAAATTACCGTTGATTATGAAAACGTTAGAAATGTTAATTTTTTTTATCGTAATTTTCGTTAATTGGGTGTAGATTATCGACGAAACGAAAAAAAAAAGAAAAAGTAGAAAAAAAAATATAGTTGCTAAATTCAACTTTAGGCCCCGGAGGGATTCGAACCCTCGATCTCCTGTTTACTAGACAGGCGCTTTAACCAACTAAGCCACGGCGCCGTTGGCGCGGCTGGAAGTAATGGACATAGAAATTCTTGGAGAAATCGGACCGTCTTGTGACGATAACTTTCACCGTTCGATTGTTTGACTTTTAACGTTGTCAATATTTGTACTTCGTATTTGCTAAACATCGCACTGTTGACAAATTCTGATTAATAATAAATAAATACCCCTATTGACTTAATCTAATCTTTTGCATTATAAATAGTGTTATTCGCACTCATATAATATTTATTGTTGTTTAAAATTCCATTTTCTCGATTAATTTGCAATTTAGCGATTTAATTGAATTAATTAGCTGCAATCGACCGATCAGGCCATGACAGAACCTTGACGAGAATCGCAATAAACTTTAGCAATGATTTTATTCTAATTAACGAACGATCAACACGTTGTTAGAGTAGACTGCAAAAGTGTAATGTGTCAAATCGAATTTCATATGCAAATAAAAGCGTGAACAATGCGCAGTTACGTAATCGCTCGAAATGAAATATACTCGGAAATATACGTACGAAATGTGACTAATCCGTCAATTTTAATAAAAGATTATAATATGTGATGATATCTCGAAGGTATAATAGCTTGTGGTGCACTCGAATGGTCCAAGAATCTTGTGGATGACAAATTATGTTAATTGAGTACCGTAATTGGGTAATTTAATGTTACGTCAACTTTAACTGACTATGTTTCATGTTAATTAACATTTTTGACTCTCGTTTACTATTGCAGTCGGAGCATTTTTTTCAGGTATGATGTTGTTACTAAAAATAGGAATTTGCATGCGATTGCGGGTAGAATTGAAATTTATTAAAAAAATTCGACGATTGTACGATTATAAGTTTATTTATTAACTGACTAAATCAAATCGATTCATAAACGGAATTATTTACTCTCACAATAATCAACATTTAGCGACAAAAACCCGATTTCATAATTATTATCAAAATAAAATAGTTGAATAAACAATATTATAAACATTTTTCATAATCAAAAAAACATTAAATCCATTTTTGCTGGAATTTTCGATAGGCTCTGTTTTTGTACTCATATAACGCATTGTACGAGCATGTGGCTCGTTGGTCTAGGGGTATGATTCTCGCTTAGGGTGCGAGAGGTCCCGGGTTCAAATCCCGGACGAGCCCGCCGATTTTTTTTTAATTTTTTTTTTCAATTTTACTAATCCAATTTGTCATAAATAATCAATTTCCGCATATTAAATACATTTGCAACAATAATTATTTAAATGATTAATAATAAAAGTCGAATAAATATTCGTTACAATGTAATCGCTTATACGCAGCGTATATAATACAGGAAAATGATGAAACTGCTATAGTCCTCATAATTTTATCATCGTTTAGATTAACAATAATTTTTCGTTTAAACAATTTAAAATTGCACTATCATAGCAATCACACGCGCAGTTTGATTTTTATATCGGAATTCAAGATTGAAAAAATTCATTTTTTATAACCGTTGGCTTTTAGCAGCAGCAGCAGCGACAAGAACGACGCGATCGATTTTAATTTACATTATCATTCGCGGCACAATCGAGGCAGATTATAACAGTTCAAGTTCGCTGACATAATACACTGGAGAATGTGTTTATGTAGATCGTCCGTGCGTGTATTACACATGTAGGTATATGTCAGCTCGCTATTCCATAGTTATATGTTATATAGTTGTTGTTTGTACATCGCACTATTCAAGGCATTATACACGTAATTGATCGATATTAATTGTCAAATAGGATTGATTTATCGAACTGACCTTTCTCTCATTTTGAAAAGAAATTCAGTAGATCGAGTACAAACTGGTAAGACTCGCAAAGTATGTGCTGTGTATGTGTGTGTATGTGCGGGGATCCCCCATTCTCCGTGAGAAAGAAAGAGAGAGAGAGAGAGAGAGAAAAGAAATCAACTGCAACGATTGGCCAGCGATAAGCAAGAGAGAGATGACGCTGTTTCGCAGAGAGCGCGGGAGGAGGACGCGTGTACTCACCTCGCGGGCTTTTGCGTACAGCCGAGCAGCGGCAAAAAGAAGGAGATGGAGGAGGGGAAGAGTCAAAGAGAGGTAGCAAGAGAGCAACCGAATTCTCGGCAGGGCAGTTTACCTCCGGTCAGCCAACAAGTCGCAAGCACCACTTCGCTTCTTTTTTTTTTAACTTGCTAAGTCAAACTTTTTTTTTTTCTGTTTCTCGTGTCATCGAAAAAAAAAAATTAAGTTTCGAGTTTCATTTCGAAGCAAATTATTCGCGCGTGAAAGCTGCATTTTACAAAAGTGAGATGTGAGTATTTATTTTTTTGTTGGAATTTTTGGTTGAACACGATCGTGGATAAAAAATAAAGTCAGTGATAAAAAAAAATAACACACAGCGGTTGCATTCGAATGCTAATTGCACTCTAGGGATTTTAAGAGAGAGAGAGAGAGAGATTGTCAGACGCGTCGACACCAATTCGCTCGTGCTTGCATTGTTTATCTTATTATTGTCGAGCGAACGACACAAAAAAAAAAGATCCTTGAAACGGTCGCGAATACCAAAAAAAAAAAAAAAAAAAAACAAGCAAGAGGCGACAGGTTGCATCACTGCCGGGATTCGATGCATCCCGAATACAAATAAGCCTTATCGTGCATTATACACTTATGCCGAACAAGCAAAAGAAAAAAAAAAGTAAGAGTAACAACGCGTCGATAAGAATCGTTCGTCGCTTCCTCGGTAACAAATTTTCCTCGCGCGCGCTCGCGGTGAAAAGTGAGTGACAAGGCATTTGTCGATCGTTGCTTCTTGCGTATGGGATGTCTGCCAAAAACTTTGTCGTCGCGTTCGCACGATTAACATACTTTCGTGTCTTTTAGAAGTGTCCGTGTTTATTGAGTGTATACGACTTGTTATTATTTTTATCGAGCAATTATATCGCCATCGAAGATCGCGACGACGTATTTCCATTTACGAAAAAAAAAAAAATAACAGATAAAAATTTTCCATCGCCTTTGAGATGACGACGATTCTAACGAATCCTTCCAAAAACACTTCGAGATATATATTCGGTATGACGCAAAAAATCTGCGCCCTAAATTTTTCCTTCTGCTGCGTATGCGCGCGTGCAATTAATTAACATGCTCCAGAGCAGATTAGAACGCGCGATATGCGAGTGTGGCTTTTCCGAAGCGCGCGGAAAAAAAAACAAAGAAAAATTAAAAGTATTCGGATTGATAAGCGAGACTTATATCTCAATTTGAAAAATTATTCGCATATTTACGTATCATCGAGAGAGAAAAAAATATATATTAACGCTGACATACAACATGTAACGAACCTAAAAGCAAAATTCATTCGGCGAAGATGAATGTCAGAGTAAATCACTCGAAATGTAAGCACGTGATTGAAAAAAAAAAAATTTCTCGTACAGACGATAACACGACAAAAGAATGTAGAAAATAAAATTTATCAATGCCGTTAGAAATCGATACTCAAAATTTATCGCTTCATTACGGAAGAATATCATCGAATCATTTTAAACGTGATGATCGTGGCGAAAAGTTAAAAAAAAAATTGATCGTTAGGACCACAAGATTCTTCTTTTTTTTTTTACGAGACGAGTAATCGATCATAAATTTTCGTCAGCGTTTTACGATCACACTCGACGAAATTCGTACAACAGGAACATCGTTGCATCTTTTGCTCGTTAAAGCTCGCAAAACATTCGGTTTTTATTATTACGCGTTGACAATTGACTGTAAAAAGAAACATTTCGAGCGAAGCCAATTTAAAAGCGGAGAATTGGCGAAAGTGACAGGCGCGTGCATATAAATTTTGACGAAAAGCCATTTATGGAAGGGTATCCAGGCCGATGTGTAACCGCATCGCGCTATTATTAAACCCGAAGGGTGTACATACGCGCGAGAAAATCCGTGCGAATGCGTTCTTTCATATATATTTATTTTTTCTTTTATCGGGCATCTTTATCGCGGGACGCGCGTGAATCACGAGTTGGAATCCGATTTGCGCATTCTGATAGCAGGGCGGGGTGTTTTGAATATCATTTCATTCTACATTGACAAATTATTTGTTGATTTGAGATTCTTCGGAAGAATTTAAAATCATGCACGGAAGATTCACTGATCGCGCGAAAAGCAAAAATCATAGAAGCAATGATATCACGTTTTTTTTTCTTGGATCGAGTGACATGGAAAATTAAAAATCCTTATCTCTCCAGCATCCTGTGTGTGACTAAAACCAAACGATTTTTTTACTACTAAAAAAAACGATGTATTACTACTAAAAAAAATGAATCAGACGCAATTTAAGCGGAAAATTCGATTCTTCCGGTCGTTAAAAATCGTTTCACTTGTGCACGCGCAAAAATAACGATTATTATGCATCGATACTCGGAATAGAAGAATGTCATAATCGATATAGACGAGTCGACAATGGACAATGATACACTTGCGATTTCAAAATTTTTTATTGGCTGATATATCGACGGAAACAAAAATAGACATGAATAACGCCTTGCGCATTTCTTTAATTGATTTTTTTTTGTCAGTGTATGATAATTGAACGCGACGCGAATGCAAAACAACGATTAGACCGTTGAAAGAAATATTTCGTGGTCGGCATATTCCAAGTTTATCAATGATTTTTTGTTTGTTTTGCCATTCATTCCTTGGATATAGTTCCTCTTACGAACAGTGTCGTAAATTAATTGAAAAAGAAAACAAATTTTTTTTTTTTATTTTTTTTGCAGTGACGATAACTTTTGATTGTAAAGGTAGCGTCTAAATGAGTATTCAAGATTCTTCTCCTCTTAAAATGGAAACGAAAATTCACAAGAGCGAGCGTAACGAGAGATGGATAGCGATATAAAGTGATGGTATTACAGTAGCACCTTGCACTTTGATAAAAATATTTCCTTCTTGCAACTAAAGTTCACGTATAAATTGTCCAGAAATAAAAAAAAAAAACACAGACACAAAGTACTATTCAATCGAACATAAAAGTATATGTTATTAGTAGATGCGATTGAAATGAGAAGTTTGATTTGTCGATTGATTGACGCGACCCAAGCGCGCGCGAGTAGTAAAGCTGTCATATAACACACAACATAAATCCCAAACAAACTATCGGATAACAATAGACGAATCATCATCATCATCATCATCATCACTTCGGAAAGTCTAGGACAACGATCATATCCATGAACAACGTTGTCGACGAAGGTCGAATAAAAAAAATTAATATTTATCCGCTCTTAGTTATTGCAAAAGCCCTTGATGAATCTCGTGCGAATTGATTTATCGACATAGCGGCACGCGATGAGCAATGAACCTGCTGAAAAAAAAGAAGACCGCGTATCACCTTCGTGTGATTTGATAAAAAAAAACTGACATAGTGATCCGTTGATGGAATTTTTGTTCTGTCTGCGGTCTTGTTTTTTTTTTCTCTGATAAATTGTAGATAAGACGAATTAATTTAAGTGAATGATTTTTTGTGTCACTTTCTAATTTTAAAATAAATGCAGGAAGTTCACTTGATTCATTCTAATTAGCAAATTTGTCCTTCGAAAGCGATGATATTTGCATTAAAAAAAAGAGGCGCAGTATGACAAACAATTTTCTTTTAGATGCATCTCTCTCTGTTATGAGTTTTCTCTATTCATTACCCGTTGATATCGTGTTTCCGGGAATGAAAAAAAAATGAATGGAAAATATGTTTTGATTGACATGAAGACATCATGCTGCTAATCCTACAGTTTGTCGCAATCTACATCAGTTGGGATGAATTTGTATTTACTTACGAATCGAACGGCAAATTCCAACGATACGGTAATTAATCGTAAAGACTACATTTTTCTAAATTGAATTTCTAATAGCGCGTATCGTATCATTCATCAAATTGGATAGTTAAATTTATGAGAAGCAATTTTCTTTTAATTAGTATGAAAAAATCGAGGAATTTCGTAATCAATCCTTACGCAATTTATGAAATTCCACTAATCGAGCCGAGGAAAACGTCGAAAATTGCTCGGATAAAACAACAGTAAGTTCCTCACAAATTAAAAATGTCCACTCGAAGACGTGTCACGCTACGCGTGGAAGAAGAAGAAGAAGAAAAAAAAAGAAGTCAACGCACATCCACAACATTAGTTATAGCAAAGCTAAACACCAGCAGCAGCGTCCAATTATGATAATTCGTTAGCGCGCGTGTCATAGTTTTTCATCGGTAACACATGTTCTTCTCTCTCTCTCTCCCTTCTGCCGCTACTTTTGATGTTTTGAAACACACACACGCACACAGACACAAACGCTTTTGGCGCCGGACAAATTCGATCAGTGAGCTTTAAAAGACTTCACTCCGCGTGTTTGCCTTCAACGCGAGAAGGTTTTTTATAATTTTATTTTTTTTTAAACGTTGCGATTGATTAGCGCAAATAACACGTCGTATGTATTACCCTTTTATTTATAGTTTGCAAGTACATACACGGCTGATTCAACTGCTGACGCCCACACTATCATTATAATATCGACCTTTACTTTCATGTGTAAACTTGAGAATTAACGATTAATCTGATTAGTTACGCGCGCGAAATTGTAGGCTTTCGCGCTTTTAATTGCGTGTAGATATGCGCGGGGATTCTTTTGTTTAGGTTTGGTCAGATCATTTGTTATTATGTTTGTTTTCGTTCGATTGTATCGCGCGAAAATTGCGAGTGGAGTTTGGTTTATGTAACGCGCCGGAGATGCGTAAAGTTTGTCTTGGCAATTAATTTAACCAGGTTAAACAAATACTGCGTGGGAGATGTCTTTCTCTCACTCTTTGTTTCTTTATTATTTTTTTTTTTTTGCAGAGATTTTTTGGTTTCTGTAAATTTCGACAGTTGCAAAGAAAAAATGTGCAATGTTTACTTTTAAAATGTGGGTGCGTTTGTGAAAAATGGTTGCGATCAAGCGTTTCGAATTCGTATCGGCAAATTTGAATTCTGAATTGTCGAAATGTTAAAAATTTTCATTTTTTTTCTCTCTCGGAATCTTCGGTATGTAAGCTTGCGAAAAATTCGAAAACAAAAATAAGCGTTTATTTTTTTTTGAACCTCACAAAGCAGAATTGATGAAAAAGAGTAAACCACGCATTTAGCAACGAAAACAGCAATGAAATATTTGCAAGTGGGTAGTAAAAACATTCGTTCAAAATTGAAGCACCACTGTAAAAAAAAGAAGAAGTGACTCAACAGAACAATTGGTCACGATGCAAATTTTCGTCAACATTCTTCGCATTTGCATGAAAGATGTTTTCGACGTTTTTTTTTGTTTAGTTTTCTACATTCTTTCCTATATTTTTACAGTCACTGAACATTGTTACTTCTATAACAATTTCAATCTCCTCCAACATCGCATGTCTCCAACTGCAATAAGGAAGTTTCAAATTTTCACACGAATGTCAACCTCATACCATTCGCTAATATCCCTCAAGCCGAGAAAGGCAGTTAAATCGCAAAATTTTCAAGATTAGGATAATAAAGCTCGGCACGTTACGCGCGGATTATCGGTAATAACTTAGCCGCAAGTTGTGCTCTTAATATCTGCAACGTACATATATATTAAAGTGGGTCAAGAACGCATGCGAGCTACGAGAGTATAATACCAAGCACGGCTGTGTTACTAATTGCATTTAATGCCGTCGCGTGGCAGTTCAATTTCATCTCTCAATCGCGTTAAGCGAAAGGAAGAAAAAAAATAATAAACGAGATGACAATCGTTTCTGATTGATACTTATATATACTACGGATTCCATTTGCGTGACGTCGAAAAAAAAAAACATTGTTTACAGTGCGAATATATCCGCTCGTTATCGTTGTACTAGTAAATAGGAAAAGCGCGCAATTACAACTGACGCGCTCGTACATCGCAATACGGAAGCCCATTAGGCTAAAAGCTGCAGCATCTTCTTTGATTGATTCAGACGTCGGAGTGTTCTCTGGAGAAAGGTGTATTTTTAGCGTTGACACGAGAGAGAGAGAGGGAGCGAGTACCAATTAAGAGTCGCTCTACTCGCGCGAGAACGAAAACAGGTGCTCTACTCAGCTGCAACAAAACACTGATATATAATCGGGATAACATGGACCGACACAAAGCTGCAGAAGAGTTCAAAGGAACAAAAAGATTTGTTTTTTTTTCTTTTTGTCTCTTTTGAGCCAGCGTGGTATACATACGAGATGAGAGTAAGATTTTTGCTTGCACACACATCACACACATGTGTGTAATTTTGTAAATAGAGGAGACGTGGGATGTTCTTCGCGCGGTGTAGGCGGATTCGAGATAGAAGAGACTCGAGTTCGTCATTGTTTTGCGAAAATAAAAAAAAAAATTTTTTTCGCGGCACTCTGCTTGATTGCGAATTGGATTGAATGAGCAAAAAAAAAATTTTTTTGTACATGGCCAATTCCATGAAAAAACTGCCGCAATTTGGTAGCGTTTTTTGAAAAATTCAAACTGAGGGTACGCTCTCAATTTTAGGGTTACGCGGCTCTACGAAGCATCAAAAGTTTCGCAATCCTC